>CM051018.1:12035689-12040689 GCA_027704905.1 Muraenolepis orangiensis
TGGCGCAACCAAGAAACTCTTCCCCCAGCAAGAGTACCGCTACACGGAATACAGCATGCCGCCTGCTCACACTAGAGAGGGTACGTCCTTTTCACCTCTTTTAGGGTTTTTTATTCTATCCGTCTGTGTGTGTGTGTGTGTGTGTGTGTGTGTGTGTGTGTGTGTGTGTCTGTCTTTCTGCCCCTTCAATCGTCTATCCATCCGTCCCCAGGTGTGGTCAGTCGTCTGCTGGGCCCGTCGTTGGGGTCCTGCTACCTGCCCGAGCTGACCCGCTACGACTGTGAGGTGAACGTCCCGCTGCAGGGCAACCTCCACCTTCTCCAGGGCTGTGACCTCCTGAGGGCCCTGGACCAGGCCACTTAGAGCAGCCCCCCCCCAGCCTACCCCCCAGGGCCAGCCCCGCCTCGCCCCCCCCTGGGGCTGGGCCCTCCATATGCTCAAGCTCCCTATCGAATGGTGTCTCCACCCATTCGCCTGCCCCCATTTGGTATATCCCTGTGCATGTATTCCACCGAAATGGTAGAACAAGGCCATCACCAGCACCAACACACACACACACACACACACACACACACCAAAAAAGGTGAGCGACTACATAGTAAGGAAACACACCTTGTGTCTAAAAATTTGCCGATGGGTTTCAAACGCCACACAAGCCCATGTTTAGTACCCAAAGTCTGCCCTAACTCGGTCCTCGATTGTGTGTAGAAATCCCAAGTTGTGAAACATATCTCTAGTTTCTATGATCCTATAGGCTATACTATTCGCTGTAGCCAAGACCGCATACTACCTATTCACTACTAGCAGCACAAGCCGCTCCCCTCTCTGTATGTAGCTGTGTCCTTCTGTGGACATGAACGTACACCGTGTGACAATGTGTCGAAAGAAACACACAAGAAATCTGATTCGCATCCATAAACCGTATATATATATATATATATATATATATATATATATACAAAGATGTTCTAAGTTGCTTGACTTCTTTGCCAATGCATATTTTATTATAGTCAAACTATTATCAACTGTATGCAGTCACTTAAACAAAATAGATTGCACAATGCCTTATTTTTTGGTTTCTTTTCCTTATTCCACTATAGATATCTATATTATACCATAAGTTAAGCTGTTTCTGATAAGTGCATATTATATCATTCTTATAGTTGTTACTTTGTTCACGTGTTTGTGCCTTTTATCAATTTTTTTGTATCCCTTGTTTTTGCAATCAATATTCCAATAACTTTAAGTTATTCTGTCTTGTCTAATTTTCCTCTTAAATCAGATTCTCTCTCTCTCTCTCTCTCTCTCTCTCTCTCTCTCTCTCTCTCCTCTCTCTCTCTCTCTCTCTCTCTCTCTCTCTCTCTCTCTCTCTCTCTCTCTCTCTCTCTCTCTCTCTCTCTCTCTCTCTCTCTCTCTCTCTCCCCCTCTTGGTGCAGTTTACCGTGAATTGAAAGCGGTTTCACACATTAAGACTTGTTGGTTAAAGCAAACACATTATTCACAAAATTCTGTCAATATTGTTACAATTCTGCCTTCAAGTGTTTATCCAACTGCAAAACCAACACCACAAACCCCTTTTTCCATTCTCCACTCTCTCTTGCTCACGTTGCTTTCCCCCTTTTGTGATACTCTCTTTGATGCGTTTGTCTTTGTGTGGTGACCACTTTTCCAGAATTTAATCATAGACCCTTGTACACATATGCATAATGTATTTATAAGATGGAGCTATGAATCTATAAAGATAGTGTGTTTAGTAGTCATGTGTGTTGGTACTTCGCCCTTGACTACACCAGTGGCTGGGTTCTCTCTTTTGTTTATGCTGTTTCAGTGTCGTGGCATTTATTATGTCAGAGTTGTATGCTAAAGTATATCTATTTAATCTGTTCGCAGGCCAGTACTGTTCTCGTTCTTGCTGTCAGAGGAAAAGTAATCTCGAAAACAAACAAAAAATGTTTCAATATAAATATGTTTTCTATGTTTCACTTTTTTCACTTTTTTCCCCTGATCTGTAGCATTTAAAATATCGTAAGCAAGGCAGAGTTGGCACAAATCAAATCACTTGTCAAGCCTCTCTGATCGACGAATCACTCTTCATTTGATGTTCCGCTTCACGGTTGTGCTGAGATTGTCTTTAAAGTGGTCAATTGGCGGGGGATGACATGATGTGCCTTAAGAGATTGGTGCCTTTAGTACTTTGCCCTTCAAGTGGATCTGTATACAGTGTGTGTCCAATATGTCGTCACACACCTAGCCTATAAGACGTCGTTACAGGAGCACTGTGACATTCGTCCTCGCGTTGTAAGCGGACCAACATGCATGTCTATTGTCATTGGGTACAGTCTAACCCTAGTTTGCCGTTCAATTATATCAAATCCCTATTTGGTCTAAATACCCTTTTTTGTGCACCTTCTTTAATTTGAGAGCTAGGGTGGTTTCTCTAAGAGTCCCCTGTTTGTGTTGGGTTGTCTTCCAAGTAAAACATCGGATGGATAAATAAAAGTACATTGTCTATCCCCATTGTCTTCAAACAGTGTGACGGTAGCGCCACAACGTGTTGAATACCCCCTTGGGTGATGACGAGCAGAGAGACAATGTTCTCGGGGAAATTGGCCCTGGAGCGGTGTTGACCTGAGTGTCTCATGATTCACTGGCCACACCGAGTGGGCTGCATCACATTACATGCATGCGTTCCAGTCATTGAGCAGACGCTTTTGTCCAAAGCGACTTAAAACAAGTGCATTCAACATGTAGGCAAGTGAACAACCCGAGGTAGTGAGGAGGCTTAAGGTGCCAATAATGTAAAAACAGTACATTAAGTAATTGTGTATTTATTTAAATATATATATATATATATTTTTTTTTTTTAGCGGATTTTCCCCTTTAATGGTTCGACGGCCTGTGTGTGGATGGACGATGGTCCAAATAAATGTACAAATCAGTCAGGCACCTTTACGTTGCCACAAATCAGTTTGAAAACATCGGATCAATCAATAGAGATGTGAGAGAGAACGTGTGGGAGGAAGTTTAGTGTGTTGTGGATGTCCAACGGAGCCCAGGAAGCAGAGGGGTGTTGGGTCGTGAGTGACCAGAGGAACACTGCACAGCCTGTTCGGATCAGCCACTGATCTCTCCTCACTCTTTGCTTCCTCCGCCATTTCTGTGTCACTCTCTACCTAAACTGCATTTGTCTCTTATCTTGTTTCGGTTTCACCTCAATAAAAGGCTCCTGCAGCTGCGATGACCTTGTTGGTCTTCAGCCAGCCCAGCTGGTTTATCCAGAGAATATATGTTGATATTTAGGTTGTATATATATATATATATATATATATATATATATATATATTAGTATTATTTTGGGGACAGACAAAGCAATGGCCTTGTGTCATGTCGTTAAAAAGGGGGGCGGGAACTGATTGGCTGTTAAATCCAAAGACATGACACGCTACGGGAAGCCGTGGTCCTGGTTGTCACTGTGCCAAAGCCAAAGGAATGTGGGACGTTTCCTTTTCTAATGGTCCCAGCTAAGAATAACAAGGCCAGGGCAGAACATGAAAAGGCGTAACGGTGGCGGGCCCTCCCTAATATTTGTTTATTCTTCCACACTCAACAATGACCACCGAACTCTGTGTCCCCGCCTTTAGCCTAGCTATAAATGATATCCAGTAGCTTGCAAAGATTGTTTAAATTTTTTTTTTTTTTATAGAAGCCCATAAGTATATAACTTCATGGATAGATATTAGTGTAAATAGCTTTAGTAAAATACGTATGATTTGTTGTTATGGCGTTCACTACTGACGCAGTCCACAGTACATGCACCAGGCATGTCTACGTGTCGGTCCCTTAATTTATTCAGATTGATATGTGTGAGAGGATACGAGAAGTGTTTTTTGAAACCTCAATATTTACAGATTCCCTTTTAGAGACCTGGTACGTGCGCCACTTAAAGTACATATTTTATGATTTACAAATCCATGCACATTCCAGATTTAAATACAGTATTTTCTTTTTTTTTTTCAAATGCCAATTATTATAATAATATCATAGATATTATCAAGTGTCCATACTAAACATTGAACTAATATGTACTTAAGATTCCCAAAGGTCCGTGTACGGAGTGAATTGGCGATATCTAGTCATGATTGTATGAAGAAATAGGGCTGTGTGCTTTGTGTTCTTGAGTCAAACTACAGAACACAACATCCATAGTCTCTTCATACAACTACGACTAGATACATAAAAGGAATAATTTGATACTTTTTTCGTTGAATATGAAATTTGGATTTGTAGTCATAACTTAACACCATTGATTGGAGATGGGTTGTGCATTTATTGTATTCAAATATTTCGATTTCAAAGAAAGTGAGTTAATAAAGTTACTTGAATTATAATTTTAAACCAAAGTCATTCAAATCTTAAAAAGACATAATGACATCATCTAAGATGTGCTCTTTAATTGATTCTTAGAATTATTTTAAACAGACAAAATATGATTGATGTTGGAAGTTCATTAAAAACGAAAAGGTCCACCAGTCGAGCTTTGTAGATTCTGTACTTGAAGGGCAATTAGAAGATTTGAGTTCACTCTGAAGACAATCTCAGCGTGATTTCTTATGTAATCAGATAGTTGTTTTGGTTCCCGTTTTTTGAGACGTTTCTTCTTTTTATGATATCATACATTTCAGTTATGTTTGCTTATTGTCGTTTTTTTCCATGCAAAAACATTACTATAATATCCTATTGTTATTGTTATCGTTATTATTATCATGTTATTTGGTGTTGTTTTTTTGTCTGTTTGTTTCTGCACTGGTATCTTAATAAAGCATACTGCTCTTACCCACTGATCTGCAACTTTGGATTCTGTTCATTAATAATATATCGGATCAGCTCATAGCAGCATCTCGGAGAGAGCTGTTGGTTCTCAGCTCTGGGGACCTGTGTTTGAGTCAGGTGAGGGTGTGTATGTATACATTATGTGTATGTCATTCAGTATGTGTTTGTGT
>CM051018.1:12043189-12073189 GCA_027704905.1 Muraenolepis orangiensis
GCATTTAATTGAAAAATGCATAGGGGGTCCATGCCATAGTTCTTCTGCTGTAGCATAGAGATTCAAGATTCAAGATTCAAGATTAGTACACGCCAAGTACAATGGCATGCTTACTCCCCATTCCCTCCTTTCTACAATTTAACACTGTGTACTATGAACTATATTTATACTGTACAACATGGCAATATATACTGGCAATACTATACACAATATAAAGAACAATAAAGTGACTGACACAATTTAGACAGATATATAGACTACTGGAGCCGAGATAAGGAAATGACCTGAAGTCTGATGAATAGACGTCCTTAAACACCCTTTCTATTCAGTTTCCGTAAGCGGAGGACAGGTGTTAGCATTAATGCTTCATCATCAGCAGCAGGTGTCACCGTATCAGCTACTCAGAGGTTATGCCTGCAATAGCACCTGTTTAACCTATAGAGGGAGTCATTTACAATGCAAACCAATCTACAAGTGGCGCTCCATAAAGTGTACACACCTTGGGGAAATAATATCAAAATATTATAGAAATATTATAGAAATACAATGAAAATATTATAATAATACAAATTTAATAAAAAAAAAAAAGTAGGGGAGTGAATAGTGTGTGCAGCCTTTCATAAAGACTATGACTATGACATGGAGCCTTCTAAGACAGAGCAGAGAGTGGAAAATTCTGCCTGCTATCACATCCGGTGAGTTGACCCGTCCAGCGGCGGTCTGACCCCTGCAGCGCGTCGCTTAGCTCCAGTACAACAATAAACAACCACGTATTTGAACAATGTAAACTCTGCAGCGGTATAAATAAATTTAAATAGATAAATAGATAGATAGATAGATAGATAGATAGATAGATAGATAGATAGATAGATAGATAGATAGATAGATAGATAGATAGATAGATAGATAGATAGATAGATAGATAGATAGATAGATAGATAGATAGATAGATAGATAGATAGATAAATAAATAAATAAATAAATAAATAAATAGAAGAATAAATAGAAGAATAAAACGACAACTAAAACAAACCCCAGAGTGGGGGGGTGAGCGAGTCTAATACCCGGTTGTACCTTATTAGAAATAATTATACATTCGTGGGATGCTGAAAGCGTTTTAAAAAAGATGTACATTACTAGAAGAATCATAAGTGTTCATCAGTGTTTTGTAAGAAAATTGCGCGACAATTTTGTTTCTTACTTGTACAATGGCAATGTCTGATTCAGATTCTGACTCTAATATATTTTGATCAGCTTTCTGCACCATATGGATTTCCATAAATATCCTGTCCTATCACATCCTCAGATTCCAAATTGAACTGTTCTTTATCTAAAGGTGGATTGAAATGTGACACAGCACAGGGAATAGCCCTGTGCTGTGATTTCAAACCATTGTTCAGTGTCACCAGGCAGAAGGAGCTTATGCAACGGTTAGGCCTATACCAAGCCACCCATCACCATGTGCGCTGTACAATGTTCTCTGTTCTTTGTTCCAATCGGGGGAAAGAAAGTCTTAAGTGAGACCCTCCAAGTTATTTAAGTCATTTAACCAAATAATAACGTATAATGTAAATTATATATATTATATAATGTAAATAGACGTACTTATAGAGAACTGGATAGAATTGCTATTTAATGATAAAGCGGTTTGTCTGTTTATTTTCTTCTGCGTCTCATGTCTTGAAAGGGAATGGGAAAAGATGTATTGAATAATCTGTAAAAAAAAAGAAAAAAGGAAATTATCATGAATAATAAAGAATAGTAAAAAAAAGAATGCATTAAAAGAATGACATTCAATTAATCAAGATTATTACTAACTACGAACTAACTACTAAACGAACTAACTATTAAACTAACTGATCAAAATGACAGATTCAAATTCGAATTGTATATTGATCATGTATAACCCTTTAGCTTTCTAGTTTGTTAGAGCACTAAACATAACCCTGGCTAAGTTGCATGTTTCTGAGTGATCTTTACGCCATGTGACTTCCTGCCGTTTAACCTCCCAACAATCTGTGTCGCACTTTCTGTGGAGAAAATGCAGATGGTGACAGACGGTGTGTGATTGGCCGAAAGGCAATTACGATGACAGGCCACATGGGCCAGCTTGATAAAACATCACATGAGCACACTCAAACCATATTCACACAGTGTGTGTGTGTGTGTGTGTGTGTGTGTGTGTGTGTGTGTGTGTGTGTGTGTGTGTGTGTGTGTGTGTGTGTGTGTGTGTGTGTGTGTGTGTGTGTGTGTGTGTATTAAGTGTTGTTGAACATTTCTGTTGCATAAAAAGGGACGGAAAAAATCAAATGGTACTTCTCTATACGTTAAAGAGAGCTGTCTGATATACAACATAAGAAAATGGTAATGCTTATGTAATGAGCTCATTAAGTTCATGCCCCTTACGATATTCAACATTCCAGTTCCTCTGTTTGTATCTGACTGAGTCTCCCTCTAGTGGACATGAACACTACTGCAGCAATAGCTCCCGACGTTCAGCTGCAGCACGAAGATCCACGGTATGTCTTGCGTGACGTGGATCAAATAAATTATGTTCAAGTTTTAATGTTCAACACACTAGTATGAAATAAGAAAGAAAGAAAGAATTTCCAACACATTAGAAAATCGAAATAACAAAAGGGAATGAAAGAAACCTACATTCTCTAGCCGTCGTGGAGTTTTAATAATAATAATAATTCAAATTTGTCAGTGTACAGCACAAGTACTGTACAGCGAAATAATTCCTCTTCATTTAACCCATCCTAGTTTTAGGTGTAGCGGTCAGCTATTTATTTTAGTAAACCATTCGTATTCACACGTGACCAGAGGACAACAAGCAGCTGACTCCGAACACAGTCACATGACTCCCATGACGTGTCTACCTCTGACCCAGTCAGATCTACAACAACTGCCTGACAGTGTATTATCATCTGGTTTATCTTTATAAGATGAAATGTCAAATGTCCACATTTAGTGCATGAATGCAGAGGAAATGGCAAAAGTGTGTCCACATGTTCATAAAACCAAAGAACAAACACAATGCAAGACACATAGAGCAAGGATAGCACATTTTTATTTTGTAAATAATAATGATTTATTAATGATTATTAATGATTTGTTACAAATCCTAAATAATATTTGAGAATCCCCCAAAATAAAGGGGATCGTAAAGGAAACATTTCTCTCCAACTGTCTTCAATTTACAGTTAAAGTGGATGCAAATGCTATTCCAGTAAAAAAAAGTTGGTTAAATCTATGCAACGTGATAAAAACAGCAATAGAAAAAACAATTAATATATATAATAGCGTATCGAGTGAAATATCTTCAAACGTGTCAAAATCTGAAACAATATAGAATTTCTGCAAAATATAATGAAGACGAAATATAACCGCGAGGGTCGACTGTATCGTTCCATCGTTCGCCGATCACGGTTCCCTACGACTAAACTTCAGCTTGATCGGCTGCTTGGGCAGGAATATATTACTGAACTCCAGAGGAACCTGAAGAGAGAAAGAAAGGCATTGAACATGTATATTCAGTTAGCAGACACACTTTTTCTGTCAACTACGATCGCTATTGTAAGCAACGAGGGTGAACCCAGTTTCCACATGCAACCAGATAATCAGCCCCCAGTAAGTGTAGCATTGTTCTTGTGTGTACGTATAATTACACAAAACATATTTATTTTATTCATTGTATTTATATTTATTTTCAATGAACTCGTTAGGACTTTGATTGGGAAGTTGATTGTAGCTCCTCCCCTTTGTGACCCTTTTCCTGTTCATGTTGCCCCCTTAAACTTGGCCCTCCCCTCACATCAGCCTCTTTCCTGGGATAGAGGTATACGTCTTAAGTTAACCACTGTGATTTATTAATTGATCCATCCTTAATGTATTTTATGTCTGTTTGATATGTCTTGTCATCATTAAAACATTGGGTCATTTGTATGTAGCAGCTGACATAAATGTGTGAGTTTTATTTACTTTGTCATTGCCCAGGTAGGTCATTTTACTTAATTGATTCTACAATTGTAATTAAGTTACGACGTTGTCTCTTTTCCCGGGATGTGTGTGAGAGAAGAAGGAGCAGCTGACGTAAATGTGTACGTGACGTTTCCTGACATAAGAGTTTCATTGTCAGATGAAAATACACAATAGATTATACGGAGGCCAAGAGATGTTGTTGGACTCCCGGCTGAAAAACACCATAAAAGGTCGTCGTCCCATAAGGTAAAATAAGTTTGGGTGTCCTTACGCTGGTGTCCTTGCAGGTCTCCACGTTGTACTCCTGCAGAAGCCGCACCAGGATCATCTTCGTGACCATCAGGGCGAAGCGCATGCCGACACAGTTCCGCGGGCCCAGGCCGAAGGGCATGTAGGCATAGGGGTTGATGTCGTCCTTGTTGTCTTTACTGAAGCTGTGGAGAAGACACAGGGAAAACCACGAAAGGTACACATATACCCAGGAGGTTGGCTTTTTGTATGAAGGAAGGTAATATACTGTAGGCCACACAAACTAAGTAAGTAAAGCTGGAACATGTTGGTTGTCAGCAGCGGCGACACGGTTGCAACGGTTGTTTATTGTAACGGATGAGGGAATTGCTCTGAATTCTTGGAGCGGGACTAAACTTAAAGACCTTATACATTACATTACAGTCATTTAGCAGACGCTTTTATCCAAAGCGACTTACAATAGTGTGTTTCAAGTAGTGTGTTTTATAAGAATGGGAACTTTGGTAATCGATTTTCTTGACATACACACCGTATGGCACTATGACAATTGCATATGACACAATACACACACACACATTGACATCCAACTTGTACGATGATTTTGGTCAACTAATCGCACATAAAATATAAATAAACACACATACATTAATCTCATGTAAACAACTGTATCGAACAAAAAATCCACATGTGTGTGGCAGGGTTTCCGCTAGGATTTCTGTGTCCGGACAGATTTTATTTTACCGGACAAATTCTAAACTTACCGGTCATGTTTCAAAAACGATCTATATTACAAACGCAACTATAATGTACACGATGTACATTGTACACTAGTACACTAGATTGACGAAAGAATGACAAAGACCTCAAATAAATTTGACTATTTTGTCACGGTTACGGTGGTTGGCAGGGGGCGTGGCCAAGCCATGTGCGCTGGCGGCGCACACACACTCCTGTCAACAAGTGTTACAGTGGTTGACAGGGGGCGTGGCCAAGCCACACACACACACACACACACACACCTGTCCGCTATTGCCGCGTCTAATTGTTAATCCCCTCACCTGGGGTATATATACCCTGGCTTCCCGTTACCCCGGCGTTAGGTCGTACTGCACGTCATACGTTGTTCACGTTAAGTCGTACATTCTAGACGGAATCGCCACGTTGATGTCCCGGAGATCCAGATCCAGATCCCTTGCCTGTCCCGCCTGTCTCACATTACTCCGGTCCATACGAGCTCCCCGGGTCATTATAATTACCTGTCTGGTACCTGTCGCTACTCGACCTCCCGGTACCCAGACTCCTCCCCCGTCCCGGACTACTCACCGGTCTACTACCTGCTGGTACTCCGCGGATCGACCTCCCGGTACCCAGACCCCTGGACTGTCCCTGATCACATGTGTTGTGTTTGAGTGGTGTTGTGCTTGAAATAAAGCTTTATGTTATAGCTCCACTGTCTTGGTCTGCGTTCTGGGTCCCACCGAACAATCCCACTCGTGAGCCGCAAAAATCGAGGCTATTTCAAAACACCTGTAACATCTGTAGTCCGTTTTAACATGGGCTACATGGCATCACATTTACCCTGTAGGCTACCAGGCTACTTTTTGCTTTCTCCTTAATTTCATTGCGGCAAAGTCCTCTGCTGCCGAGCTGAAATCAAAGGTGTCTAATGTGTCTTTGCAGCTTGCAATCCACATAAGATCATCACTCTCTCCTCCTCCAGACGACTCCGCAGTGATGTTTTCAAACCATTCTGAGGGAGAAGCCCCTCTCTGCTGGTCGCTTGACACGGGCAGAACACAGGCCATTTTAGCCCGTGTGGCCCAGTCGGTACAGCTCGCTGAACTCAGACATTAACCCCCATAGCCGTGGAGCGGCCATCACTGCACCTGCATCTCGTCGGGCGCGCGTGACGTCATGAGAGGAGCGGCAGCTGATTGGTCACTTCATGACTAAAACCCAACATTATTACCGGACATTTTGACCGGCAGGTTTTTAAATTACCGTTTTTTTATAATTTTTACCCGCTAAATACCGGCTAACGGAAACCCTGGTGTGTGGTGTGTAAATACCGTTCTGGTTTGAAGACCTCGGGGGAGCTCCAGAAGCGGGGGTCTCGGTGGATGAGGTTCACAGGAACCGTCACCAAAGTCCCCTCGGGGATGTTGATTCCGTCGATGTTGAAGTTCCTTTTGCACACCCTCTCCAGCCGTGGCGCAGTGGGCAGCAGCCGCATGCACTCAGAGATCACATTGTCCAGGTACTCCACATTCATCAGGGCCTCATAAGAAACAGGGCTCTATAGGGGGGGGACAAACAGAACAGCCGTCATCACATGCCAATAAACACGCCGACACTGACACGCCGTGTCACTAACCATGTCGCGTTCCTACACAAACGCATAGGCTACCAATAGGCGACAAAACATGAGACAGAGAGGAAGACTATCGGAGAGAGGAAACAAATTACATCTTTTGGAAAGTGCTCGTCAATTTCCTGCTGGAGGGTTTTCAGAGAGTCCGGGTTCAAAGCCAGGTTGTACAGGATGTACGTCAGCGTGGTACTGGTAGTGTCGTAGCCGGCAAATATGAAGAGTAATGCCTGGGCGAGTATCTCATCATGAGTCAGACCTGTGCACAGACAAAACCAGGCGAGTGAGTACAGGCCACCGATGAATTGACCAATGTACCTTCATTTCTAACCTAAATCAGGGGTTTACGGTGTCAGCTATGTCTTCAAAACCGCAAGCTTGGTGGTTAGATTGAAGATAGCCGCCCGAGTGTTATGCTAAAGGTTATGCTGTGTAATCTCGCTAATCCCTTATGAACAGAATTTCAGGTGCACAGGTTAAGTGGAGTGAGGCGAGAGAGAAAGAGGTCAAAACAACTATTATTGTCTCCTTGTCTTTGGTCTTTTTGCCTTTTTCATATGCTTCTCTCTCTCCGGGGACGTAGAAAGCTCGTAGAGAGTAAAACATACAGTGATAGAACGCATGACCTTCTCTCAGTCCGTTTTTTAAAGTCCAGACAATAAAGCATCTGACCATCGTACATCGTTTCGCTATACATCAACGATTAAAGCGCTTGAGTCATTACAAAGGCATTTATGTGTGTATAAACGTGGTGTGGTCCTGATATTTTCTTATCCTAGGTCGCTTTGGACCAAAAGCGTCTGCTAAATTAATGCAATGGAATGTAATGATATCCCACCAGCGGCTTCCAGCTAAAGACTTACTAAAATGAGTCATGTGACCAGTAATTGCACTCCTCTAACTTCAGTCTCAGGGTTTCTTCCTTGCTGATTAGGAATATTTGAGTTTTTCCTTGAGGCACAAAACCTACTTTTTGATCTAACTGCTGAGAAGTGCACACAGGGCAGAGACTTCTGCCACCTGCATTCCACTTCTCCATGTTCTCGGAGTCACCATCAACTCTGATCTGTACCTTTACTTGGCTCCACTCCGTCCTTGATGTCAGACTCTGGGATCTCACTATCAACCATCAGCTGAAGGAAATCACTGTGAACCTAAAGGGAACAGAACATTGGATTACAGAATATGCTTGGTCCTTTAAAAAGGAGCAATTAAGTCCCAATACTTACAGATGAATCTTCCTTGTGCTCCAGTTTGAAGCGCTTGATAAGGCCACAGAAGAATTTCACAGCTTCTTTGTTTACTGCTGAAAAGCCAATCCACTTAAATAAGCGGATAGTGAACGGCAACGCCACTGAGAGAGACAGAGGAGGAGAAGGGAGATTTTACGGGAGTGTTTCAAACTGTGTTTGAGTGTGTTTTCGCAGACTACATTACATCACCAATAGTATATGCCTTAGTTAGAAAGAGAAAACATACACATGACCAAAAAAGGCCAAAATTTAAACTTCATGAATTTTTGGACGTTAACGTTGACGGGAGCCTCTGGATTGGCTGTGGAGTCTGTGTCAACGCTGAAGGAAGTGCTGGTCATTACATCCAAGCTGTAGGGGGCAATAAATCTAAAAGGGAAGACATTGAGATGTTACTGTAAATCCACACACTTTATGTTCCGTCCATAATAATAAAAAAAGGCATAACCACACATTTCTATGATCACAATTGTTTTTACAAATACCCACATCAATGTTCACTGCTTAAGTGTGTGTGTTATTTCCCAAAACTTTACATATACATAACACTACACTCAATATTTAGCATACGGGTATAGTGCATGGATTCATAAGAGTTCACAAGTGTATGTTTGTTGTGTTATTATTTTTTTTTACTTTTTTATGTCCACAGATTGGTCCAAAAGTTCCTTGTCTATAGTTTTAACAAGTCGGTCAGCGTAGCGTTCTACAATGGGAAAGATCTAAAAGAAGAAAGCAGAAATTAAATTGAATTCTATAAAATGATGGATATCACCCCATTTCAATCTACATACACACACACACAGGGAAATGTGTTTCTCTGCATTTAACCCATCCTAGTATTAGGAGCAGTGGGCAGCTATTTCATATATATATATATATATATATATATATATATATATATATGTTATGGGTCTAGTGTCTTGCTCAGCAGTGCCCAGGTGTTCCGGGGATTTGGGAAACGGCGAACTTCCGGTTCCCAAGCCAAGTTCCAACTGACTGGGCTATCCTGCCACCACCTGTTACCAAAGAGTATGTCATTCAGGAAAAATTGCTAGTTCTTTACTGAAAATATGTAATATACCCTACCCGTCTCAGCCTTCCACTGGTAAAACATGGCGAAATGGTACTCCGTATTCTTTTCCACTTGTCATCTTCAGCCTGGGTTATTCCATCTTGGAATGGTCCGGTAAGTTCGGGAGCAAAGACCTGTGAACATGGGTAAATGCTGTGTTAAACCATTCCCTATAAACCATTCCCATGTATGTATATCCTCATGTGGATGAAGTGAATTCAATTAAAAGTTCCTGTTTTTTTTATTTCAAAGTTTTAATGTGACGTAAGACGTAAAACGTCGATCCTCAACAACATACTGAAGGGAATAAGGAAGATTGTCTTACTTACCCTGCGGTTGGTGAAGGTGGAATAGCACTCCTTCACTAAAACAACCTTGATCATTTCAGGATCTGACATGAATAATACTGGGGTACGTCCATCAAACTGCCTGTACATGAACAACATCAAACACTGCTGCCACATTTAACAAATATTGCATTTGTCGCTAAAATGCTATATAAACAAAAAGTAAAACATGCTCCAGCCAGATCACAGTCTCTTCTCTTTTATAATAATAATAATAATAATAATAATAATACATGTATTTTATAGAGCGCTTGTCATGACATGCAAATGGGCTTTACAGTATTAAATAAATACATAAATACATGAATACATTTCAGAGGAAAACCACAACAACACATAAAACAAAACACTATTGACACATTAAAAGCGGTCTTATCGTATATGGCTTATTGTATTACGCAACAGGTATTGTATCTGTATTACTCAGTGCTGTAAAGGTTCAATATAATCACTGAATACACTTTGACACAATTCGGATTAGCTGATTAATATGTTGCACACACTTACCCCCAGACGGATCCGTATTTCGCCCTGCATTCACGCTCATGAGACAGACCTCCCTGTAATATAAATGTACATTGAAAATGATAATAATATATTATTAATAATAATAATGTATGTATGTATGAGGGTTTCCGCTAGGATTTTTTCTTGCCGGTCAAATGTCCGGACAGATTTTAACTTACCGGTCATGTTTCAAAAACATGTATGTATGTATGTATGTATGTATGTATGTATGTATGTAATACATACATACATACATACATACATACATACATACATACATACATACATACATACATACATACATACATACATACATACATACATACATACATACATACATACATACATACATACATACATACATACATACATACATACATACATACATACATACATACATACATACATACATACATACATAGTATGTATGTATGTATGTATGTATGTATGTATGTATGTATGTATGTATGTATGTATGTATGTATGTGTATGTATGTATGTATGTTTTAATGACTCACTGTAAAACTCTCTACCATCGTTCCCACGAAGGGCCAGGGTCTCGGCCCGGGGACACCCATCTTCTTAAAGAAGCCATTCGGCCAAATGCCAAACCTACAACAATAATAAACACCACCAAAACAATGTTGTTGACTTATTAATGACCCTTAAACATGTATGGGAAGGCCCACAACACACAATGACACACTTATATGAGGAGGAGACCAGTCAGTCATTGTTTACTTACAACAGCAATAGGGTTAAGGCGAGTACAACGAGAGTCCATGTAGTGGCTGAGAAAAACGGTAAAAAGGAAAACATGGTGTAGAAGTTGGAGGAAGAACCACCGAGAGTAGTAGTAAAGACGGAGTGAGGGACGAGTGGACGATGCGATTTGGTATGTTTCGAGGTTCATTTTGGGAGGAGCTTTAAGTTGTGAGAGAGTGAGAGGCAGTCGCGTAACTCTTAACTGCATGATTGCAGTAAACTAACCTTCGTACTTCAATAAACGTGCCCTTTGAGCGATTTAATCTTTCATGTTTTGAAACATGACATCGTTAACATGACGTCATGTCAGTTTTGTTTTGTTTTCTTCCCATATTAGCAACGGCCTGCCAACGCTGGTGGTGTGTGTGTGTACGACAGAACGTGACATTGATTTACATGTCCATAACCATGGAGTCATTAATGCTTTTCTTAGGAAACGAATGTCATCCTCCAGCTCAACGTGTCTGCTTTTCCTCAGGTTCCTCTTCCTCTTTTTCTAATCCATCCTGTACACACATCGTGTGTGTGTGTGTGTGTGTGTATTTCCCAAAACTTTACATATAACACTGCACTCAATATTTAGCATACGGGTATAGTGCATGGATTCATAAGAGTTCAGTAAAACAAGTGTATGTTTGTTGTGTTGTTATTTTTTTTACTTTTTTTTATGTCCACAGATTGGTCCAAAAGTTCCTTGTCTATAGTTTTAACAAGTCGGTCAGCGTAGCGTTCTACAATGGGAAAGATCTAAAAGAAGCAGATCCAAACTAAAATAACAATAAATAACACCAAACAACGATTTACATGTATTTAGGGATGAGGTGCGGGCCGTGGGGGACCAATTACTTCTATACAGAATTAAAACGCTAATTATTTTATATTTGAGTTACCCAGCAGTACAAGTTGTATTTTTGGAGTGAGGCCGTTATTGTATTTGGGAAGGATATTTTTACAAAACGGATTTTTGAAAGGTGACATTCAGAAAGCTACCGCTAGGTGTCAGCAAGCGTCCACTCCCGCCCCACGTCCCGGCAGTACAGCCAAATCGGGCCGCCAGAGGGCGCTGCTCTTAAATGATTTCTTTCCTTACCTTACATTCGTATACATGCATTCATATATACTGTGTTATTACCATACAGCCAATCCCTAGGCACAGGAAGGCTAATTGTGTTTTAAATTTGTTTGTTGGTTTTACCTAGTCCTTTCTTAACTCTTTAGGTCACTACCGTGAATCTAATTGTTTTATATATATTTGTATATCTATATATATCAGTGGCGAAGCGTGTCTATCACAACTGGACCTTCTGTAGACCAGGGGTTCCCCAACTTTTCAGCCCGCGACCCCCAACATAACAGACCCCCCCCCCACACACACACACACACACACACACACACACACACACACACACACACACACACACACACACACACACACACACACACACACACACACACACACACACACACACACACACACACACACACACACACACTATCACCGTCCGACGGGGGGGGTAATCGTTATCACGAACTTTTTTTCAATGATGATACTGTCGTGAATCTGTCGGAATCAGAATTCCTTTATTTGTCACTCACGTTATTATTAACAATAATAATACAAATGATAAAAATAAATAAATAAAAAATAATAATAAAATAAAAAATAAAAAAAACCTCATGGGTCACATCAAGAGGATTCTGAAATTATCTCGCGACCCCCCCCTCGGGGTCCCGCGACCCCCACTTTGGGAACCCCTGCTGTAGACCACCCCCCCCCCATTCGAAAATTCCGTTTTTCTAGTCAGACGGACGTCACGGAAGCAGTCACTTTTTGCCTTATCTCATTTAGGCTGATAAGATTGTCGCAGCCAATTTCCAAGTGTACCATAGTTGGTAAAGCAGTGTCCATGTAGTGAAGTAACAGCCCATAATTTTCGCCTTCGCCATTTTGACGTAAAATCCTACGTAGAAACAACGCAGCACTACGCTAGATCCCCTCTCGCTCCAGCCAGTAGACCTTCTAGCTCCCTATTGAGCTGTGGGGAAATCTGGAAGAATACGCTCATTGGCTACAAATCACTATATGATTGGTTGATCAAATAGTCAATCCAAACGTACGCTCTCATTCAGTCTAAGGGCCAAAGTCATCGGGAATACTTTGGTTGAAGGATATTCTTCCCAGCAACCTAGAAATATATCTGATTGGTTGCTTTGTTTTTCCAACACAAAACCACTCAAATGCGTCGTGCATGGACCGGGAAAGACAAACAAATCAACGTAACACTGTAATATAACAGATAACAACACAGATACCATTCTCATTTATTCATTTTATTTAAATTTGATTAAATTTGATTAAATTGTATTACATTTTATTAATACAATTAATTCGATTTTTTTTTGTTTCATCTGAGAGTTCCAGGGTCTTCTCTGAATACCTTGAAGGCCCTGACGCTTCACCACTGATATATATATATATATAGATATACAAATATGTATAAAACAATTAGATTCAATTAGATTATATTCACTGCCTCAATCTGGAAAGCACTTTGTGTCCAACTTATGTTGTTTTAAATGTGCTATATAAATAAATGACTTGACTTGACAGGAAGCATTTACTGCAATTTAGCACCAGTCCAGTAGGTGGTGGTAAAAACCCTTCTGGTTGTGTATTGAGCTAACTAGTTGCCAATGAAGAAGAAGAAGCCCTGACTGCTGGATACATGCGGAAGATAAAGCTGGCGACCTTGCTAGTGTTTCGGTCTGCCGATTACAACACATTTAAACTAATCTAATCGAATAAGGTACGGCAACAATTAATATACCTTCACTTTACATTCTGAAATAAACACCAGATGCTTTGCTTTGACGTTATACCCACAGCTATCCACAACATAGCTGGCGTACACAGCACATGTTTTTTAACGTCAATAACATGCATTTTTAGCGACGTATGCGAAAGTATTGTTTTACTATTTTAATAGAAGTGTCATTGTGTATTCTTGTTATTTATTCATAATAAATATAGGATTAGGTGAATGTCATCTTTTCCGAAAACAGAACCAACCCACTACGGGAAGTCAAGGTGGCCAAAAACCTGGCTCTGCTTTATTTTCGCCCAAAACCTATTTAGGGCATAGATAGTTGGGTTTGGGATAAGAACAGCCGATTAAACGAGTACACACAAACTTGAGCAGCGCACACAGATATGAGCAGTTACAATTAACTGGCACTATTTGCATGAGCAGTGCAACACATTGTAATTGTAAGGCGGTTGTTTGGCTCATTTAGTTTGCTGTACTGCCAACAATACAGGAATCTTAACAAGATAAACCTGACTTTTTGTAAAATAAATATAAATGTGTGTCCCACCATCCCAGGTCATTGTGTGCATGATAACAATAGCCTAGAAATACTAACTACTATCTGAATGAATCATTTCCAACCCATGGTGTCTTCACTATTGTGACGTCTGTGTTGTTGTTATGGTTTTTAGCTGTAAAGGTCCGGCCATGTTTCTCACCATGGCCCTGCTGAGGAAAGGGATCCCGGGGAAGCAGTGGATCGGAAAGTACCGCCGGCCGCGGACCATCACCTGGCAGATGAAGCGCAACATGGTGAAGCACCTGGAGCGCGAGGCGGAGAACGAATACTGGATCAGCCGGCCCTACATGACTCCGGAGCAGGAGTTCTGCCACGCGGCCGAGCGCCGGGCCCAGAGTTGGCTCAAGATTAAGGAGAGCCAGACCGCCAAGTTTCCTGAGCACAAGTACATAGCGGATCACCTGGGTCACCTCAACACCACCAAAAACTGGACGAGTTAATATGAACACTAAACATCCCCAATTGTATCTTGTGTATTAAACCCTCTTGTTTTGTATATTCTGTTGGTGAATGTGTGTTTATTTGTGGTAAATACTATTTCAATTAAAATCTCTGTTTTGCGAAGTTGTGCAAACTGATATTTTTCCCTATCGGTTGTAAAAAAAACTATTAATAATAAATAATACAACATTTGGGGGTTAATTACTGGAAAAATAGATTTTCATTGTTCCAGCCATGGCTCTAAATGAGCAATGAAGGTGGGTGTGAATGTGGGTGAGCCTAAATCACTGGTAAGTAAATAATGAACAATGATAAAATCACGACTTTAACATGGTTGCCTTTATGGTCAACTATAATCAGCTATAAAATTAACTTAACTATAATTTCTATGTCAAATTAGCAGAGGTGGTCAGCAACATAGTCAACTTTACTTGAGTACTGTACTTAAGTATCAAGTATCTGTACCTAAACATTTTTTAAATCAATTTCAATATGTGTTGAAGCATAATTGTCAAGCTTGTCAAACTACAGTACTTTGACTCAAGTAAACATTTGACTAAACCACTTAACTTAAAGGGAGTTGTGTACTGTGTCCACCACCACTGCGGTAATATTAGTGGGGAAAGGTTATATTATTCTGTTGAAAAGGGTGCAGGTGTGTATCCTCTCCAGCAGGTGGCGCTACACGAACTAACATTGCGTAGTTAGCTGCTGAGCCATAGCTCCTCCCCTTTACCTCCTGGACCAACTCCGCATGCTGGCTGGCGTGTGTGTGTGTGTGTGCTGCTGCTGCTGGTGGTGGTGGTGATGCTCAAGTGTTTTCGTCCACTGGATGGATGTGATGCTGCTCAGGAAGAGCCACCACCAACACACACACATCACACACACACACACACACCGCACCGATGCTGCCTAAATCCGTATCTCCCCTCGGTCTGTCAGGACACGGTATATGATGAGGACAGGTGTCCGGATCGTTCAGTCACCGGATCGCTACAGACCTGGGAGTAAGGTTTACCTGCGGCGGCTTCCACCCCCCCAACCCCCCCCCCCCCCCCCCAGCCCTCCACACACCCCCCACCCCACACACCCCCCCCCCCCCCATCCATCGGGGTTGACTGACTGAGTGAGCGGTCAGAATGGCAGGGGGTCGGAGAGGACTTGTGGCACCCCAGAATACTTTTTTGGAGAATATTGTCAGACGATCAAACGGTAAGATGAGTCTTTATGAGCACTTTGTAGATCATTAAGAAGCCGCACGAGATCAACCGACACAATTGTAAGTGGATTGAATCAAAAAAAGCCTACACTGTGTGACCGAGATGGTCGTCGTAATTTGTAGGGATGCTGATGATAATGATTCGGTTACATTCATCTCTCTCTCTCTCTCTGTGTTTGTGTCTGTCTGTTAGGATCATTGACATTTGGGCTTTGCTGTTGCCTGTGCCCACGCTATATGACACAAGGCACACTGTGTGTGGTGTGTGTGTGTGTCCCACCTTTGCATTTTTTGTGGTGCCTATACTGTACTGTAGACCTACTGTAGAAGTCATCGCGAAAAAAACCTTTGATTTGTCAAATGATGCTCAGCATTGCCTCGATCTGTGCAGGTGATGGGTTGCAAAGGGCATCCTCTCCATCACATCCAAGAATCGGACATGTATAGTTCTGTGGTTATTAACCATCGGTTAGAGTAACCTCACGGTTAAATGTGTCCACGTTGGTCGTATCTTTGCAGCTTGCGTTGTTAAAATGTCAATTTATAGATTTTTCTCAACGCACTAACTTTGTACAGTAGGTCAATCGGCTAATTCCCTTTCCCCCCTTTTTCATTGGGGAATACTGTATGTATACAGCCGTGTTTTCTAGCATGGTATCAATCTAATACACGCAACAATCATAACATCTAAATGCATTTTTGATTCCCTGCGATGTTACACAAAATACACCAGTGATCAAATCTGCCAACAATTATTTTTCTCACAAATGTGTGTGTGTGTGTGTGTGTGTGTGTGTGTGTGTGTGTGTGTGTGTGTGTGTGTGTGTGTGTGTGTGTGTGTGTGTGTGTGTGTGTGTGTGTGTGTGTGTGTGTGTGTGTGTGTGTGTGTGTGTGTGTGTGTGTGTGTGTGTGTGTGTGTGTGTGTGTTTTAAGGGGTATTTTACATTAAAATGACACACAGTTCAAAACACTGACACACAGTTCAAGATCATAAAAAAAATCTAAAAACTTTGCCTTGGATGTTTTCAAGGTACAACAGAGGGGCTGACATTGTTAAAATGCTCAATCGTTACTAAAATAAACCAAACGAATATCCTCCGATCAGAGTCGAGGCGTGATTGAGTTGAGGTTTTCCAGTTTTGTGAAGTTCACAAATTAAATTCAAATGTATTGTCATTGCACATAGCAGTGTAAGTACAGTACAGCGTTAATCATTTAGGCGTCCACACAATCTGAAAGTCTTGTGTGTACTGTTTTAACTAATACAGTGTACTATTTACCTAAAATAGTACACATAGTACTATTTACCTCAAATAGTACACATTCTCAAATGCACGCCCCCCCCCCCGGTAGACCCGTGGGGTGGTGACATCAGTGGGATGATGAAACCCCATCACGGCAGACATCCACTTGTCAGTGAAGGAACACAGTGATGGGAAACATTGGCAACACGATGGTTAGGCTACGGTCTTTGATTTGGAGCCCTGAGTCTCTCTCTCTCTCTCTCTCTCTCTCTCTCTCTCTCTCTCTCTCTCTCTCTCTCTCTCTCTCTCTCTCTCTCTCTCTCTCTCTCTCTCTCTCTCTCTCTCTCTCTCTCTCTCTCTCTCTCTCTCTCTCTCTCTCTCTCTCTCTCTCTCTCTCTCTCTCTCTCTCTCTCTCTCTCTCTCTCTCTCTCTCTCTCTCTCTCTCTCTCTCTCTCTCTCTCTCTCTCTCTCGGTTGATAGCTTGTAGTGGGGACTGCGTAGGCCAAGGCCTATTCCAGTGTCCTTTTCTCTGACGTGTTGTTTTCGGTTTTTCCGACATTCACATCACATCGTCCTTTTTTTTGCATGACTTCCAATGATGTGGCCTGTTTGTTATTTGTTGACCATATCAACATTTTATTCATTTTATTTTTTTTAACGTGTATTGTTTTTCAGTTTGGACACTGTCACATAGACAGACAGGTACTATACGCCATACTATCATCATTTTCAAGTGCTTCCTCTAGTTTGTAGTCCACCATCTAATACCCTCTTTATGTTCTATACCAAATGCTGTTCACTTACAAATGACAAAATGACAAAATGACAAAGCCCACATTGATATGATAAGAGATGATTGGAGTGTCATCGCTTTTGTCCTTTTAGCCACAGTGTATGGCCAAAAGTGTACCAACAACGATCACACTAATGGGTCAATAGCTTGTATCCTTCTGAACCCGTCTGACATATAAAAACAAAGAGACGAAGAACACGTTGGCATGGAACCCTCCTCCCCGCCATTGTCTTGTTGCGTGCTTCCAGTCCTCCTTGCTGTGGTGAATGGTGACGGTAGTCAGCATAGCAGAGAGTGGCTTTGCCATTTCAGCTCAGCTTGTGTGTCCATGTTTTGGTCTGTAAGCAGCAGCACTGGCGTGTGTGCGTGTGTGTGTGTGTGTGTGTGGTTGAATCCCTACAGTGTGGTATAAATGGTTGTGGCTTATGTGTTGGAGAATGTATGTTATAGAAAAGCTGTTCGATTCTCCCCCCCCCTCCCCCCCCTGCTGTTTGGTATGAAACCATGACGGCTTTTCCCCCTTTCGAGGTCCACGCACTCTAAGCCTCTTAAATGCCCTAGCTGGGGCACCTTTTCCATACAATAATACGTATGTCAGTGTTTCATGTCAAATTGTGAAATTACTATAATTGGCTCTTAATGGCTCTTAATCATGTTTCACATCTTCAGCAGGTGACACTTATTAACCCTTGATTGAAATTAATTAACATGCAATTCGTCCCCACATTCCATGCAATCCATATAGAACTTTTTCAAATACTGCTGCTACTATATACATATATATATATATATATATATATATATATATATATATATATATATATATATATATATATATATATATATATATATATATATAAAGGTGTGTACAATTTTGACAATTTCAGTCACTCCTTTCATTCCATTCTGAACAGACACCAACTTTGTTCTGGGAAACGCTCAGATCGTAGACTGGCCCATCGTGTACAGCAACGATGGCTTCTGCAAGCTGTCGGGCTACCACCGCGCCGAGGTCATGCAGAAGAGCAGCACTTGCAGGTACAGCGAACAGAGCGGTGTCTTAACCACGAGTGGCCTGCTGTGTGGCTACCCCTTGTGTGTACGCTAGGGGAGGTGTAACCCGGGGCAACCGGGGGATGCAGAGAGCCTGTCCAAACTGTATTGGTTATCGTGCATGTCTGTGTGTGTGTGTGTGTGTGTGTGTGTGTGTGTGTGTGTGTGTGTGTGTGTGTGTGTGTGTGTGTGTGTGTGTGTGTGTGTGTGTGTGTGTGTGTGTGTGTGTGTGTGTGTGTGTGTGTGTGTGTGTGTGTGTGTGTGTGTGATTGGACAATGGTTAACGCTATCGGATCAACCACCTTTCTTTCTGAGTGAGCGTGCGCATCGTCACAAACGTGGCCTCATTCAAAGCAGCCTCCTTCCCTCTGAATTTCGTTGGGGAAAAACTCCCGGGTTATATTTAGACCCGCGCTGGAACAGGCAGCTTCTCAGGGTGGCGGTAACAGGCAGCTTCTCAGAGTGGCGGTAACAGGCAAAGTGAGATAGATGTAAGCACAGTGTGGTTAAGTGGGCCAACCCCCACCCACCCCCCCCCCCCCCCCCCCCCCTGTTACCCAGGCCCCACTCCCATGGCCCCTCCCATTTAGTTTTAAATGTGTTTTCTGTTGTGTGCGTTGTTCTTTTGCTGATTAAAGTGTACACCAGCATCCGTCTTTTCATGCTAGATTTGAAGCACTGTTGATCCAATGCGGCGCCTGATGTAATTCCATGAATTAGTAATTGTTCTGTGTAGGCTAGGCTTTCTTAGACACGGTTCGCTCGCTCTCTGTCATGTAATGGGCACACACACACACACACACACACACACACACACACACACACACACACACACACACACACACACACACACACACACACACACACACACACACACACACACACACACACACACACACACACACACACAGCTACACACTCTGCTAGGTACTGGAGAACTGTGAAAGGCTACAGTGGAGGCACACGTCTTAGCACTCTCTAATCTCGTCACCACAGGAGAGAGTGTACAGAAATGCACTTCGGGAGCGCACCCATGTTACATTTAAAACACTGGCTATTTGTCTCGTACAAATCCTTTTATCTCACTGATGAAAGTCGCCCGTCGCCCTTTCATACGCAAGTGTCTATTCAAAATGTGAAACTATGATACTTTTTTTTCCTTTTTTATTTTCCACCTTTCTACAGTTTCATGTATGGGGAGCTCACGGATAAGGACACGAGCGAGAAAGTTCGGCTAACGTTTGAAAACTATGAGATGAATTCATTTGAAATACTGATGTACAAGAAGAACCGTAAGTTGCACCACAAAGTCTGGGGGGGGGGGGTTACAGACTTTAGTTTGAAACCCTTTTCATACAGAAGTATTCAGGCTGAGCCAGAGTCCAGAACCAGACCTCAGATCAGCAACACAGACCTATGTAACGCAGTATTTATAGTCCACTTATAGTATCGCTCTACTCCCTCTGCTACTTCTGTGACAAAATATTGGATGTTTTAGCCCAATACCTTAATAATTACATGTATTGTCTATATAAAATGTGTGAAATAGTGTTATATTGGCAAAAATCCAGTCTACAAAATGGTGGGGCAAGATCAGCAGATTTGATGGATGCGATTCGCTGTGTTTCAGGAACGCCCGTTTGGTTCTTCGTGAAGATCGCTCCGATACGAAACGAACAGGAGAAGGTGGTCCTATTCCTCTGCACGTTCAGTGACATCACAGCCTTTAAACAGCCCATCGAGGACGACTCTTCGAAAGGTTGGAGTCAGCCAATGCCAGTTCAGCTGTCTCTATACAGTAGAACCATGCATACAGCGTCACACAGGATGTGCACATGTCTGACCCTGCTAAATATAAACACACAGTGTATCCCAAAGTGACAAAAAACGACCAAAACGCGTTTTTCTCGAGTTGACTTAGAACCCAACATCGTCCCCAAGATTAGCCCAAAGCTGTTCTGAGTGATTTCTCCTTTTATCACTATTGTAATCCCTTCCCCTCCTTAAAAAAACGAATTATTTTTAACATAATTCCTCCAAAAACTGGGGAAAATTGTATTGTCAATATAGCAATCATTCCCGAATCACAGTTCATCGTTTCAGCACCCCGTCAGTCTGTATCCATGTGCATGAGCAACAAAAAGCTCGACCTCGCCGGTGGTTCAAAATCCCACCACCTCATACGTTTTTTTCGGGAAGGGGAATGAGTAACCGGATGCTTTTGGTCTGCAGGCTGGGGGAAATTTGCCCGCTTGACGCGTGCCCTCACCAGCAGCAGGGGAGTGCTGCAACAGCTCCAGCCCACCGTCCACAAAGGGGAGAACGTCCACAAGCACTCGCGCTTAGCGGAGGTACCCGTAACGCTTCCCTAAATATTACTTTGTTTGTAACAGCGGTCGCACCGTGTTTAAAGTCAGTGGTGTCCCTAACCTCCTGTACATTGTTAATAGACTAAGTCTTTTTCACTGAAGGTGGTGGGACAATGCGTCTACGATGGAGCACAGAGCCTGGTTACTCTGTGCTCCGGTACAAGCACAGCTACAGTCTGGATGAGTGAATCTATCATGATTAGGACTCTTCGATGTGTGTGACTTGCTGCGACTACCTCGGCCTACCTTAACCCTTCCATATATTATTCCCAGCGGAGTTAATAAATGTTGGACGAATGAATGAATTTAAGGGATTCTAGCGTTATTGTGAAGACCTGAAATTATTAATACGTTGCAAAAGTTATCGATCCAATGTTGCTTCTTGTTATTCATCATCGCGAGCCCAAAGCGAAAAGGAATATTCCGAGAGTATTCCAAGGCGCTGGCGAGTTCCTAAGAGGACAGCGTTCATAAGCGTTCATTGGGAGCCTCTGGCAAAGCTCCAGTGGGGTCGTTGTTTTAAAATATAATTCTCCTCTATATTCTTCTGTATATATATTTCCCCACTGCGCGCGTACTTATCGTTGAAAGATGAACTAAAGCCCCAAAGTGCGCTGGAGAATCTCACACGGCGTGACTGCTGGCTGGGGGCCAGGCACCAGGCGGAAGAGGGGAGGGAGGGAGGGGGTGAGGGTAGTGTCAAGAAACAAGGTATTTTTAGGGCTTCCCCTTTGAAATTGATTTTGTGTACGTACAACGCAGACCCATGGACAGATGTGTATTCACCACGCACTGTGCTTTGCATTGCATGCATTGTTATGATTGACAATCCTAACAATCCCCGTCCTGGTGCTTTAGCGAGGGGCTGCACAGTGATGAGCTGTGGCTCCAGACAGTGGTCCGCCTTGTCAGCAGATTCCATCGCAAAAGTTGCACTGGAGGCGACCAGTGTACCCGGCTGTGGCCTGTGTGTGTGTGTGTGTGTGTGTGTGTGCGCTTGTTTTCCATGGCGTTGATAATGTACTGAAAAGCTCCGAGGGCTTTGTTCATTGCAATCTATAATAATAATCATAATAATAATACATTTCATTGTACACAAAGACACATATAAATATATATATAAATATATATATATATATATAATGTGTGTGTGTGTGTGTGTATCCACACAAGGTGCATTAAACTCAGTGGTACGGTGGATCAAGGCAACCAAGGTTCAACGGGCGACAATCAACAGGCCTACGTAGACACGAACGAATAGCGTTGTCCCGTCTCTCTCCTGCCGCCGAACCCCGCGGCTCTCTCTCTCTCTCTCTCTCTCTCTCTCTCTCTCTCTCTCTCTCTCTCTCTCTCTCTCTCTCTCTCTCTCTCTCTCTCTCCAGGTGCTGCAGCTGGGCTCAGACATCCTACCTCAGTACAAGCAGGAGACGCCCAAGACGCCGCCGCACATCATCCTGCACTACTGCCTGTTCAAGACCACCTGGGACTGGGTGATCCTCATCCTCACCTTCTACACGGCCATCATGGTGCCGTACAACGTGTCCTTCAAGACCAAGCAGAACAACGTCACCTGGCTGGTGGTGGACAGCATCGTGGACGTCATCTTCCTGGTGGACATCGTGCTCAACTTCCACACCACCTTCGTGGGCCCCGCCGGCGAGGTCATCTCCGACCCCAAGCTCATCCGCATGAACTACCTGAAGACCTGGTTCGTCATCGACCTGCTCTCCTGCCTGCCCTATGACGTCATCAACGCCTTCGAGAACGTCGACGAGGTGAGCGTGCAAGCTCGCGCGTGTGTGTGTGTTTATGGGGAGGTGGGGCGTTTTTCATTGAATTGTCCATCTGTGCTTTAGTGTTTGTAGAGCCCTTACCTATAAGCCTACTGCGAGGGGCAAGTGGGTTGAGTTGAGTTAGACGCGTGCTTGAAGAATTCAATGTCCAGAGTGTCCGTATAATTTCGGATATGCCAATCCATTTATTGACCATTATCAACCAAAAATATATACGAAAACTCTTTTTACAAATAACACTGAACGCCGACCTATATACAGCACATCAACACGACATGGTCCAAAACTGTTTGGCTTTTCCCCTTGCCCACCTGGCGCTCGTCAGCCACTGATCAGTATAAATGGGTAACCAACCCCTGTGGTGGTTGCCATGGTGACTGACAATGCCACACCTCTGCACGTGAGTTAAAATAAAACAAAATAAACAGAAAGGCATTTTGGCTCCAACAGTGTTTATTTTTCTGGGTGAACCACATGCTATCTTTCATTTCTTGAAGCTGGTCTTCCGGGCTCTCTTTGAGTCTCTTTAATTCTCTCATGGGAAAGGATGCACATGCTTTCCCATGTGCTTAATGTGCTTAATTACTCATTAATTAGCCTGCGCTACGTGGTGCCACGAGCTAAATTCGCATTCCTTCCGTCTACACTTAATTTGCGCTTTCCCGCGTTCGCGGCCATATATAATCAATCATTCAAGCCTCTGTGATTATATCGTTAAATGAGCAGATTTAAAAGGGCGATTCTCTTCCCTCTAAACAAAAGGGCCCCGGGATCGTGACATCAGCGGTTCTCGGGCCACAGGAAAACAACACAGCGTCGCTGAGTTGTCACGCCGTTGCCCTTGGCCATGTCACGTTGCCACCGCTACCGCATTAACGCCTCGTGAAAGTCGAGACCTGAGGCCTGAACCAGGGCGGGCGCTGGTGCACCTCGTGGCCCGTGTGCGCGTGTGTGTGTGAAGCATAGGAGGAGAGGAGACTGCGAACGTTAGTGCGAGTACAACTGCACCGCCACTGATGCATACATTTCTCCGGGACGGAGACGGGAACCTCCCGACGCCTGAGAGAGAGCGTATTCTCCCGTCTGCTCGTCG
Source organism: Muraenolepis orangiensis (assembly GCA_027704905.1). Classification (NCBI taxonomy): domain Eukaryota; kingdom Metazoa; phylum Chordata; class Actinopteri; order Gadiformes; family Muraenolepididae; genus Muraenolepis; species Muraenolepis orangiensis. Next base: position 12,067,130 of record CM051018.1, read on the forward strand.
CCGCTCTCCTCCTGAGCGCTGTCCTCCTCACCTCGACAGCCCGTCACGCGCCTGCTCCGCAAGACGATGATTAGCGCCGCTCCCTCGGGAGCACCTGTTCTCCTCACTGCCGCCAAGAGCGTGCGTGTGCCTGTGCGTGTGTGCGTCGCGTCACGCCGCTGTTCTGTGAACAAAGCGGCATCGCACCGGCGACACAAAATTCGATATAAATAGCGTCTGCTTTCAGTTTCGTGACGGCGCGATGGGTAAGCGACGATCAAGCGTGTTTGTTTTTATTTCTTCTTCTGAATCCGTTCACAATCACAAACCTCTCGGACGGTAGATGTGCTGACGCACACACACACACACACACACACACACACACACACACACACACACACACACACACACACACACACACACACACACACACACACACACACATACACACATTCTTTCTCACACACACACAAACAACACTAAATAGAAAACACATTCCTTGATTAAATGTAGCCACTGGGCCCTGTGCATGCCAGATTTCATTACATCTGTGTGTGTGTGTGTGTGTGTGTGTGTGTGTGTGTGTGTGTGTGTGTGTGTGTGTGTGTGTGTGTGTGTGTGTGTGTGTGTGTGTGTGTGTGTGTGTGTGTGTGTGTGTGTGTGTGTGTGTGTGTGTGTGTGTGCCAGTGCATGCATGTGTGTCTGTAATTGTCACTTCTCAACATTTGTGTCTGTGACTGTGTTCTCGTGCGTTTCTTTAATTGTCACTTCTTAGTGTGTGTGTGTGTGTGTGTGTGTGTGTGTGTGCTTCTGCCACCGTGCTGAAACGGTGTGCAAAACGCTGTTGAGGCATTTAGAAAATCCCACATGTGACCCAGAGGTAGCAGGATCTACAGTATCAGACACACACACACACACACACACACACACACACACACACACACACCCTGGGCACTGTGAAGTGCTGTGCCAGTGCTTAAAGGCTTGTGGGCAGGGTTAAGGCAGGTTGCATTTGCACTTACAGCATTTTGACCAAGTCTCTTCTTTCAGAGTTTCAGCAAGAAGCAAATATTGAGAGGTCAGGAGACTGGGGGGAAAAACAAAACCACAAAACATTCAGAGGGATTGCGATGACAGTGCTCGTGCATCCTTTTACGTTCGGGCGCTACCAGAGAGATTTATATGTTGTTTACAGCGAAGATCTAATTTAAAATCGTAAAAAATCCCATGTTGATGTTGTCACCCCAAACCATAACTCCCATTGTTAGACAGCACAGCCGACGGCTGTTTTTTTTGGTTGGTTTGTTGGTTTGTTTGTTTGTTCGTTTGTTGGTTTATTTGCTTGAAGGGGCGAATCTGGCAAAGATGACGTACAATTATGCACTTTGAAGATAATTTGTGGACTTGGCATTCACAGTAATGAATGACTTCAGTCGCTCGAGTTGTCTTGTGTGCGCAGCAGATGGGCAAACGAAGGGAATACCGACTAAACGCATGCCGCTTCAAACGACACTTGACAATAACAAGCATGCGTTTTTCTTCATCTCTCTCTCTCTCTCCATTTGACTCATGAAATGACTGATTTTCTCCTCTGATGAGTTTCGTGGCGTAATACTGATCGAGTGTTTCCCTTCTCCCGCTTGTTTTGACTTTCTCATCCCCATGTTGTGTTCTGCATGGACCCCCCCCCCCCCCCCCCCCCACCCAACCCAACCCCCAACCCCCGCCCTCCCCCCCCCGCCCCTCCTTTCCTCTCCTGTTTTCATGCATGACGTGGAGGGAAGAATTGGAATCACGGAGCTGTCACTCAAGTAGGCTCCCGTTTTATCAGAATTGATCTAGACTAGGATTCGATCCCACGGTTCCCTCTCTAGGACCTCCGGGAAGATTAATAGCCAAAGAGCGCACGAGTGAGGCCGCGAGACCCCGCTGGTTCAATGCCAACTAAGGTTTTCTTTTTGTTCAAATTGCTTCAAAATAAATATTAAAAAGTATGGGATAATTGCAAAGGAATGACAAAAGGTACAAAATGTGCAGCCAGGGACACCTGCCCTGATCATTGTGTCTTTCTGTTGTTGTTCATGGAAATCCACCAGATGTTCGTGAAAGATTCTTCTGTTCATGAAATCCCCCCAGATGTTCACCCAGCATTGTGCTCATGTTTTATGCTGTATGTCACGCCCATTGATCACACTGTGTTTCGGGGGGGCGGGGGGGGTTTTGTCCCAGTGCTTGTTTCTAATTCTATTTCATTCTATTTTTATTTCATGATCTAATCTGTCTTTACATCAAAAGTACCAGTGTATATATATATATATATTTTGTAAACATTTCGGGCATTTAAGTATTATAATCAGCGACGTTCGTACACCAGGTATGGCACGTACACACAGGGATCAGTGACATATTTGTATATATACAGTGTATATATATATATATATATATATATATATATATCAAAGAGGATGCACAGTAATATTATCACACATTCAGTCGATACAAACAGCAGTCAAAGGTACACATTTCAACTGTTAAAATAGACCGTAAGCCTGAATGGAAACCCGACGACGACGTATTCAAAAGACAAATACAATTTGTATGCGTTTCTGATGTCTGTCCAGTTATCATGTGTTAAACCTTCTCTCTGTGGTCAATATACAACAACCCATTAAAACACAAACATCAAGAGCCGTCCAGAATCCATTCAATACATTAAATGTTGCGCTGAACGCTAAAATTGACGTGTGTGTGTGTGTGTGTTTAACTGTGCGTAGACTGACCCAACGTGTTAGGTCAGTCTAGGGCAGGGAGATTTCAAAATTCTGTCATGTGGGAATCGACGACACAAAGCTCCACTAGACTTGATATGTGTGTCAACTTCTACCCACACTGTGAAGTGGCACACCACACCGGTACTCACACAACTCAACAGAACCCTGTGTTGTAAACACCACCGCCACCACCACCGTACCATTGACTTGATGGGTGCTGTAGTAGTGACCCTATTGCTCGCCTGCTGTTCATTTGCACTCCAAAAAGGGGGCGGGGTCGTCGTCGTCGGTCCGCTGGCGGAGAGAAATCAAATCATGGCTAAGTGCACTCGCGCGAAGGCCCAGAAACGTTGTTGTTAGAGTGGCGGCGGGCGGCGGAGACATGCTAAACACATTCATTAGCACATAACCCTTTTCAGAGGGCAACAGTAAAACAACACAGGATGACGTGGCAGGGAAACATGGCGCCCACGTATGCACACCGCCCCCCCCAACCCCCAACCCCCCCCACCCACCCACCCACCCTCCCTCGTGAAGGGGTTTTAGCTGGAGGAGGAGGCGGAGTGAAGCGTGAGTCTGTCCCTACAAATCAACCCCCCTTCTAGTTACCGGGTGGAACGAGACGCTCCGGTCTCAAACCATTGATTGATTTTAGAAAAAGCAGTAAAGAGCACTGAGGAAGGAAGGGAGGGAGGGGGGGGGGGGAGGGGGGAGGGGGGAGGTCGGGTTGGAGGGGGGGGAAGAGATCAAGTGTCAACAATTTGCTGCAGTAGTGCAGTAGTAGTCCCACTGCTCACCACGGCACATTACAGAGATCAATCACCTGGCACGCACACACACACACACACACACACACACACACACGCTCACACACACACACACACACACACACACGTATACTCACACACACATACACGCACGTACACTCACACACATACAGACACACACACGCACGTACACTCACACACATACAGACACACACATATACACACACACGCACGTACACACACATACACACACGTACACACACAGACACACACATGTACACTCACATACCCATACACACAAACACACACTCATACACACACACGCACGTACACTCACACACATACAGACACACACACACACGCACGTATACTCACACACATACAGACCCACACATACACACACACACACACACGTACACACACATACACACACACACACACATGTACACTCACATACACACAAACACACACTCATACACACACACACATACACACGAATAGATGGATATTTCGTTTTTTTCCACTCACTCCCACACTTACACACGCACACACACACAAACTGGCATACACACACACACACACACACACACACATTTACCCACAAACACACACACACACATGCACGCACGCACGCACACAATACCAATACCACCACACAAGAGAAATCCCATCCGCTGGCTGATGTTATTACCGACCGGTCTGAATTTATCGCCATGCGAGGGTTCCAATACCCATCAGAGCCACATAGACACTCACAGTTCTGTGACCACGATACAGTAGATCCTGAAATTGCATTGCATTGCATTGCACACAGTCTATGGCAGGAGGATTGCGGCCAGCTATTTAATGGGAAATTTTGACCCAAGCACAGTATGGTACTATTGTACTATGGTATGGTTCTATGGTACTACTGTAGTTTGGAGATCCTGTGTTCATTAATTATCTCTTTTGGTTTTGACACCTCTTTTTTACTTTTCCTAGTTCTAGATATGGTGATATGTCTTTTGGCCAAACTTAGGTTCAAACAATTCAGATTGACTACATATTTTATGGGGTTTCAGTGGTTAGTTGTTTTGGTAGAAACCTAACAATTACTGTCTTGGCATGAGATGATTTAGTTTTAAGGTATAAGGTCAGAAGTTGCGTTTTGAGTTTGATTCTCATTGATCAGACGTGAATCTGATTGATATCGAGCAACGGGACGTTTCACTTTCTTTTGCTTCCTATTTGTACCAACCGATCATCTTGGGAGGGATATGTTAGCGTGTAATAGCCGAGCACAAACTCGACCAGCAAAAAAAAAGCAATCAAATCAACCCCGTGTGGACTTGGCCACTGTAGAAATATACGTATTAAAATCCCATTCTGAAAGCTTCATCCACTGAAACAAATTGGTGTTCTTCTGTCTAAACAAAACAGGCGACCAGGTGTAACCACAGCCCTCGCTGTCTGCTGTTGGTTGTTTCCGGCCCTGAAGTTCGGCTGTAACTTAGTAGGACTGCTGGATCCCAGACTAGCGTTGTGTTTACATTGATTAGTTCTAATGTTTCAGCATGTTACATTCTTAAGGCATTTCCTCGTAAGTGGTCTGGGGGGGTTGGTGTAAATTCAGCTTAGGAATGTGACACACACACAGGTGAATGTATGATTATTATCTGTCTTTACCATGTTTTGAAGAGTCCTGTAAATGTAACCAAATTATTTTAATCATTATTTATTTTAGAAATATTAAATGCTCCAAAGTGCAATTTAGGTAACATTTACACAATTACAAAGATACACCGTACATACAAATACACATAAATACACACTATTTATATGCAGGGAAAACGCAGACACAAATCCACTGGGCTGATTCTGGCATCAAATATTCAGTGAAATGTTTCACGTCTATGCTTAATAATTCCTGGGCTCTTGGCTGACAAAGAAGCTTAACTGACCACGCACACACACACGTACACACGCACGCACGCACGCACGCACGCACGCACACACACTTAACTTGTCACAGCTCCGTTTGCTTAACAAACACACCAATGGCCGGCTCATGCGCCACCACTGAAGTGGCGTCCGTGGGCGAGCTTGTCCCTGACATCTTAACCTCCGTTCCCCGTGTCCCCCCACCCCCCCCCCCTCTCTCTCTCTCTCTCTCTCTCTCTCTCTCTCTCTCTCTCTCTCTCTCTCTCTCTCTCTCTCTCTCTCTCTCTCTCTCTCTCTCTCTCTCTCTCTCTCTCTCTCTCTCTCTCTCTCTCTCTCTCTCTCTCTCTCTCTCTCTTCTCTTCTTCTTCGCAGGGGATCAGCAGCCTCTTCAGTTCCCTGAAGGTGGTCCGCCTGCTGCGTCTGGGTCGAGTGGCCCGCAAGCTGGACCACTACATCGAGTACGGCGCGGCGGTTCTGGTCCTGCTGGTGTGCGTGTTCGGACTGGCTGCACACTGGCTCGCCTGCATCTGGTACGGTCAGCGTGCCGCGTGTCTGCGTGGCGCACGCTACGTAGCATACGGCTGCTCTGCCCGCCCTACATCCTAGCCTTAGTCTTAAGGCTA
>CM051018.1:12080689-12205689 GCA_027704905.1 Muraenolepis orangiensis
AGTGAAAGACTTTACAAGCATGGATTTACTTAATATTGCATGACATGCATTATTCAATATACAAGATGTTGAAATACATGTGGTTATGGTAAGCTGACTCTGGCTGAGATGTGAGTTGTATCCCGAAGCGGAGATCAGCTATGAGTGAACCTTTTGAAGTATTAAGGAATTAGGATTAAGGAATAGATTTCATTATTTTATTTTCTATAATAGATAATCATAATACATACAAAGGATATTTAAGTTTTGATTCCAGGTTGTGCACGCATAATCCGCCTTGTACAATATTCAGATATGCATTTGAGATGATCACATCCCTAAAACTAGAGGGCCCCTAAGTTAGAGCGCATACCTTCGCCACACCAAAATGTCCCCATGATCAAGATTTCGGATCCAGATCTGCGCCAACATCGAAATCAACTGTTCCTTATTGTCCAAATCTGTAAATAATAATAATGTTATCTTGCTTATAATGGCCCTGTCACACCTTAACGATTTAGTTTTGTATAAGTTAAGTAGTACGCTGAAGCACGCTGGTATATGTTGTAGTAAGGCGACGGTCGTCGTGAAATTTTGTGCATGCACAACCTTTTCGACGTATGCCGGCGTATGGCTCATACACTGCCATACGCGGGCCATAAGTTGTAGGTAAGTTACGCGATCGTTGACACATGTTCACACACTTGTAAGTTACTCATAAGTCGAAATAGGTTGAGATAATGTCTAGTGTACCCAAAACCTATTTCTAACCTATGACTAACGTGCTTTGAACCTATGTGTAACTTATCTCCAACGCATATTGACGTACGTAGACGTATGTAGACGTGTTCCGGACGACCACAGAACGTGTTTCATACAGCTACCGTATAATGTCGTATTGGCAGTGTTTAGGGGAATTGGAATATGAAAACGCAAATGACTGTTCCTCCTTTTGTAAACATCGAAGTCACACCTTGCATGGTGTCCTAGCAGACGCTCCCCCGAGCGTCTTTCCGTGTGACATTTGAAGTGAGAGGTAGCGCGTGGCAAACATCCGGCGATAGTGTCCGGCGGGAAAGCGTCAGGTTTATTATTATTATCGTGATTACAGTAACGCAGGGCTTCACGTGTTAAGACACGTGTTAGACACCCCCCACCCACCACCACAAACACCACCCGCCACATTTTTACATTTACATTTAGGACATTTGGCAGCCGCTTTTATCCAAAACGACTTACAAAGGAGTACATTTGTTGGCGCCACCACCATCCTCACCCACCACCACCACCACCACCGTCACCACCATAAGCCCCCCCCCCCCCCCCTGCACGCACGACACCACCCAGTGTGACAGGGAAAGAAAGGTGGAGGATTTTGGGCCCACATAGCGGATGCCCAGGTGGGGCCGGCGTGTCGTCCTTTTAAAAATAATAATGTTTTGGAGTTGAGATGTGTGTCCTTGGCCAATAACACTGTATTCTCCTCAGGTCACACAGCAGAAGGGCTCTGAGATTAGGAAGGGATCACCGCTGAACAACAGCGTGAACCATGGTGTGATAGCAGGAATATTCATGCATATTGACTCTCTCTCTCTCTCTCTCTTGCTCTCTGCCTCTCTCTCTCTCTCTCCCCCCCCCCCCCCCCTCCCCTCCACCCCCACCTCCTCCGCTAGTTATGTCTGTGTTGAGTGTACCCCTGCAGCTAGATAGGGAAACCTAAACTCTAATTTACAGTGTCATCAATCAAAATGATGGGCTGGGGAAAAATGGTCACAGGCCCCAAATAATATCCACTGAGCCACCACCACGAAGAATGCTTTTTTGGGGGGGGGGAAATATTATATTCCAAAACGATGTTCTGAAATGTGTTTGCTGGGTTGTCACTTTCCCAGCACATCAATAAATAAACAGTGCATTTAATTTCTGTGTGAAATTATAATTGGGCCTGTTTTTTCATCTGTGCTTCTGTTCTTAGTCTCAGGATGGAAAATGCAATCAACAGCTCTCGGCAGATATTATTATTATTCCCCCCCCCCTGCCACCTAAATGATTCAATCTTGTTTTAAGTGATGGACAACAGGGTCTTAAAAAAATAATAATAAATAAATACATAACTCATCAACAGAGGGTTGTTTCCACTACACACCTACCAAAATATCCTGTAAGGAAAATTTCAAGAAGTATACAGAAGGGAAAATGGACTCCACCCATTAAATTTCAGCTTGAAGTAATCGATGTCCATTGAAGAAAATCGATGGACTGAAACTACAAAATGAGATTGCAATGGGTTCGATGGAACATCATGTTCAGATTCAGATTTATTTGTCACGTGTATAATAAGGTAAAGTGTACTAATGTTCAGTTTTTTAGTAATACACAACTGTACATATTTAAATAATAACAACATATAGGAATCTGACACGAAAAACACTACAGTATAAATTTAGTCGAGTGCTTTTGTGGAAGGGGGTGGTGGGTGAATTGGGGGGGGGGGATCCTGTTGATCTTGTTGAGGGGGGGGGGGGGGTGGGGGAGGGTGGGTGGGGGGAGGGTGTGGGGGAGGTAGTCCTAGTTGGAGCTTGGATGGCCTAAGGGAAGTAACTACTGTTGAGTCTCTCCGTCTGATGCCCAATGTACACCTTGATGACCCTTAATATTATATACACATTTCTGTTGTCATTTTACATTTGAAACCGTACATCGTGTCACACCGCGTTCCGTCCGATCTGTGTAACCGTCGATCGGCCTCTCTCTGTCTCTCTGTCTCTGTCTCTGTCTCTCTCTGTCTCTCTCTCTGCTCCAGGTCTTGCAGATATGCCCGAAAGACATGCGGGCGGACATCTGTGTGCACCTGAACCGCAAGGTCTTCAAGGAGCACCCGGCCTTCCGGCTGGCCAGCGACGGGTGTCTCCGCGCCCTGGCCATGGAGTTCCAGACGATCCACTGTGCCCCGGGGGACCTGATCTACCACGCTGGGGAGAGCGTGGACAGCCTGTGCTTCGTGGTGTCCGGGTCCCTAGAGGTCATTCAGGATGACGAGGTGGTGGCCATCTTGGGTGAGCTTTGACCTTTTTGCAGTCTTGTCGTCGTGCCGCCCATTAAGCAAAGTCAAAAAGGCTGTGTCCCAAATCTCGTTCCCTACTCCCTACATAGCGAGTTCAATGTAGAGGACTATATAGTGAGTGAGCTCAAATGCACTTTGGGACACTACTTGTCGCATAATTAAATGCCAGATCTACGTCGGTGGAAGTCACTTGCCTCTTTCTCCTTGAGCTCAATTCATAATGAGGTAGGTCTCTTACCTACCTTATTATTCACACTATTCTAAGTCGCTTTGGATAAAAGCGTCTGCTAAATGACTGTAACGTAATGATAAACTCACTATATAGTGCCCTATGTAGTGAGTATAGGAGTGATTTCAGACACAGCCAGTGTAATGCGTCACATTAGAGACCCCTTTTCACAGAGCCTTCATCACAAGACCAACACAGCTGTCGCTCATGACACTGATTATGGCTCTGCTACTTTCATGTACCGGCACACGGGTAGTCGACGTAAGTCTACCCAATGCAAGTGCCCGTTGCATTGGGTGTTGCATGGGTGTTCTGTTAACGTCTTTATTCCGAATATTAAGTATAGATGTTAGTGGTATAGATGTTCAACGCTATGCTCACTCAGGTGTTCACAACGTAAACACTTCAGGTCTAGTGTCGGCCATGGTTGGTTCCAGAACATGATCAAGATGGCGTCTCAGTTGTATTTATTGTTGTATGCTTGTTGTGCCCCTTCCAGTCAACCAACTGAACAAAGGGAATTTAGTAGTTTTTTCTCAACTATAGCCCTGGAGAGAGAGAAGCGTCCACTGAAGCAGACTGGAGACCAAGAGATCAGTGGAGCAAAAATGATTATTGTAGCTGGAGCTGGCCTCGAGCGCTGTCACTAGACGTGTTTAGAAAGAGCTTCCTTCTTAAGGCATGATGAATCAGACCGAGGAATGCCTGTTTCCGTTCCACTTTCGCTAAGATGGAAACTTTGAGATGCAGGACACAAAAAAAAGAAGCAGGAATCGGGTTTGAGTGTTGAAGGTGGTGAGAAAAGTTGGTATGGATTTTTTCACAGCTTCGTCAATACGTCACTGTGGTGTTTTTTCTTCTTCTAATGAAGAATGATGATCGATGAAGAATAAAATATTAAATAAACCTCTCCATGAACCTCCATGAACGCACACACACACACACACACATAAACACACACACACACATAAACACACACACACACACATAAACACACACACACACACACACACACATAAACACACACACACACAAAACACACACACACACACACACACACACACACACACACACACACACACACACACACACACACACACACACACACACACACACACACACACACACACACACACACACACAAGATGTACTGAACCAAGGAGTTGTTTATGGGTATTCGACATTTGCCTTTGCATTGATAGTCTATCTGTGACTCTTTGAGGCAATCAATACACTATTAGACTGATTTTGTCTTGTTGACTGGATTCACAGCAATGGAGCCCATTGTGGCCTCCTGCTATAAATCCGATTCTCATTAGTCTAATGCCCCCATAGAAGAGAAGCAGATTACAATTGTCAACAAGTCTACGCAAGACAGAGTGGTTGATCTAGGGCCAGGGCTGGCTATTCAGGAAATATGAAATATGATTGTGCTATTCCAAGTTTCCCCCCTAATTTTGCACTTAAATATTCAGCCTGAAGTATATACACAAAGTGTCTGACGTTAGTTTCCACAAAGTGTAGGCTGATGTAAGAGGAGGAACATAGTGGTCTCACTTAAGAGGTTGACCACAGCTAAAAAAACAAAACAAAGATTGCAATTATGGAACTACTTCACTGGTGCAAGTGGAGGAGTTTGAACCAATCATAATGATGCTGCTTGTGGACTGAAGAACCTGATTTACATGTTTTGTCTTCCAGGGTAACGAATAGAAATCAAAAATAGGTTCCAACAAATAAAAATATTTCATGGGTCAAAATATCTTTATTTTTGGGTTTTCTATATGTCTTAGTCACTCAAATTCAGTGACGAAGACATCTAGAAAACCCAAAATAAACGCTGTACTTTGTGTACACAGGAAAGGGTGACGTGTTCGGGGACGTGTTCTGGAAGGAGGTGACCTTGGCTCAAGCCTGCGCCAACGTCCGAGCGTTGACCTACTGCGACCTGCACGTCATCAAGCGCGACGCCCTGCAGAAGGTCCTGGAGTTCTACACGGCGTTCTCCAACCACTTCTCCAGAAACCTGCTGCTGACCTACAACCTTCGCAAGAGGGTGAGGGCCTTTCGATTAGATTGTTATCGCCTCCGCCATCGAGGATGGCATGGAACGGAGGTTATGTTTTCACCCGTGCTTGTTTGCCTGTCTGGCTGTGAGATAACTCAACAAGTTATATACGGAATTGGACATAACTTTGTGGTTGGATTACTTGTGGCCCAAGGCACAGTTCAGACTCTTCAGAATCCGTGATCCAGGGGACTTTTTGGTGTGGCGGAGGTATGCGCTCTACTGAGTGCTGAGTTTAAATTTCCTTTTTTTTCCCCCCCCACAAGCGTGTGAATGAATCGGCTTGCGTGCTGGCCTGCCACGATGTTGTCAAGGCAAGCAAGTGGGCGGGGCTAGCAAGAAGCAATGCCTCGCCCACTTCACTTTGTTTATTAAGAATGCCGCAGCTTAGTACCCACTGACTTAATATGCGCCACTGCTCACACAGCGGTCGCATCGCTTCACCCGCTTTTATTGTTCCAGCTGTTGTTTTTGTGCCGATCACCGCACTACACTTGGTTTAGTGGCCCACAGAAGGGAAATCATTTCAGCAGCTATCTTGTAATCCATTCACTAGGCAGCGGGAGATCTCTTTGTGTGAGTGGAATTAGGGAGATTACTTCAAAACCCTTTCAGACACTTTCATCTTAAAGAAGGCTTATAGGGATTGTCTAGGTTTCCAAAAACATGTGTGGCTCATCTATGTAAACAATGCTTCACTGCAGCCTGCAAGATGCAAGATGTGAAAGTGACCAAACTCAGCGTAATTAATGTTTAAATATTTAACTACACGTCTTCCGAAAATGCGTTAGCCCCTGCCGAGATGAAGGATGAAGGATTACAAACTAAATTGGCTCAGTAAAAATGGGTTAATATGAAATTGGATTTGGTTCCTCTCATTTCCAGTTTGGGCTTTAGTCAATAATACTATACTGCAGGGAAAACAAACGGACAAGGACTAAACTAGTATTGATTTGGGTCCTAATCGCTGTACTATCAACAGCCACTGAAACAACCTTCTTAGTTCATGTTTGACCTGATGGCAATCAGGCCTAACCAAATCCTAAAGGGGCAAGCTGTGAGACCCGGACCCCGAGGTTAGACGGCAGTCCTGGGATATTCACGTTTATAATCCAGAACACGACCTCTGCCTCCTCCTCCTCCTCCTCTATTGAGAAATCAACGCCAGTCACAGCCACGCCATGAACATAGCTACCAATCTTGTGCCTTCGTAATGGCATTACTCCTCTCGGGAGGCGGGTATACGAGTGAGGATTGAATACCCTGCATGCAAAGTGGCAATCTCATCTATTGCCTCGGACCGGGCCCTTCACTGGGGCCCTATAGGGTCTCTAGATTCATACGGTGGGGAAATCTTGTAATTGATTGAATGGACAGGATAGACTGAAGGAGCATGTGGTTCTCTGACTGCATGCGCACACACACACACACACACACACACACTCTCCTCCCATCTGCTTCCTCTCAGGATGGAGGAGATACCTTCAAACATACTGTACTGTAGATCTGCTTAAAATATCTAATTATGAAAACCACAGAAGTGTGCTATCAATACAATTTGTCGTAGTCATTATGCAATTATTATATGGAGAAAAAAAACTGTCTTTTATCCCATTTGTCTGTCAGGATGATTCTGTCTCACTCGAACCAACGTGGTGATCAAGAAATGATGATGATGATGATGCTGATGATGATGATGATGATGGGAACGTCCCCACAGGCAAATTGTCAGCATCCAACATATTGTCGGCCTCTGAATAATTTCCAATTTCCTTGTTTTTTAAAGTTGACCAAGATGCTTGTATGCTTAAAGCTTAAATACTGTAGGTACGATTTGAGAATTGTGGAGAGAAATGATAAAAGAGCGGAACAATTTCACTCACTAATTGCTGACAGATGGATGTGCCATTTCTAGCAAATTACACTCAAATCAATAAAGCTATTCAATCTTGTTAAAACACCTTTAATTGTAATTATAGCTCTCACTTAGATGATGATTATGACGATTATTCATTTGAATTCAGCCTCACCTTCTCCCAGGGGCCCCGAAGCGACAGATTGAGCCGCCGTTAGTTTTAACTCACTAAAACAGCGCTGCTTATGTGTCACTTTAAATCTTCTGATTGTAAACAGTGCTGTGTATAATGCATGGTTATACCCACCCAAGAGTCAGCATCCTCTTGTTCTGGCTTAAAGGACAATACGGTTCTGGGTGATCAAACCATTTTGTAGTCTTTCTCTCTAAGACTATAATTTGGCGAAATGACTCAGGTTTAGGGTTCGCTTCTGCTGAAGACGCATGTTAAATGCTAAGCATACATGCGTCTACTACAAATGTAAACAATGGCAGTATAGCAATTTTTGGGTATTTTGGACTCAACATGTGTCGGTCAGTACGGAGTTTGTGGACACAACATGGCAGAGAGTCGCCCTACAAATACGTTTTCAAAATATCTTTGCCTAACAAAGACCAAATCTTGCTGTACTTTACATTTGTGGCACGCTCTTCGGCAGAATGTGTACTAGGAAGTCATTGAGAACTGAGTTTTCGGTCACGGATCAGCCTGGAGAGACGGTTAATGTTTAGTTTAGTTTGATAACCCAGATGGTTCCTTTAAGAAGCCTGGGGGCACTGATTTATTTTATTTTATTTTATTTTAAGGGTAAAAATGCACGATTCGCAAAATCTGTGGATAAAACATCCAATTTTAACCAAACACAGTTAACCCCCCCCCCCCCCCCCCACCCACATCCCTGCTGCTCCCCCTAACCCAAACTCCCTCGAGTGCAAAAGAGACACAGAAAAGGTTCTTGGTGATGTCATCCATCATGCTGTGTGTGTGTGTGTGTGTGTGTGTGTGTCTTCGTCAGAGCGTTCTATGCAGGGCATGACTGGAGTGTGCATGTGGAGGGCCCTCTGGGGATAGTGCTGATCAAGGCAGCCATCAATAACCCAGTGTAATGGGGTAATTAATGTTAATGAAAATTTTCTCCCCGCCGACATATTTAAACACCCATAGGGTCCAGTGGAAGACAGGTTGACAAAGTTTACCTTGTTCTAAATGATAGGTTTTTAAATGTGTTCTGTCATTAAGGTTATGGTGTTTCTTTTTGCACATGCATAATAGAACAAGTGAAGTGAGGAAGGTCTGAGACTTACTGTGAGATTATTCATTGTAATAAAACTATACATTATTGATATTTTTCATTAATATGTCTACAAGCTATGGTAAAAGTGAAAAAAGTGTAGCAACAGAAAGTACTAGCATATGCAATGCAAAATATTGCTATTTAAAATATGAGAGTGTGGAGTATGTGTTGTCGAGAGCCTCTTCGCTAACTGAAGCCAAAGGCACAACATGAACTTCGCTCTCACTCCCCCATGGGGGACACCCTTTTTAGGGTGACATTTGCAGAGCACACATTCAAAATACACCTTAGACAATAATTTTCATGAACGTGCACAGTAAGCCAGACACTTCATTCATTTCATACTGAATTATTACTTATATACTGGCATATAACCGGCCGATGGTTCAAGATTTTTTTTCTCTCACGGACCCCCCCTGGCATGAGAGGCAGACGCTGGTAACGTAAGAAGCTAAAACCCAAGAGGCTTCGCTAGAATGTCTTTTAGGTGTCGGGGGAGTGAGGTTTACTTCACTGCGCAGCACCACCGGCTGGCTTCCGTTACACATGGTCAACGTATTACATTGACACTAATGATGCCGTAAATACCACAAGTATCACAACCCTTTTGCCCCCCCCCCCCCCCATAGATCGTCTTCCGGAAGATCAGCGACGTCAAGCGGGAGGAAGAGGAGCGTCTGCGGCGAAAAAACGAAGCCCCTCTCAATCTTCCTCCGGACCACCCGGTGCGGCGGCTCTTCCAGCGCTTCAGGCAGCAGAAGGAGGCCCGGCAGGCCACCGACGTCAGGTCGGACCTGGACGAGTACGACCTGGAGCGGGGCCCCCTGTACACGGAGATACCGGCGGCCGACAAAGCTTCCGTCGTCGTCGTCGTCGCCACCACCAGCGTCGTCACGGTGACGGAGAGCCCGGCCACGCCCTCCTCGTCGGCGGCGTCCTCGCCCCCCGCCTCCGCCCCCGCGTCCGACAAGGCCAAGCTGCAGGCGCCGCCGCCGTCGTCCGCCGTCGCGCTGATGGGCGGCCGGCCGGCCGAGCCCGCCAAGGTCAGGGGCTGGGGCCGCTTCAAGGAGTCCATGGCCAAAGCGGACAACTGGAGCAAAGTGTCCAAGGCGGAGTCCATGGAGACTCTGCCGGAAAGGACCAAGGCTCACGAGCCGCAAATGCCCCTGAAGAAGACGGACTCCTGCGACAGCGGGATCACCAAAAGCGACCTGCGCCTGGACAAAATGGGGGAGTCGCGCCTGACGCCACAGGATCGCAGCCCGGTGCAGCCGGACGCCCGGCACGCCTTCTACCCCATCCCCGAGCAGACGCTTCAGGCATCGCTCCAGGAGCTCAAGCTGGAGCTCAAAGACGACCTCAAGAGCCTGAACGAGCGAATGTCCGGCCTGGAGGTCCAACTCACGGAGGCCCTTCAGCTCCTCCACGCGAGAAGAGGAGCCGCTGGCTCCTCGACTCCCCTTTTCCCCATCTCCAGACCCACTTCACCCGACAGTGACAAAGACGATATTTTCTCGTGAAGCTGGAATGGGGGGGAGAAACATGAGTGAGTGATCCACTATGAGCTCGAGCTAGGATCCTGTGCTGTGCTGTCTCCGTGTCGGTAATATCATTGTCTTCCTCAAGATGGCTTTAACACAAAGTGAAATCGTAATCATCGGTCCACAGAGGAGGAAATTTTATTTTGGCAAGAGATGTTACAGCCGAATAGTGTGTCACCGAAGAGCCATTGAGCGATCGTTGAACAATCTATTTCACTGAACGCTGACAGCTACACGTTTGTTCAAACAATCTAATTGTATTTTCCATTGCACACTGATGAGAAAATGAGCTTGACCAACAATCGTCAGAGAGTATTTGCATGCCAGAGACTTTTAGAAGATGTGCATTGGTTATGATGCATATTTGATTAACAACTTGCACAGACTCATTTGCATTTTTTTGTTACACTTATAAAGAAAGTTGTTTTGGCAGGCCATTCACTGAAGGATGATTCTAACATTGTGTTTAGGTGACATTACTATTGTTATGAATTACACATCAGTTCTGGCCAAGCTGTCTGATTCGTCAAGTGCCCCAGCTATGCCCATCATTTCTATACAGAAATATTTGACATTACATAATACATTTGAGAAAGTAATATGTCATTGGAAAAACGACTTTAGCAGCTTAAAGGAGCTATATGGTAAACTGACAGCAAGTGTTTAAATTTGGTACTGCAGTCAAAATTCACAATATTGGAGTGTTGTCTCCCCCCCATCCTCCCCAGACGCAAAGCTCACCTGGGTTGCCAGGTTGAGGACACTTGAACCAACGTTGGTGCAAGACAAGCCGAGTGCAATATGATATTTGGAGACAAGCGCAATAATTATATTTTGACAATGACAAGCAACGACGAGTCCTACACTGTAAGTTGTTCAGCTAATGTATACGTTTGCAATTAATTTATCATTTGGAAATTATGAACCAGCTCATGTGGATTCTAACATTGACACACAGATATCAGCTAACATTAGCTGAATCTCAGCGGACGGATGCCGCCCAAGACGGCATCCGTCTTGGGCTCAAAGCTTCTCCATCTTTCAGATGTAACTCCAAGATTTACCCGTATTTTAGCACGGCTCGGCCATGAACCGTTTATTGATAAGCTCCACTTAGGTCGGGTAAATATATATTGCAATTGCTTGCTTCCATGGCTGCAGCACGCTGTATTTGTGTGTCAATTTCTTTCATATCTGGCAACCCAGAACAGTGAATCACACTGGCCACAGAAGGAGAACATACTGGCTGTAGCATTGTTATCAGAGAAGCCAGTATTTCGACTTGGCATGTTTCCTTAATCTCTGATAACATACCATGGTAATTTTTTGATTTAGTCCAGTATATTTGTTACCTAAAGCTCCTTTAAGCTAACTCAACGTTTTCTTGACTCAACTTTCTCATGAACTGAGTAAATGAGGACAAACAACACATACTGTAGGTCGATGTTCTTCGACTGTTTTTGTGGACATTATTCCCTTTGGTGGTCCATACAATCATCCTCGAAACTCATTATATACACAGACATGTACAACAACAACAAATAGACTTTGAATTTAACATATTTTAATTTTTTTTATTTAATTTGTTGAAAATGTGCTGCAGCTGGTTTATTTGACTTTTGGCCAATATGTCTTGAAACATGTAGAAGATGTATGTTTCAAGGGATTTCAATGCATTTTTGATCCAACCATGGCTTATCACAGAATGGTCTTTAACTCAACACGTCTTGTATCGAGTAACAACATTAAACGATAAACAAGGCATGAAATATCAGGGTTGCCTAATATTTTTTCATGTATACCATACGCATCCGTATATTTATCATAGATGCAGTACATGGTTGCCTCTTATGTATTGAAATATCCAAAAATATCAGATATCCTACATATGCACTTTAAGGATTTTTCAGACTGAAATACATTTGTAACAACTTAACATGATGAAATGAAAATGTATTGAATTTACCACCAAATGTATTTAAATTGAATATACTGAAGATGTATAGATTGTATAGATGGATCCCTAAATTATTTTGAGTAATATAATCACAAACATTAGCAGAGCCCTTATATTAGTACCACGACTGATGAGAACACCTATGTATATATATATAGTCTTACGTCCTTAAATTCTTCTGTTTATGCCCTATTATGAGATCACAAAAATGCTTTGTTTTTTTTGTTTATACTGAAGTGTTAGGAAGAGATTAGGAGAAGGAATGAAAAATGTTGTACCCTTTCGTGCAGGACGCATGAATAATGTAGGCTCTCTATTGTGTTAGGAGCCAGAGCTTTAATGGTTTGACTTATTTGTTTTTCCAAAACACACACTTGCAAGAAGTACTTATCCTAATTCCCAATACCTCGGCTCTCCCATCAACCGTGTGTCATTTAGACCAGACAGACAGACAGAGAGAATGACAGACATACCAGACCAGAATTGTTCTTCTTTTGGCCAGTGCAGACTGTTCTGTGTTGGCCAACAGAACAACAACAAGTCATGGTGCTACATTTATTTAAGTTTATTTTGAATTTTTTCATGACTTTATGCTTATCAATTCACAAGCCTCAGCAACTTTAAGTGTAATTGTTTGACCAGTGTGACAAATTACCGTTTTACAAAGAGGTCATCTAATAGAATGTTTACACAATTTCTGTATGATACTGAATGTTAATATAATCTTTAAACTTGCATGACAGAGTCAATGGGAACAAGGTTATTAGCTGCTAATTGTAATAGAAACATTTATTACTTGACTATTTGATTAATTGGAAATGACAGAGGAGGCGGTGCCACTTCTGGGACTTGGATAGGAACATATCTTTGTCAGAACACCTGATTTGATATTTCACAGTTGATTGTATCAACATGTATGTGCAATGTCTCATAGCCCCTTTATATGAATCCCTGTTGCAATGTATTTTTTGATGACACTTTTCGTCATCCAAGAGGTCCAAGAGGCAATACACACCAGGGTGGTACTCTTTTTCTGAAACCCAGCATAAATATAATACTTCACTTATAAGTAGTTTGACTTGAGCTATGTTTTGCATGACCGACTAACCGAAACCACGGCTCACGGTACGACTCATCTATATGTCATGTTTATTTACAAACATTTCCGATGGGAAAGTTGCAAAATGCACCACGTTGTGGAAGTGAAACACTTCCCTGTATAGTGGGCAAATGTTCACAGATATTATTCTCATTAACTATTCCATATGAATTGTTCACTTGGGATCGGTATGCATTTTTAGTCATGACACTAAAGGCTTGAATAAAGAGGGATGTTTTGTATGCTTTAAGGTGATTCCTATTTAATTCATGCACTGAATCAAGTGGCATGAAGAGGCACTGGAAAGTGTTGTCGTAGGCTCTTACTGAAATTGGCCACCGGGTCATCATGAATCTAGGAACTTGCAGTAGTCCTTAAGCCCCATTTGTAAACGTGAGTCCCAGTGTCTGTGTCAATGCAGCCCACCATCCATCTATGAAATTCAATGGTCGTGAATGCATATTTTCTATTGTGGGTTATTTCAAAGACAGTTTTGAAAGTCTTTATCTTTGACTATTCCCACTGCTCCATGGGGATGTGATTGCATGATGGCGGAGCTGCAGTCCAAAGCTTAAAAAGCAATATCTAGTACCACTGTGCATCATTTATAACGTGGTCCAAACTAGATGGGCCATCTTGCATAATGCAACATTGCCGTCTTCAGATGTATTTTTGAATATGGTGTACTGTCCATTATGAACACTAATGTGGCTGCGGTCTCACAACACTATTGTGTGCTGTCACTACATTGCTAAAAATATGATGCTCCTCTACAGTCACTACCGTTGCCTGCTAATGAAAAGCCTGCAGCTGTGCCTTCAGGAACATCCCCTCATGTCACGCCCAGTCCTCTAGGGACGTGCCTACATTACACCAGATTATACTGGAATGTCGTTTGTAAGAAATTGGACTATTTTGGCTGTAGTGTTGTCATATATGTAATATGCCCACGCATACATATATATCCCAATCCCACACAGTCACAGACACACACACACTATTTCATGTGACCAGAAATGTTGCTATGGCAAGCACAATTAACTGTGACACTGTTCACAATAAGTATTAATATATATATATATATTTATATTTATATACTGCATCCTGTTTGTTAACACGGTGACCTCATCCTCCGAGGCGACATTGCCACTTGCCTTTGTTTGCGTCTTATCTTTGGCCCTAATAAGGTTAACTAATTTACAAGCGAGACAAGGCGCGTATCAGCCAATGTATTCCGTGAGCTTATCTTCTTATGGTCGCTACACTGTAGACTTTGTCACTTAAGAAGATCTCTTTGTGACCCAGCACCCTCATCCTACTTAATGCCACAGATGCAATAATCCACAAGCCGAGAATAGAGAATGAGTAATGAAAACCTTACGAAGAGCTTATCAAGCAGGCTCTGCTGATTACAAACACTAAAGTATGGGTTTGTGTTTTGTCCTCTGAATATTTACATAAAAAGGTGTCAATTCATTATTATTTATATTATATATTACTCATAATATATATATATATATTTCATTATTTTAAATCGCACCCGATTCAAATAACTTAATTTAAGTGCATCATTTTTAATTGTAATCTGTAATGCATCTCAGTAAGATGCTTTACCTTCCTCTCAAATTAAATGCTTTACACGTCACAAGTTATTGCTACCATATGGGTCAAAGCCAACATATCAATTGTAGGTTATTTTTGTTTGTGCTTAAAAAAACATTTATTTCAAATACAGTTCAAAATTCAGTTTAAAACAGGTAATTGTTACGATACATCCATCATACAGCCAACAATAGTAAACATACAGGCCTGTAAGTACCACTTACAAAAACTGGAATGGATATCAATCAATCAGCATGCATTACTACTGTTTCATCATTATGCATATTATAAATATATCAAATATTGACTTTGTTATTGCGGCTTTGTTTATTTATTTCTGCTTGCAGTTCCACATTAATGCTGCGCCGCTTTTAGGGTTTTATTTTTAAATAAGTATGATTGACAATTGCAATGGAGATACTGCTAAGGTTGACGCTTGTTGACACTATTTTGATCCGCTATCCGTTAGCCCTCTTCTAATGCACGGCGTGCGGCCCACACGTAGACTCGGCCCTCACGTCGTACAGTGTAAAGGTGTCTGGCACCACTTCAGTCCGGCGGAGTTTGGCTCGGGGCGCTGTCTGACAGCCGAGACGCTGGCCGGCGGCCCGAAAGAGCCGCGGACACCCGAGCTTGCTGAGTAGACTTTAACAGCGGTGATAGTTCTGGTGACTTTGTGACAGGGATGCTGGGCCTCCTCAATGTCACTGTACTGACTCTCGGGGAATGGGGGTCAGGGTGCCCATTCAAGTCCGATCTGAGCGAAGCAGTAAAGGAAAGCCAGCATGGGCGGAGCGATCGTGGACCAGCCTAAAATGAAATGAAATGAAAAGATTTTTTATGTTTATTGCATCGTAAACAACACCAAAGACAATCTACGAGCTTCCTAGTTTGTCAAACGTCAAATTGTCGATCGGAAAACTAACGGCTGTCGCCTATCGACGTCCTACTATTGTACGGCAAACGCTCCACCCGCCACTACGTCTCCACCTGCTCCTCCTTCTGACCTACGTCTGCCGCCACCATGCATCTCAGTCACTCCATTCCCGCCCTGTGCTTCGCCATCTGGTTTCACGTGCACGCTCGCTTCACGTGCACGCTCCCTGCGTTGTGCATGCTCCCTGCGTTGTGCATGCTCCCTGCGTTGTGCACGCTCCCTGCGTTGTGCACGCTCCCTGCGTTGTGCACGCTCCCTGCGTTGTGCACGCTCTCTGGTGGTAGAAGAAGCAGCGCTGCCTGTGAGGCTTGTCGTCGCTCAGTGAAACAGGACACAGGTATTTGCTGTGTCCTTCACATCAACGGAAAAACGTGTTTTTGTTATTAAAAGAAAAAAAGAAAATAACTAATAAACATACAAAACCGTGTCGTTCCCAACATGAAATACAAACAGTGAAAGAACATTTTGAGTTACATATAAATGGAAACGATTATTTGACCATTTGGACAATTAAATGATGTACCAGAACAAAGTCTTCTAAGCTTTAAGGATATGAATACTATGCTACTTAGTTTCAAATGAACTAAGATGAACAGCACATGCTTTTCCGTGGCGGACAAGAACAAGTACAATGTGCCTCAACATATGCAGCCGGCCATTAATCAGCATGTCCCAGCGGCTCCAATCAGACCCCTCTGCAATTACTCATCACAGTTAGACCGTGTGGTGAGTCAGACGGCCGCCTTAACTGCTCACTTAGACCATATAAATCATCTTAACTTCATTATCGCTACAGTTGTTCATTGTACCCTGATGGGAAGGTGAAACACACTTGTGTGACCAAGTGTGCGCGCACACACACACACACACACACACACACACACGACCGTGTGACCAAGTCACACACACACACACACGTGACCAAGTGTGTTGCGCATGCATGCACGCGCACATACACACACACACACACAAACCCACACACATACACATGCGCACACACACACACACACGGACACTCCTAAACTCATGCAGGCTGATTTAAAAGCATTGATCTGGTTTAATTACATCACTGCTCTCTCTTGCAGCTTGGAGGAGGCTACGAGGACGCTCGCTGAACCTCTTGCATTCCAATTTAAAGGTCCTAAAATGTCAATACTTTTAAAAGGAAAGCCCTCAGATTATTATGTTGTTGTTTTTGTCAGCGGCCTGGTGGCGTCGTTAACACAGGTCAAAGGTGATCGAAGATATGACATCAGAAATGAACACGTGCGTGTAATGAGATTTCCCCTTTCTTCATGTCGATAACGTTAGAGATGAACAGCTACTTAGGGGAAATTTTAACAATATTAACAACTTTTAAACACCCCATCACCTAATATATACCCCTGTGTCCCCCACACCCACTTCTATTCAACCTGTTCGACGGGACATGTCTTATAGTACATTTTTAAAGAGGCTTTTCCACATTTGGCCCCGCAGATTGGCAGCCCGTCCACGAGTTTCTCTTGGACGACTCTTGTACAAAACACAGCCAACCCCTCCTTGGGCCAGCACCTGGTGATACCACCGATTCCAGCCCGTCACTCTCAGTCCACAGAAGACTGGAGCAGATAGTCCCCCGTAACGAAGCCTCTGAGAAGCCTGCTTTCCATGGAATACATTTTTCACCGCATGAACTCCACCCATGACTTAATGATGTCGCAATGCAGCGCAAAAGAGAGAGAGAGAGAGAGGTCACGTGCAAAGAGAAAAAAGGGGATGCCAGTGGATCGGTTTAAAAATAATTGTTTGCCGGGTAATAATTGTGGTACGCGCCGTTTGGGATTTGACGTAATTCTGTGTTGTCAGGAACGCCGAGGGGATCGGAACCGGGGTGGGCGCCGTTTGGAATACTTGGTCATTTTTGACACATTCAACATTGGATAATAAAGTATCTGGTTGTTGTTGTTGTTGTTGTTGTGGTTGTTGTTGTTGGTCCCGGACGGCACGTTGCTCTTAAGGTACAAGGGTCAGCCACCGATAAGACATGTATGTGACCAAAGAGGACTCAAAATGCTTCAGATTTAGATTTGGATTTGACCTACATGGGCACCCTTAAGTGAACCTTAGGAATGACAACGACAAAAAGCAAGGAAGACGGAAGGAAAAGTGACATAGGGTGACTTTCCATTGCCAAGTAATTGTGAATCTACCCAACACATCCTTCTAGGACAATACATAACTACCCTATTGAATCTAGTACACTACCTATCTACCATATTGAATCTAGTACACTACCTATCTACCATATTGAATCTAGTACACTAACCAACTACCATATTGAATCTAGTACACTACCTAATTACCATATTAAATCTAGTACACAACCTAACTACCATATTGAATCTAGTACACTACCTATCTACCATATTGAATCTAGTACACTAACCAACTACCATATTGAATCTAGTACACTACCTAATTACCATATTAAATCTAGTACACAACCTAACTACCATATTGAATCTAGTACACTACCTATCTACCATATTGAATCTAGTACACTAACCAACTACCATATTGAATCTAGTACACTACCTAATTACCATATTAAATCTAGTACACAACCTAACTACCATATTGAATCTAGTACACTACCTATTAACCATATTGAATCTAGTACACTAACCAACTACCATATTGAATATAGAACAGTACCTAACTACCATATTGAATATAGAACAGTACCTAACTACCATATCCCTCTTGTACACTACCTTTACAGTATACAACCAACCTGCCCATATTCATTTAAGTACAAGCACCTCTACCTAAATACTAGCACCTCAAGCATCTCTCTCACACACACACACACACACACACACACACACACACACACACACACACACACACACACACACACACACACACACACACACACACACACACACACACACACACACACACACACACACACACACACACACACACACACACACACACACACACACACACACACACACACACACTTCTGGCCAAGGTTCCAAAGCCATGCCCGTATCTATCTATAATCATCTATAATACCTGCAGGGGGGGGGGCATCCACTCACCTTGGACGAAGACACGCTTCCAGAAAATGCGTCCAACGTGCGCCCCCCCGAGGAACACCAGATTGGAGAGGATCAGCATGGCGGTGGAGAAGGCGAAGAGGAGGGCCGCACAGCGCCTCCTCGTGGCCACGGAGAGGTGGCGCCCCTGGAGGAGGGGGGGGGGGGGAAGGGGGTGACCGCGCCATATCAGTTGACACTAGGCCACCTGTCTTTGTACACAAGTCTTAACATGCGTCGTCCCACCCGTGTCTAAATTATGTCCACAAAAAAATTATTATAAAAATATTGTAATAATATTGTACGCTCTCTACACCAACGCTTGCGTTCGGTGTAGGCGTTTCTACGAACACAAAAATACAATAGACAGTATAGAGAGTAACATTTTCTAAAATATACATAGTTATTGGTCAAGTATAATAATAATAGTCCTAGCATTGAGGACATTGTGCACCCAGTCTACAATCGGCCCGTTCTTAAACCTCGGCAAAACCTTTAAAAAGTCTCGCCACTCGTACACTTACGACAAAGGAGCTGACGAAGGAGGACGCCAAGAGGGACTGGAGTCCGTTCTCCACCAGCACCCCCGCCCAGTTCATCAGGGCCCAGTACTGCAGGTAGTCGTGGCCGCCGTGCCAGAGGCACACAAAGCCGAATGCCAGGCCGGTGGACAGGGCTTTGTATGCGGGGCCGCGGCGGGAGCCTCCCAGAGGGACATAGATGTACCTACATGGCAGCAGGTGGCGGGGGGGGAATAGCAAGCACAATAGGGAGCCATAATGAATGTGGCTGGAGCTGGACGGGCCCCAGACGGGTTATTGGCTTCACTATTTGTCATTGTTTGTGTGTGCTTATTGTGTAAAATCTAGGGAGTCACCGTATTGTACTTTTACCCGAGCACGTAAGTTGCTCTCTGAGGCTTGTTAGGAAGGAAAATGCACTTATGATTTTTCCAGCGGCTAGTAGTTTTCTTGCCTACCTACCTATGTTGAATGCACTTATTGTAAGGCACTTTGGACAAAAGCGTCTGCTTAACGATTGTAATGTGAATGTAATGTACCGGACGTGTCACTATGGAATGTCCAGGGCAGAACTAAACGCCCGATGCAGAGGTTTTGTCCCCGTCTCTGCAGTCTCATTCAACGTTTCCAGTGAAGTGAAGCTAGCGTACCTAGAATAATCATTTTTGTGTCGGACACCTTGGTTCATACTATATATAGCGTTTGCACAGACATACCGTACTTCAGCCGCAGGTGTAAAACAATACAGGCGTTGAACACGGAACATCAATGAATTCTAAAGAGGACCCGTCTCTCGCATAATAGCGTCATATTCATCAGGTTTAGGAACCCGGGGCTCGGCGGGGGGGGGGGGGGGGGGGAGAGCAGAACCGCTCCATTCTGCATCATTATTATGGATGCGGTGCAACAGGGTTTGGTATTCAGCCACCTCTCTGAGAGACCACTCTCGCTAGCGAAGGACCAGATGGTGGAATCACGTCCTCTTTTCAACAATATTCTACAGAACAATACAGAATACTTTCCCCCAGCCCTGTTTCTGAATTGTATATAGGCTCGCCAATGTTGCCTTCTTGTTTTCTTCTTTTGTTTAGTGTATTATCATTAATTATTATTACATAAGTTTATTAGGATCCCCGGTTAGGTCGCCCCATGACATGAGCTAGTCTTCCTGGGGTCCGACACAGAAATCCCGGTTTTCTCCATTACACGCAAATCACATGACTTACAAAGATCCATCGTCAAATCATTAAGCACTACCATTAAGCACTACAAACGATAAAATAAGACAACGCACAAAAACAAGAAATAAAATTCAAACCATTTGGAAGTTAGTACTTTAGTACTCTTTTATTGTTTTCTTGAAAGCGTCTCTGGTATTCGTTTTAAGAACGTTGATTTGGTAAAGAGTTCCATCCTGTACCGGCTCTGTAAATGATGTGTCTTAAACCGACCTGTCTTGTCGGACACTGTGGTTTCTTATCCTTTAAGACATTCAGATCAGAAGACTGTAATCTGTTCTGTACCGGAAGCCATGAGAGATGGCGGTGCATTTGAAAAACATGTGTGCGCGTTGAACCATGGAGAGCTAATCTGGGGGCTTAGTTTAGATTTTTCTTAGCTGCGGATGATTTATTGACTGGACGGTACTCAAGGTGTGACAAAACTAGAGCTTGGACCACTTGGTAACAGCAATGCTCCTATTTCCGTGACCGTCTTAGCAAGGTTCCTCAAGTCCAGCATCCAACACAATGCCATGTAGCTGGGTCTTTGGCACTTGTTCTACTGGCTCTCCAACCCGAGCGGTGAGCTTAGTTGAGGATTACTGACCAGCATGTGGTCCAAGCACCATACATTTAGTTTAAGAACTATTCAGCACACATTTGTTATTATTCACCCACTCAGCCACAATTCTGAGCTCAATGCTCAGTACATCGGTTAGCTCTTAAGGGGTTAATGCAGCACTATGAATAGTTATGGTCTTGCTTTGTCTAATACTCTTATAGGGGAGATCATTTGAAAATACAGTATATAGGCGAGGTCCTTAGCAACTACCCTGAGGAATCCCACATTGTACCGCTTTGCTACCAGATAAGCTACCATTGAAAAACACTGTCTATCTCTTGGACAGGACAAAGCAATACATTTAAAACCATAACATTTGCACACCTCCGCCACACCAAAAAGTCCCCTGGTTTCAGATTTGGATCCGGACCTACGCCAAAATCAAATCAACTGTTCATCTAATCAACTGTTGTCCATGAGGAATCTAACCACCAAGTTTTCTGTACATAACTTTTTCAGTTATCTTGCTTAGAGACAAACAAACAGGGCAAAATCATAACCTCCTCCCATCTTCGATGGCGGAGGTTATTAAACATCAGCCACCAGCCCTCCTAGCAAATCATCAGTCATTTGAGATACTGTGCTTGTGGAATGCCCTTCTCTATATGAAGGGCTTCACTCAGCGCTGGGAGAAGACTCATAGGACGACTGTTAGGACCAGTGAAGACAGATCAATTATCCTTAGGCAGTGGAATGACCTCTGCCTCCTTAGCCTCACATCTCTGGGCATACAGCTAAACACACTCTTAACACTTTAAATATAACATAATGGCGTGGATGTTTATTTGGCTTCACCTGGAGATGGGTCATCAGAGAGAGATAACCGATAACTTTTCAATATTACATTTCTACATGGTGGAACTCAAGCATGCACTGCCTCTCCTTCATGGTAGTCTTTTATGATGATCTGTGACACCGAGACAAATCGGTTTGTCCACTTTGCTTGTAAAGTAAATAATTAGCTACGTCACATGGTTGAGTGGTAACCTTCTGTTTCAATAAAAGAGGCAGGCACAATGAAAATCCTACCTATGATATTATACAAAATGATTATGTTCCATCATTCATAACCTCATAAATTTTGAGGTCATGTAGCACCAATTAAAAATGTTGTACCGCATAGACAGGCCAGTTTTATGAAAAGCCCTACTTTCCAGAGGAACAATACTTATTGAAGTGCATCAATATTCAGACTCCTTCCAAAAAAATCATCTGCATTATACAACATTTCAAAAATAACATCCAGATATTTAAAATCCGCTAGGCGGCTTGAAACAGCAGCCGGCAAATATAGGTTTCAAATGTGGTAAGTGTACCTGTAGCCACAGAGCCTCTACTGCATTCATCATTAATGCACCCCCTAACATCATATTCCGGCCAAATGATGACTTAAAAGAGTTGCATAAACAGCAACTCCACCACCATGTTAATTCCTCTCCCTTCTGAACAAATTGTAGCCATGTATTACAGCCTCCGGATCCTCGAATGATGCATCAAAAGGCATCTCCGATATAGCTAGCACATGAATGTCCTTCAACTAGACGGTATATTGCATGAGTCTTGATCCTTAAGCTGCATGTATTAAGATGAGCGTACAACAATCCCCTCTTTGGAAGGTTATAAAGTGTTTGAGGAAGATTGGTTATCCTCAACGAATAGCTCGCCCCCGTCTTTTTGGGTTTATTGGAGGCTTTTACACAATCCATTGATTTAAAATTCATCAAAGTCCCTTTGCCTCGGCCATTATCACCAAAAGATGCTTCTAGCTGTTCTCCGGTTGACTCATCAGTTCTTTATTCAAAAACATTCCGTTGGTCCATATATGCATAATGCAGCTCTATCTTTATCATCTCTATCATAATGCTGCTCTTCCCACTTTTGGATTGGCGAAGATGTATGCGATTAAAGGAATACAATGCTTCAATGTTGACAAGATCATCTGATTTCCGACATTATGCTCACGGTGAGTCTTTTTTTTTTTTTTAAACAGTTACAAATAAATCAACTTGGAGAGACTCGTAAAATCTAGGGAGTCAACGTGTGGCACAAAAACCAGAAGATTTAGAAACGGATTCAATCACAGAACGATGATTAAATATATACACAAACATTCTTGAGCATTGAGGTATGGGTCAAAAAACGATTAAACACCCTCTACTTAACCAAAGACAATGCATACCGCATTGATTGCAAACAACGACCTGTTGCTAATTTGTTAAAAACAAGATTCATTTCACACAAATTCCTACCGCAAGGGCCACCCAGAGGGAATATCATGCGTGACCTATTGAAACATGAACTCTGGTATCACAGGAACCTTTCACCGGGTCCCTAGGGGGCCGGTGAGTCTGATCGCGCCGGACCACTCGGCCAGGCTTACAAGCCAACATCGCTTTCCGCCCAGCGTCGCCCAGCTGGGAACTAATTATCTCGGACAGCCTGTGGCTAATCAATGTTCCTGAAAGATGAGCCAGCGTTTTCTGAGGCATTCGACGGTGGGGGAGCTGCTCGCCCTGCCGTACTTAGGCAGACTAGCAGACATTAATCCAAACAACACGACCATTCAGAAGCCCTGGAAACCAAGGCCAGGCTTGCCATGTAAGCTCAACCAATATCCATTCAAATGCCTGGGAAACTACACTGGTTACCGGGGTTAGCTCAGCTAATATCCATTCACAGGCCCTGGAAAACTAAGCTTGCTCACCAGGTAAACTCAGCCCATATCCATTCAAATGCCTGGGAAACGACACCAGTTAACATTCAGACAACATAAAAAGGGCCAATGGAAACTAAGCTGGTTCATCAGATAATGTAAGCAAGGATTTAGATGTGACCTCACGTCAAACAAGCTCCAGAACGGGTTAAACAGCGGTGGCTGACGTGCTGGTGGTGGATGCTTGGGATGAATGAAAAAGTGACAAAAGCAAGCCTGGCTTTTACTGGTGGGTGGTGGACGCGGGCGTAATGGAACGAGCGAGGAATGAGCCAGTCCCTAACCCGCGGGGGCCAAGTGAGTCACATGTGGCCTGCGTCTCGCCTGGCCTCAACACCGACACACTCTCTATCTAGTGCTCTTCACACAATTACCGCGCACTTTCGGAAACTGCATTAAAAGCTCTTTAGCGGCCCTGTTTCGTGGTAGCCCGCACGTCACGGCTATCGTTGTGCATCTGTGGCGGCCGGGATAATTAAAACGCGCCGACGAGAGAGAGCAAGAGAGCGACAGCGAGAGAGAGAGAGTGTGAGAGGATAAAATGATTCTAATGGACACACTGGTTGAAATGGAAACTTGAATTTGCAATGCAAATGTGGCCCTCCTCTCATGGGTGGATGACGATTCACCTCGTTGGATGCGTGCGGAACAATTTGAACTCATATGATATTATATCTTTCAAATTGTATTTTTTTGTCCTTCATTAAAACGGTTGGGTTTTCCATCCGAATAGCTGTTTCAAGTCAGGTTGAGGGACTATTATTAATAATAGTATCATTAAAGACAACCCAGTAAGAACTAGGTCCCATGAATATAATATGAAGAGAAAAATAAGTAAAATCAGTGCACCATTACAAACATGACAAGTAATGTTCTTATGAGCTCCCGGCTCCTATAGAGCCCCGTGAATCGCTAAAAGCAGAGAAACTAGTCATTTGGGTTGTTTAAAGGAAGAAAGAAATATCCATTATGTCCACATTATATATGTGCATATTTAAACACGCTGGCATTTCGCCATGGGGGAAATAAGAAATGGTCACCCCCTTATCATGAAGACTGTAGTACTTTAAAACGCTCCATTTTGGTAGGGAGTTGGAGAATGACACCTTTTAGAGGGTAATTATATTCTGTGCCACATTGTTTTCTACAATAGTGGTAATGACGCTGCTTGGCAACAACAATGAATTGCTTATAAATGTAAGTTGTGTTGACACAAACAAACTAACAAAAGAAGCCCAGCTGTGACAGGTTTTGTTTCTGGGCATTATTGAAAGATAAATAAATAAATGAATCTCCATTAAAAAAAATATCATTAACATTTGAATTGGAGTGTCCAGAACTCCCAGAATAGAGGAAGCGGCTCTTACCTGATGAGCCATCGATAGAGACCCTCATCAAAATGCCTACAATGAGAAGAGAAAGGGGAAGGAAAATCACGATTGAGTCAGAAATTTACATACTAATATAGACTAGGCTGAGAAACACCTGAACACCCTCAGACAAGACCAAAATAGACCTGTGTGTGTGTGTGTGTGTGTGTGTGTGTGTGTGTGTGTGTGTGTGTGTGTGTGTGTGTGTGTGTGTGTGTGTGTGTGTGTGTGTGTGTGTGTGTGTGTGTACAATTTGTTAGACTGTGTGTGCACATGTGTGTCTGTACTTGCGTGCGTGAACATGTGTGTACTTGTGTGCGTGTACGTGTGTGTCTGCATGTGTGTGTGTCTGCGTGTGTGTGTGTGTCTGTGTGTCTGTGTCTGCGTGTGCGCGTGCGTGTGCGTGCGTGTGTATAGCGCACCCTGGTTCCCCAGACGGCACCTTGGCCGACGGGCCCACAAAACAGGGACAGCGGACCAGACAGCCCTCACCATCCCCGTCAAACCCAGCTCCGCCAGCTACGTGGGCCTGAGCCTGCCCAAGTCCATTGTCTCTCCGGACACTGGGCTGGAAGTTGTGAGTGCGTTAGGGAAAGGCAAAATAGCTTCTGCAATTGCATAGAGCTTAGTGGTTGTGTCTAGCGAAGGAGAGATCACCTTAAGCCTTATAAAAAAGGCAAATAGAGAAATCTTTAGCCCAAAAATATGGTGTATATATATATATATATATATATATATATATATATATATATATATATATATATACGTCTATAAAGGGAGAGAGAATAGTGAACATACAATGTGAATAATTACAATTCAGTTCAACCGAACTATGTATATACTCACAAGCTATTATTATTAAGGTAGGAGATATAAACAAGATATTTAGCGACCCATTGGAGAGAATGAGTGAGGGAAAATCATTTACATGTGTTAAGTGTGTGATTATTTGGCTATTTCTCTATTTACCTTTTATATGGCTTAAGGTGATCTCTCCCTTGCTTGACCCAACCACTAAACTGTAGGAAAATGCATAAGTTATTTGGCATAGGTTTTGGTAGCTAGCATAGTACCCTAACGCAGTAACAACTTTGGTTGCCTATTCTAATGTGGTCTAGCTGATGCTGAGTGTGTATCTAATGTGTGTGTGTGTGTGTGTGTGTGTATATATAATGTGCGTGTGCGTGTAATGCGTGTATACAATGTGTGTGTCTGTGTATAACATTTTTTCTGTGTATATCATTTTGTGTGTGAATATAATGTGTGTGTATGTGTGCGTGCTTGCTCGAGGCACATGAGGAACTAAAAGGCTGTCCCTTAACCCTGCTTATAAAGTGACGCTGGCCGTCGATAAAAGACGGCGGACAGCTTTACACAGTGAGTCGATACCGCGGCCGCTTGGCCGACTCAGCAGGCCAACGGCAGAGGATGGGGAAGAGCTCCTGTGGGTCAGCACAACCTGGCCGTCATCTCACTTAGTCCTTTTACACAACCAGAACCCACCCACCCTTATCCGACCGGCTCTCAGTAAGACCCGGGGCTCGGAGATTCATCCCTGCCTGATTACAGACCGAAGAAGAAGCGTGGGTTAGTTCTCTACGACCTGAAATGCCAAGGTCATGCACTGTTCCACCTGAACTGCACAATGTTTTTGGCCCAAAAACACCCTCTTCGGAACACCAGCCAGGTTTATTTGTATCATATTTTTAGCATGGCTAGATTGACCTTTGTAGCTTACAGTGGGTTGAAATGTAGCCAATGGTTTTGAGACAGGAATGTAAATGGGAGAGAAAATAAAGCTCTGTGAGGACACAACGCTCCTCACCTTTACGTCTTATTATATAAAACTCATGTTAGGTTACCCACCCGCACATGTTTCTCCTGGAATAATTTGGGTACTATTCTGAGAGAATGAATATGGTTACCTGCAGTTGTTGTTTTATTTTTTTTGGTCCGAGAGAAAGAAGACACAATAATAAGGTTTTTTATAGTTCGCTTTGAAGAAAATGTTTGGCACAAAGCTTATGAGTGTACCCTACGGAGAAGGGAGCCAGCCTGGGTGTAAAGGCGTGTATTACATCACTTGCTGGCAGTTATTGCTCTGGTAAATGTCTGGTTTAAAGAAATAATCTTTACAGCATCACATCAATAATGCAACATAACACAAGTAATCTAACATAGAAACACCAACGCTATACTGATCATAACACATCCAATGAGACAACTCTCACTACCCCTTCATTGCCAACAACCAACTAGGAAAGGTATATATATATATATACTTGAGCTTTTTGGTTTTGTTTGCATATTCTCGGTTGAAAAGAGCGCACTTCCTGTTGTTCCTGTTTCGCTGCGACAGCAACCAATTGTTGTGATTGCCCTCAGCGACAGGAGATGCGGTGAAGCGCCGTGCTCAGGAGCATCTGATTGTGGCGGTCAATTGACCACTTAAGGTCCTTGGCGGTGGGGTCTTTAACCAAGCCCACGGGCCCCACTCCAGCCCAGGAGCACACTAGCAGCAGCACACTGCACTGGTGTGCTGGGTCTCGGCGACCGGAATTAGAAAAGTATTGCAAAAGTCACGACAACGCGGATTGACGTTATAATATATGTACAAGGCGGCCATCAGGGGAAAACAAGGGGAACCGCTGTGCAGGCCCCTCGGAGGTAGCCTGATCTGTTGTATGTAGGACAAAACGAAGGAAGGTGTGTAGCCATCTTGGTTGGCCGCAAGTGAGATGAGGTAATGGACTGCAAGGTTGTGTAAAAAATGTATTCAATTGTAGAATGGGACTTTGGATTGCAGCAGGGTCTTACTTTATGTAATTGTCTGTAACCACTCGACTGCTTGTCATTTTAGCTATGTTTAACAGTGTTTTTTTGCCATACAAACACAAAAAACAACCACAGCCACCAAAGCAGACTCTGGCCGTCAACTGACACTTAAAAACGGCTGCGGCAAAAATGAACCCTGCTTGCAACTGTGCAGAATCGATGACGTTGACGTATGGAGTTCAAGTTGAACCACGGGACTGACGCATTATCACAGCACGGATGTCTGAAGAAATGTTCCCACTAGAACGCGACTCAGCTTTTCAGGACTACACAGCGGCAACAGAAAAAAAACGTTTTAACAACAAAACCATTCAATTGAATCTTCTCCCCTTATGTTGAAAAATATTCATACTTCAGCGCACAGCCACCAAAGATAAAAGTGTTAAGAGGCGTCCCAACACAGGGTTGCCATTCATTTGTGTGTGAGTGCATTTGCGTGTGCATGTGTGCGTGTGCGTGTGTGCGTGACGCACCTCCACATGCCCGTGAAGCTGTGCATGGTGCTCACACAGCGGGGCAGCGCCGGCGGGGACAGCTTGTCGAGCGCGGCCAGCGCGGAGGGCACGCCGAACAGCACCAGGTACTTGATGTAGAAGAACTGGACCAGAGCCAGCGCCAGACCACCTGCCACCAGAGAAAGAAAAGGAAACAATATTTAGAATATTCCGTCGGTGAACACGAGTCCCCGTATTCGATAAAAGCTGCAGAAACAATGAAATACAATTCAATACAATTCATTGGATGTCCAACGGGATATTCCCTGTGTGCAGGAAACTGATTCATTATGTCTTTTGTCTACATTTAGGATCAAACTATGCATACGTCCGATGCATACATGAATACATCCAATGCATCAAATGCATACATACATGCATGGGCAAACATCATCAACATGTTTTGCCTGCATTTGCATTCCTGCACGTCTTGACTTGGGTCTGAACCAATTGACTCTTTTATCCCTTTATGAGGTGCTGGGGGGGGGGGGGGGGGGGGGTGGGCATACCCAGGGCCCAGGGGGGGAGGCTGTCTAAGTAGGTCTCGTTAGCCTGGATGGAGTGCATGTACATGGTGTGGATCATGCATTCCGCCGTCAGCCACCACAGGGCGATCCTGCCAGCCCGGAGGGCCACGTGACGGAGAGCGGCGTCCGCGGCGAAGCGTTCCCCGGCAGAGCGCCGCATCTGCGGAGGACAGCCACAGGTCGGTGTTGTTGATGTTGTGGCGGTGTATTCCCACTTTTGAGGCCACTGACTTGGTGTGTGTGTATATATAGGGTTAAACCCGACCCGAAAAAAACTACCTATTTTATATGTAAAGTGATGCAGTGAGTCACATTGCAGTGCTATGGATTGAGCCTGGTCTGAATTCCAACTTAAATTCACAAAAGTTGGAACAAACTGAGGATTTAATGTAAATATAGGGTACAAATCAAATCTTGAATTCTGTTTATAGGTGACATGCATGTAAATACACAGTGACATTTGTTACTCTGCATTTAACCCATCCTAGCAGGGTGAGGAGCATCGGGCAGCAATTGTTATCTACAGCTGCCCGGGGAGCAGTGTAGGGTTCTGGTGCCTTGCTCAAGGGCACCTTGACAGTGCCCAGGTGTTTTTGGGGACTTGAACTGGTGACCTTCTGGTTCCCAAGCCAAGTCCCTGACTGACTGAGCTATCCTACAATTTCCCCTCTGTGGGTTGAATGCATTCTATTGCACGAGTTACCCCGATATTGCCCCCCCCCCCCACTCCATCCTTCAAATCTGACATCTGCAGTGGATCATAATGCATAAACACTGAAAGCCCAGTGAATGCAGGACACCCCGAACGTACCTGCTGTGTGTAGTCCTTGTAGGTGATTATGGGCCCATTGTAGAACAAGGGATGGTAAAAGGAGTAGGACAGCAACCAGAAGAGCTGGACTATCCCACCAGGCTCCAGGGGGCGCCAGCAGTGCTCCAGGCTGAAGCTGACCATGCGGAGGCCGCAGACGGCCACGCTAAACAGCAGCAGATAATATTCTTCTTCTGTGTCATACCAGCCTCTCTGTCGGGGGGGAGGGGGGGGGGACGGGACTCCATTACTTCTATTATTAGGGTCTTTCATTCAGCAGAAGGCGTGGGAATAAAAGTGCACGGAGAAAGTATATTATTTTATGAAAACTGTTAAAGAAAAGACATTTTAAATGTATGCTTTAAAAGGGCCACACTTAACCAGCGGATACATTAGCCTCTTCCACAAGATTCTAGCTAGCTGTATGGATTCAGTTAGCGGCAGTGGAAGCTAAGAATAATATATATATATATATATATATATATATATATATATATGTGTATTGTATTTTTCTTCGCTGATTGATCCAGACAATAAACACAATACATTGAGATAATAAGTACTTGATATAACTTGAAGCCTGATGAAATATGCAATAATTAAGAACCCTGAATACCATACAGGTAAAAGAGGACACTAAGAGTGTTTTGTCTGACATTGGGTTTGTATCTTGCACCATCTTGTGTTTAGTTTTAAAAATGACAGCCATGTGACCAACACCCATGCTAACGTTTTTACTTACATGAGGGGTATACAGCATATTCTAATTATTGTAGACTGGCTTCTTTAATTGTATCAATATATATACGTATATTGCCTTCCTGAGTCAAATGTTTTTTAAGAAAATACCATAATTCAAATGCCATGTGCTCCATGAGTTCCAAGTATCAAACACACGCTTAAAACACGAAATATTGACAAACAAACCAACAAACGTCCCCTCCCTCTCTACGTTTTTCTCCGCTATTGAGAAGTGTTGCATTTCACACACCTGTGACTGACAGGCAAGATGGATTCTCTGAACCAATCAGGGAAGAGATCCCCCGATAGGTCTGACATGAGGCGGGAACAGTTTTAAAAATCGAAATATAGAGGCAGGGCAGTCAACTACAAACGGATATTCTCACAGAACATTTGACTCACTAATAGCTGACGGATGACTATGGTATTTCCAACAATTTACACTCAAATAACAGCTCTTGAATCTTACCTAGAGAGCCTTAAAACGGATATAAAGCAAAAACGAGAATGAACAGTAAATTCCAGTGCTGCAACACAAGCCAGGAATATGACCAGGAATAAACCAATGACAAGCTGTGTCCTTATTGGAAAATAATGTATAAAGAACACACCCCGGGACACCTCATCGTGGTTGATTCCTGACATAACGCACACCCTTGGAACATTACTGACCGTTCAGAATCAAGTTCTCTTAATCAGCTAAAAATTCTATATTCTTCTGCAGTGCTTTGAGCATATAGTTTTTTTTGTTCCGTCAAGGAAGCATCCGGTCGATATTCCTATTTGACCGCTTTGACCGGTGTGGCGCATTGATTCGGGAACTGTTAAAAGGCGGAGGCTTCCCGTTATTAAAAAAACACCCTTGGAACGTTATTGACCAATCAGCATGAGGTATTTAACCACACTGTGGCATATTGAAAAATGAATGCACACCCTTGGAACGTTATTGACCAATCAGGATTAAGTATTTAATCACGCTGTGGCATATTGAAAAATTAATGCACACCCTTGGAACGTTATTGACCAATCAGACTCAAGTATTCATTCAACAACGCTGTGGTACAAAGCACCTCAGTCGCCATGACATTGAATATTGTCTATATTACTACAGAATAAAAAAATTATATATATACAAAATATATATATATATTTATTAGTATTTTTTTGGTAATTATTAGAAAATTATAGGAAATCATTTGAAATCTGAAAAAACGTATGAGCTTTAGGCGTTCACCAATTAAAATAACAATACAAGGAATCCCTGCAATAACAATTAGGTATCCACATTTTCACAGTTTTCATGGGGGGGGGGGGCTACCTGCATCTTCTGCAGTGGCGGGACGTGGAGGGTGGAGAGTGACAGCAGACTGCAGGCCCAGCACAGGGCCGGCCGACGTAGCTGAGCCACCGTGAAGGACAGGCCCAGGTGGAGCAGCAACACGCACACGCCCTTCACCCCTAACATGGCTCCGGCCGCAAGGAGGCCGTACACCAGCAGGGCCGCCACTCTGAGCTGTTGGGAGAGTAGCGGTGGGAGATGAGGGGGGGGGGGGGGGTGGGAGAGAGGGAGAGAGAGAGAAAGAGAGAGAGAGATAGAGGTGCTGGAAATAAAATGAAACATGTCCTACTCTAAACTTGAGACGTCGCAATGCTTCAGTACGGATGTTGTAAATCGTGTTGTTTAAATACAAAACCAAAATAAAAGCAGTTGCCTACAAAGCCCAATCATTCTAAATAATTATCTTCCCATATGTAGGATCTTAAACAACTTTTATAATTCATAGCTATAGTAAGTAAAGAATAAGCATGTAGTAACCAACTACAATCAAACCAATGTGATCTGCTAACTGTTTTTAAAGTGTCCACCATGCAGCCAGAGTGGAGTCACTGCTACACTCAGCAATACACCAACGCTGATTCGGATTGGAAGGTTTAGTTGAAGACGAAACCAACGTTCAGAAAGAGCATTATTGCCACGGATTTCTTCTGGTATGTTGGCCAGCATACAAAAAGCAGCCTCACCACTGCACTGCTGAGTAAACACACCCATTGAACAGAAATCTGCAAAGCCCGTGTTGGTAAAGAGAGTACACCTTTTAGAATGTAACATTTTGCTTTAGCCTACTTGCTGTGATGCCTTTAAAACGGTTGTGTTAAAACGCTGTATTTGTCCACATACAGTACCTTGGGAACGAAGACGCCCGTGGAGATGGATAGCAAACCATGGCCAGTCAGAGTCCACAGCAGAGACCTCCTGGTCCACTCACTCCAGAAACTCCACTCAAAGTCTGCAGGGTCCTGACAGAGACAACTAACTCCACATTGCGCTCAAATAATGTAAATACTACATTTATAAATATTACATTTGTAAAAATGCCAAGACAAGTGGCTTACATTTTAAGATACTTAGTTACAGCTTACATCAGTTACTTGCAACATATTTTGAAGTATTCATAGTAGTATGAATTAATTAGGCATCCCATGTACCCCATAGCCTATAGGGTTTAGTAGACAGAAAATGTAATAATTGGAATTTGCCAGTTGGGTTTTGACTGGGGTACATCAGCAATAAACAACATAATTATTTCCAATAGTAGGCCTACCATTTGTAGTTGTAATAATTAAACTCATATTCAAGGCAGGGTGGATTTACATTGAATGTTATTCCACACTAGTAATTCTATATAGAGTTTGTACTGGAACATACCCGCTTAAAGCCTGGAAGAAGTCCTGTTTCCAACTGCAAATCTCTCTCCAATCCTGCTTCATGTTCTGGGACAAAAATCGTTTTATGTAGGTTGTTAGTAATACTGAGTGAGTTACAGTGAACAGCATTTGGGTATATTGTAGGGCTGTAAGTGTTAATCTGGGCCTGGGACTTTTTCAAATGCAAACTTAATCAAATGTACTGTAAGTTATTTACCTTTGGAGAACCTGTGCAATGCATAGAAGGAGTAGACATGAGAACCAAGGGAAAGTATCCAGTATAGGAGGATCTCTGTCCGTGGCAGAACTGCCACACTGCTGCCTACTGATTCAGATGCCATCAAACTGTTGCCAAACCAAGAAAGTACCTGAAAGTACCTAAAACACACACACACACACACACAGTCAAAGTACCTACAGCTACAACAGCCATACAATTCCATATTCTACCTGTGTTCCCTGTGAATATGTCTTAAGCATGTGTTGGTAGTAAAAACCTGTATTATGCTGCAAAATGGTAACCAGAGATGTATGTATGTTTTGTCTTGATATTAAGGTTGTCTTTTCTGAGGTGGCACTGGTGATTATGTAAACCAGAGAAGAGAGACACAACTGTGCAAGGTGAGATTGAGATTGCAAGGTGATTGTCCTTGGGCTGTGCTGTCTCTGCATCTCAACTTTATGCTACGTAACCATCTTTGGATATCACTAACGGGGCGTAACTTCACCTACCTTTTAGGTATAATACTCTACAACGTTATTTTTCGTAACTTGACCATGCTGCAATGTGCTGTTCTTAACGAACACATGTGCTATTTGCTTTCTGCTTACTACTAAAGAAAGTGCAGAAAGCGTCGGTCGGATGAGAGCCCTCACGACTCAGTCTGGAGCGAATCAGAAATTCACTTCCGCTGACAGTTTGTTGGAGCACATTTCAAAATAAAAGCTCGCCCGACCTTTTGCGTCGTCGTTGAAATAATGTTTTAGTTTGCAGGATTTTTCCAGCGAAGTCAGGCATATTTTTTGACAATGTCATGTTCACTCAGAATGGATATGCTTAAAATGGACAATGCAGTCATTTTGTCTGTGGAGCACACATACATACTCTGAAGCTCAAAACCAAAATCTAAAAATGAATGGCCTCAAACAGTAAGGCCTATACTATTTTATAAATATAATACTATATTTATATGAAGTATAAATATACATGTATGTTTAAAATGTATTTTCAAATACAGTAGGATACACTGGCACAGTTGAAATGGAGATAATTTATTATGGATAATTTTTTGGGGGGATACAGTTGCTTAGCAGTGAGACATTTGACTTTCAATTGAACACATTACATTTCCCATTATCAAGCAAATTTATCTAAACGTCATTATTTTGTGTCCAGACCATAGTCATTGCACGTTCCAAAATATCTTGACATATAACGTATCATCCACTATTTAACAATATAAGCAACAGAGCAAACCGGTAACCACATTCAAGGCTCAATCTCATTCAAGGCTCAATCTTCCACCTTTTACATAACTTGTAACCAACATGCAGTCCTAATCGTGAAATTAAATGGACAGAATTTGATATCTCAACATAGATACGATTATTTTAGGTGAGGCTAAATCCCCCCCCCCCCCCTTCACCCTGTTACCAGCCAATACATTTCTACATCGCTTTGCTTATTGACCATAATCAAGATTATTGCCAAATTGATATAAAGCTCTTCCTTGATACTGCCTCCATCTGATACATTTAAGCATACGTAAGCGTGGACATGCAATACAGACTATGTAGGTATTTGTGTGTGTGCATGTGTGTGTGTGTGTGTGTGTGTGTGTGTGTGTGTGTGTGTGTGTGTGTGTGTGTGTGTGTGTGTGTGTGTGTGTGTGTGTGTGTGTCTGTGTCTGTTTAGGGATGAATGTGCATAACGTTTATTTTGTCGTGTTGTCTGAATGTTGATGTTGAAGTTGTTGTTGTTGTTGCTGGTGATGATGTCGTCACAGTGTGGGGTTTTCACAGGTCATCAGTTTCTCCGTCAAAGGGAACGGTGTCCGTCTCCATGTGTATGCTGTTGGGCTCTCCGCTGCCCAGCCAGCCAATAGGAGTGCGGTTGAAATCGGGCCTGCAGCCAATCTCGTGCTGGTAAACCATCACCGGCTCCATCTCCACCTTAGGTTTGGACGGCAGCTGGAACTTCATCAGCATGTTTGCCTTCTCGTATCCCCCGAAGGGCATAGCAGACCTAACAGGGGAGAACAGAATTAGAATCCACAATTAACTACTGTATGTCAATGGGACTTAGAATTGGGGTGAAGTTATTTTCAGCAAACGCATTCAAAATCACAGATATGTCGCTCTTATGGTACAACAACTCTTATGGTACAACAACAGACGAGGCATTGAAACGTACGACCACTACAACTACACGATTCGGGCATTTCTCTTGTGCTCGGGGTTTGAAGGGGGGCCCACCTGTTGAAGCACTTGTACATAATGAGGTCACACGGGGCACACGGCCCGGCCATTTTAGACTTCATGGTGGAGGTGAGGCTCTCGTCCCCCTTCATGGCCTTCTCCCATGGTGACAGATAGGTCTTCGCAATTGTCTTGTTAGTCGGGTCGTCCATTCCACCGCCTGTACGGGGC
This sequence comes from Muraenolepis orangiensis, assembly GCA_027704905.1. NCBI lineage: Eukaryota > Metazoa > Chordata > Actinopteri > Gadiformes > Muraenolepididae > Muraenolepis > Muraenolepis orangiensis. The sequence goes on from CM051018.1 coordinate 12,116,611, forward strand.
AGTGCGTGATTTAACAACATGTGGGAGTAGAGATAACACACAAACGTCCCTGAGATAAACAGTTGTTGGAAGTATTTCATGGTGAATAATTATTAGAATATACTGTGAGTATATATGTGTATATATATGTATATATATATATATATATATATATATATATATATATATATATATATATATATATATATATATATATATATATATATATATATATGCGTGTGTGTATTCCATCTTACATCACCAATCTCTTAATTTGAAAATAAGTATTTCTTCAAACCAACCTTTAAGGGGAGTCCACCCTCCAACTCCACCTCCACCCTGGGTGCCGCCTCCTTGACCCCCTGCACCGGCACCTCCAGCTCCACCTCCTGCTCCACCTCCAGCTGCACCTCCGGCTCCGGCGCCTCCTGCTCCTGCTCCAGACTCGGCTCCTGCTTTGCACCCGGGCTTAGGTGGGGGCACGGGGGCTCCTACCCCAATCTGCCAACCCACCGTTTTGCTTCCCATGTGGCATCCGTCCAGCACTTGACCCCCCAGACCGGGCACCAGCTTCTGGAGGTTGTCCTGTCCAACCGATCACATTCCGTCTCAGTGAAAACGTTGTTTGTGTTAAAATGATTAATTGATGAAGAATTTCAGTTGCTGTTTCAATATGTGACATGAGATACAGTATATCGGATATGTGTTATTCTGGGATAGATGTTGAGCGGTCAATAAGCTTTGCTGAAGTTGTCAAATGCCAAAGGTTGTTAGGTATTTCAGACAATTCTACTAGACGGATGGATGGATGAATGAATGGATGAGTGGATGGATGGGTAGGTAGATGGATGAGTGGATGGATGGATGAGTGGATTGATAAGTGGATGGATTGACGGCTGAAGGATGGGTGGTTGGATGGATGAGTGGCTGGATGGCTAGATGATGGATCAATGAATGAATGGATGAGTGGATAGATGGATGAGTGGATGGATGAATGGATGGACGGATGGATGGATGGAGAGGTGGCTGGATGGAATGGATGGAGATGGATGGATAGATGAGTGGATGGATTGCTGAGTGGATGGATTAATGAATGGATGAGTGGATCGATGGGTGAGTGGATGGATGGATGAATGAATGGATGGGTGGATGGATGATGGATGGGGATGGGTGGAAGGTCTCTCACCATAGACTCACTGCAGAAGATGTCTGGGTTGTTTTCCCAGATGAACTTCTCCACCCTCTTCTGCCTCATCTTGAACATCTTGGAGCCACGGTTCTTCAGCAAGGAGAGCTCCTCCAGCATGATGTCCCGGGGGGTTCGGATCTTGGTGCCCAGGTCGAATTCGGATGCTTCTGGCTCCGAATCGTACTCTGCTCACATAATGCCACGGGGTGAGGAAGATGTGTAATCAAAGACAAAGACATGGCCTTTTTTCAAGTATAAGTAAGGAATGACACTCATATATTTTTGTGTTCCCTGTATGGTCTATAATAAAACAATAATAGTAGTATTTTAACTAAAGAAAAAAACAAGAATTTGTCCATTGAGCCAAAATGGATCTCCACTATTTTTTCTTTTTTTTACACACATTCCCAATTTAAAACACGTGAGTCTACACATGATGCTATGAAGTGAAGGTGGTAGTGTGACGTGGTCACACGGCAGGTGGTGTGGCGTATGACCTCACCATCCTGAAGGATGTGGGACAGGTCAGTAATGATCTTGGAAAGCTTTTTCCGCTTGTTCGGCGGTGCGGGTGTTCCTAGAGGCATGGCTGAAGAAAGGGAAGAGAAACACTTGAAACACTGTCGTATCCAGACGATTACAAAACCACTGTTTATTTGTTGTGTTGCCACACAAATGGCACTCATATGATGAGAAAATATAAAATGAAAAGCAATAGTGATGTCTTGTTGTTTTGTATTGCAGTTGTTGGTGTCAATGGTTACTATTTTGAGGAAGTCATTTATTATCGTTTTAACGACACTGGGCATATTGGACACATCTGGGAGACATTTTAAACCTTGTTTTAAAATTCTAACATGGGATTCAGGGAATCCCTCACAAAAACATCAAGACTCAAGATCCCCAAGCAGTGACAGCCTCTTCAAAGTGAGAGCTTCTCAGCTCCAAACGGACAAGGCTGTCGCCCAATGAGATCATCAGACAGGCCGGGCCTAGGCCTGAAGGCCCTAGCTCAGTTTTCAGGTTCAAGGGGGTATGTCAGTGGCCTCAGATTCCCCCCATTCCGCAGCCTAACAGATGGCTCGCGATTAGGGAAACGTATAGCTGTTTGTTTTGTTTGGCAACACTGTATACATAGTATCGTAGAGGGCGTAAATAGCATGTTGATTGTAGGCATACACACACACACACACACACACAACGATTCTCAGGTTTTTTGTGGGGATTGTTTGTGTAAAATAGGCTTGCTGGAGACTTCTGTAGTTGGAGACTTCTGTAGTTTTGTAAAAAAATAATTAATTACAAAGATAATAATATGTTTATACTGTATATCAAAATACATCTTGGATGGCATTTTCAAAAGTGATAAGCCAATGGTTGAACTAGGGAACACATAGCAACATTATAATCTTTTAATCTACATTTCTCTCAATGTTCTTCAGTGTGCCTTTAGCTCAGAGCACTTTCTTTAAGGTCTTGTCAGGTGGCACAACATCACATCACATCGACTGACTGTAACTCAAGCCGCCGCCGCCGCTATTTATAAATGCCATTTACAGCCAAGACATTTTACCGAGGTGTAACGGCGTCATTGGTATATCAAATAAGAGCTGCCTTAGACACGACTCAACAAGCTAAGACACACCAGAGACCAAAACTGAGAGAAATTCAAGAAAGAACCCGCAAACATCCAAACGTAAGACAGACGGATTCAGTCGCCGCCTCGACAAGACATCGGTGGAAGGGAGATTTGTGGGCACCCCCATTTTTACATCTCTTAAAATAATCTGGAACTAGGGAACAGCACGGGCACTCAGGTTGCGCTCCTCTTAAATGGTTTCGGCCAAGGCTCGGTCACACCATATAAAACATTTGCAACGCACGCATTGGCCTCCGGTCAGTACATTCCCCCCCCCCCCCCCGCTCCCTTGGTCACTTGAAGACTGAACTTAGAAACTCCCAAAGGCCCCCACATTATACTTCCAATGTCACTTTGTTCCAAAAATTACTAATTAAATTAAACTATTAAATTAAAATTACTTTAAACAATTTGTTGACTCGCAAAGCCCCTCTTGCATTAGTTTCCGTTTGAACTGTGTGTGTGTGTGTGTGTGTGTGTGTTTTCCTCTGGGTGTGTGTTAGAGCATGTGGCTGGTTTTTTTCATGGTTAGCCTTTGCGCGTTGACAGTGCCGCCGTAAAACCCCAAGACGGCAGCGCTTGATGGTGATGGTTCATGTTTAGTAGAACAAAGATTGTGAGCGTGAAGGCAAGCATAGGTTTCCACTCACCGGGTCTTTTGTTGTAATCCTGAGCGGTGGCCGGGAAAGGGTCTATAAATACAGGCCTGCGGAGAACAGGGAGAGCCCCAACAACGAAAACTGCTCTGGTCTGGAATCACACGTCGAACAAATTCCCCCGCCTTGCAGAGCTCAAGATCCTCAATGGCGGGAGCCTGAATCTAGAGAGAGTGTACAAAAAGCCCACCCTGCCCTCGGATAGCTGGTCTTCTGCAGGGGGTGTGGGGGGGGTGTGTGGGGGTGGGAGGGGGGTGGGGTGGGGTGACGAGGGGGATGGGGGCGGAAAGACGGGGACAGGCAACATGAGGGGGTGGGAGGGGGGGTGGAGGGGGGGTGGTATGGGGTGACTATGGGGATGGGGGCAGCAAGACGGGGAGAGGGAACATGAGGGCGGGGGGGGGGGGGGGGTCTGAAGTAAGTAGTGTGAATATGAGGTGTATGTGGCCGGATGGCCAGTGGACATTGAAGGGGATAGGTCTCTGTTGGCCAGTGTAAAGTGCTGATGGGAATATAAAGAGTCCAGAATTATTCGTGCAGATGGCACCCGGGCCTATAATTAGCGGCTAAGGCCAGATGAGAAGGACGAAGGGGGAGATATTAACGCCACGCAACTTGTTATGAGAGAGTATCGGCTTGGATCTGTGTGTGTGTGTGTGTGTGTGTGTGTGTGTGTCTGCGCGTGTGTGTGGGTGCGTCTGTGTGTATGTGTGTGCGTGTGTCTGCGTGCGTGTGTGTACGTGCGTTTGCGTGTGTGCGTGCGCGTGTGTGTGCATGTGTGTTTGTGTGCATGTGTCTGCGCGCGTGTGTGTGCGTGCATGCGGTATGTGTGTGCATGTGTTTGTGCGTGTGTGTGTGTGTGTGTGTGTGTGTGTGTGTGTGTGTGTGTGTCTGCGCGTGTGTGTGGGTGCGTCTGTGTGTATGTGTGTGCGTGTGTCTGCGTGCGTGTGTGTACGTGCGTTTGCGTGTGTGCGTGCGCGTGTGTGTGCATGTGTGTTTGTGTGCATGTGTCTGCGCGCGTGTGTGTGCGTGCATGCGGTATGTGTGTGCATGTGTTTGTGCGTGTGTGTGTGTGTGTGTGTGTGTGTGTGTGTGTGTGTGTGTGGTGTGTGTGTGCATGTGCGTGTGTGTATGTGTGTGCGTGTGTCGGCTTGTGTGTGTGTCTGTGTGTGTGTGCGTGCAGGTATGCTTGTGTGTGTGTGTCTGTGTATGTTTGGATATGTGTGTCTGAAGCACTTGCATATTCAAACGTCTTTAAATATGTAAAACACAGTGTCAGTATTGGCACAGAGGGTTAAGAGAGAATCCTTTTTCTCCCCCTGCCACCTGTCGTGACGGCCTCTGACCCGACCTGAGATTATCACCTTAAAGTGTCCGCTCGTGACAGACATGTAGAGAGCATGTCTGTTATAACTCACTTGGTCACTATTTGTTGTTGTTCCAATGCAACATCCAATGCACAGCAGGAGCTCCTGTATTGGCTGCACAATCAACAAAGTTGTTTGTTTATATCTTTCTTCGATTTTTCTAGATATTATTTAACTTTTTAATTTTCCATGATGATTCAATTTTTCATTTGTGAAATATATAACCTATTAATATGTTGATGGATGATGGATGATGGTGTATGGATGATGGATGGGGCGGCAGTCGCCCAACAACTGGAAGGTTGCTGGTTTGATTCCCCGGCTCCTCCTAGCAAAAACTGTCACGGTGTCCTTGAGCAAGTCACCCTCACTGCTCCTGACGTGCTGGCTGTTGCCTTGCATGGCTGACTCCGGCGTCGGTAGATGAATGTTTGCATGAATGGGTGAATTTTAGGCATGACTTGTAAAGCGCTTCGGATAAAAGCGGTATATTACAGGTAGTTCATTTAAAGGCAGTCCATTATGATCACGGATGAGGGATGATAGATGATGGGTGGATAGATGATAGTGTATGGGATGGATGTATAGCTGGGCGTAGAGGCTATAGCAGTAGAGACACTGCAGTAAAGCTCCCTACTGTAACCTTCAGAATAAGAAAATGGCTCACCCAGGGGTCATGGTCCCTTGAAAGAGGGGGAGGCATAGCGCCCGTGTTTGATTTCCAATCAAGCTCCGTCTGTGGGGGACAGATAGAAGGGGGCGTGGCGCCTGGGACTTGGTTAGAAGACGTTGAGTCAGTGGCTGCCGTCCTGGCGTCAGACGACCTAGAGCTGCTCTTTAGAAACCCATTGTGCTTCGTCAGTTTCTACGTTACATTTGCCAGGCGGCTAAAATTAGGACAAATTCTGGTATATTATCACCAAGCAGAGAGAATGATCTATCCATAAATAGCGTAGGTCTACTGTGTGAATAGTCACAAGCCTATATATAGGTGCTAAGCCTCCCTTGTGGGTGTCAAGGCTGGCTAAATGCCTCTGTGACTGCCTGCTGTCCTCTGCTCCATCAGAGGGGCCATAAAGATGTCTTCGGTTTTAAAAGTGAGCCCACAGCACCACTGCATGGCAGTGCGTTGCTAAAACATTAGCAACGCTAATCCGGAGGAGCCGGGGATCGAACCAGCAACCTTCCGGTTGTGAGGCGACCGCTCTACCTCCTGAGCTAGACTGCCGCCCAAACATGAATGAAAAATACATTTATATTACAAATGTATATAAAAAACGAATAACATGAACAAAATAAACTCATGAGGAAAGGAATCAATAGACTCTCAAGATTGTTTGTGCTAGAGCCTAATGTGTGGCAATCGAAATGGATATTTAAAATTGCTGTAGGTGTTGTACAGAGAGAGGGCAGAAGAGAGCAAGGTTTTGAAACGAATCAACCAAACAAAGTCCCCTCCCTCTCTGCTCCCTCCCCCTTGAGGGGAGGTTCCCAATCACATCTGTGATTGACAGGCAAGTTGGGTTCCATGGACCAATCAGGAAAGATATGAAGAAATGAGCAGGGAGCAGTCTACAATCAAAATGAGCTCACAGAGGCAGGTGCAGTCAACTACAAAAAGATGTTCTCACAGTGCATTTCACTCACTTATAGCTGTGGAAAATGGGGCAAATGCCATGAAAATGACATTTGTAACAAATGACATAAAAATATTAACACTTTCCTAAAGCACGATAAAATCCGATGTTCCTTTTAAATGGAAGGGCAGTACACCTGAGCAGTACACCTGTGCAGTACACCTAGATGTTCTCAGACGTTCTCAGGTGACCCTATTCACAGGGGTGTTGTGGTAGAACCAACACAGGTGTTGCTCATAACACTAACTATAACTATCGGCTGCTTGCATGTACTGTACCTGTCACTTGTATGAGACTTATCTTCACTAGTTTAGTCTACTGTCCGTGCCCTGAAAAGGTGATGAGCAACACCTGTGCTTCGGAAAGACCTCTGTGAAACAGGTCTATTCTATTAGCTGTGTAGCTTATATACTATACTGTATATACTGTTGTGTAGCTTATATACTTATATATTGTTTGTGTGGGCCTAAAGCCTTTTGGTTCGTGGGTGGTCAATGTGGATAGATGGATAGATGGCATCCTTATTTTATGGTCACGTTTTGAAACCCATTCGGCCCATAGTAGTGTAGTAATAAAACTAATAATAATAACAGTAGTAGTAGTGTAGTAATAAAACGAATAATAATAACAGTAGTAGTAGTGTACTAGTAAAACTATTATTAATAACAGTAGTATTGTTTACTAATAAAACGAATAGTAATAACACTATCCAACATATGTACTGTACACATCCATTAGACACGTTATTGTTATTGTTATTGTGTCTCACATTGTTATAGTATAGTGTTGTTCATAGTATATAGTATAGTATCTAGTAGATAGTATATAGGGTTGTTTATAGTACGAATGGCGTACCACTGTGTGGTACACCACTGCACAGGACAAGGAAGCCATCCAGAGGGTCGTGAGGAGGGCAGAAAAGATCATCGGGTGTGCACTTCCATGCACTGGGGAGATCTTTAGGACCAGATGTCGGAAGAAGTCCATGTCCATCACTAAGAACCGCAACCACCATGGGCACCATCTCTTCTCCCTCCTTACGCCCGGTCGCCGGTAACGCAGCATCCGAACAAGGACCACCACGTTCAAGGATAGTTTTTATCCACAGGCTGTGTGCCTACTGAACTGCTAGGAGTGCTGCCACTTTCACTTTCCTAACATTGTCATTAACATTACACTGTCATACTGTGCTGGACTTTCTGGACTCATTAAAGTTACTGCACTGTATTCATGATGCTGCTGCACTACACTGCACTTAAAAAAGCTTTTAAATGCTTTCTGCACAATATAACACATGTACATATCCTCCCTCGATCACTTTATTGTTCTTTTTATGTTTATTATAGTCTTTTTTATAGTATTGTGTTCTAGAATTTCATACTGCGGGAGGGAACGGGGCGCATTCCATTGTAAAAGTATTGAATCTTTAGTATTGTATCGTATAGTATTGCATAGTATATATATAGTACTATACTATACTATAGTGTAATTCGGTGAAGTAAAATTCAGAATGCGGGAGTGAATGGGTCTTTCTGAGTCTCCTATACTATACTATTTCTGAGTATAGCATTTCTTTGTACGTGTTACACATGGCAAATTAAGAATCTTGAATATTAAGTAGTATTGCACTAATAAAACGGAATAAATAAGTATAACTAGTATAACTAATAGAACAAGAATAAAAACAGTAGTAATCAATGGGTTTTGTCTGAGAACTGTATAGCCTACTATTGCCATTATTTACAAGAAGTCCCAATTGCATATTTTCATAGTTTAATGTGAAGGGTGATTTGCCCTTGCTTTTTACTTGTTTCGAGTATACTAACATATATTTATTGTATCATTATCCAAATTATACAGGATTATGGTGCTATGTTTTTTATTTTTAATTATTGAAATCACAAGGTGATACTTATTTTCCCAACGGAATGAATAAATAATAGCGTTGTTATACAACTACATTAATATATAGGCTATATCTAAGTCTGGAGGATTGAATGGTCTTTATTGGTCAGATACATGTACACACACAGTGAAATGTGTTTCTCTGCATTTAACCCATCCTAGTATTAGGAGCAGGGGGCAGCTATTTTATATACAGCACCGCCCATGCAGCAGGGTAGGGGTCTGCTGCCTTGCTCAAGGGCAACCTCGACAGTGCCCAGACGTGGGGACTTGAACCGGCGAACTTCCGGTTCCCAAGCCAAGTGCCAACAGACGGAGCTATCCTGCAGCCCTGTTTTATGTAATGTGCTAAAAGCTGACAAGCAATATGGCATAATATGCCAATCGAAACATTTAGATGATGACGTTTTTATTGTTTGATAGTGCATGCTAGCACTAGCAGGCCATGTTTACTTCATGGGCTTTCAGATACTTTAAGTCACACAATGAACAACAGGGTCAAATCACACATTCAGAGCAGCGTTCAAGCCCACCTTTATTCCAATAAAAATGCCTTGTGCCCAAGTCAGTGCAAAGCGCTTGCTGTCCTATATAATAGTAGCATAATAAACACCATGTTCACACCAACACCTAATTCATTCTATATCCAGAAATGGTACATTTTTATATTTAGACACATTTCTATAATAATATGAATACAAGACACAACTTTGATATAATCTTTTTTTTTTAAATATGATATCATATAAAATAAAATGCTCTATTCGTGGTCAAGAAACCTGCAACTGAAAAATAACATGTCAATCAAATATCACCTCGTCAACAATCTCACCCCTACATTCATCTGACTTCATGTCGGCATTCAAATCACCATTCTCTTAAAGACCATCGCTATGGGCAGTAATGCAAATTCATACATTAAAAAGCATTATTTGACAGGGAGCCACCGGCATATACATATATAAATGTGTGTATCTTGTATCACTCCTCTCTCTTCTTTACCAACACCTTTGGCTTTCTCTTTACAGCTTTCTATATCTTTTCGTTTCCGTAGGCTGTGGGACTTCAAAACCTCAATGCAATTGTAGATCTCATTTCATTATCTCGCTGCTGCTTTCCAGGTAACCTCCCCCCCACACACACACACTCTCTAAAGTGAGTCTATACAGGCAGAACTTTAACATTAAAACTTTCCATAGCACCAGAGAACTTCATTTATAGGCCGTACTTCCCAGTCCATTCAGTTGTCTGGTGCGGTCTCATGGCCCCTGCTTCTATCTCTGTCCACAGCCCAAAACCTGTAAGGCTATCCTATCTGTTACCCTCTTAACATGATGCCGGTGCCTCTCCTTCTGCCACCTCACACATATGCCAAAATCGATTACGGCAAAACAAAGCAAACACAAAATACACATTCAATTGTTAGCCACGTGTTTAATACAAGGTACGAGTTTCACACATCCAAGAAAGGGCACTCTGATACTGGCAAGGTGTGGTTGTGTGTGAACAGCAGTCAGAAGTATTAGATATCCAGTGACCATGTGTATTCAGGGCACAGTATGGTACACTACAGACAGCCAGGGCACCTGTTAACTACAACGCTCTAAAAAAATATAGCATTTCTGACTGGCCAAAGTTAGCTACGCTGAACTCTGACTGGTATACTTTTAATGACCAGCAATTCGTGCACTATTAAATTAGCATTTTACATTTTTCATAAAAAAAAGCCTAAAATAAACTGTGATTGTAAAACTCAACATAGCATCAGATGTAGGACTAGTCTTTTAAAAAACATACCACATTTGGAGTGCTTCTTCAATAGAACTACATATTTGCTAAATCATTTACTAGTAATAGTGTTTAACCAACAACAGTATTCAGTATTCTCTTTAGTGTTCTTCAGTATTCCTCTGAAGCCTCAAATCTACGAACCAGCAGCAGTGGGGAAACGTAACCCCTGTGCTTATATGGTGGCTGTTCTACTATGTGCTCAATGGACCGATCTCTCCACTCTGCATCTTCTCAAACATTTCAGACATTTCAAGTTTCAAAGTACAATTCAGTTCAGGCTCTGTGATGATGCTGATTGAATCGTAGGTATCTTCTAGAGGCCTTTACACAAACCTTCCCCAGGACAAGCACACACTTGACCTGCTGTACCACCCATAACGTGACCTAGCCTATCCCCAACAACTTATGTCAATCACTCATGAGCACAGTGTTACCGTTAGTGTTAAACATACATGTATACATGTAAAGCAGCAGTTTGCAACCAAAAGAAAAAAAACGTAATGGGAGTTAATATTCAACCTTGCAATCTACATTTAATTCAAAACACACTGTAATTGAGCTGGTGCATGGGATCGGGCTGAGTTAGTACAACATACGTCATTTGGGATTATTCCATAGTTCGCGGTTCACCGCCACACAAACAGATCCCCACTCAAAAGGCCCCGGGTCTCCAGACACAGGGTTGGACGCCCACCTTGGTGGCAACAAAGCGAGGCTTGGGGACCTGGACGGGGTTGGGCTTCAGTGGGGGCAAGGAGGCGAGTATGCTGAGCTCTGGGGCGCTCTGAAACTGCTTGGCATACTGGAGTCCAGAGGTATATGATGCTGGAGTGTAGGGCATGGGGTGAGTATTGAGAACATAATGTGGAATAGGTGCTGCAGCGATATGTGGTAGACTGGGCAGGCCAGCGGCTTGGAAACCTGCCGGGGCGGGCTTGGCCATGGTGACTGGAGCATACGCGAAAGCCGGGACAAAGGCCGGTGCGGTGGAGTAGGTGAAGTCATTCTGATGGGCTGAGGTTGGAGCGAGAGAAGGGAAGGAGGCATGGGTCGGTGCCAGAGGTTTGGGAGGCGGAGAGATCATGTCTGAATATGTAATACGCTCCCCAAGAGTGGTGGCTGAGCGGGGAACGATAACCTTGGGTGTCAGAGTGGGGGCTGACATTGGCGTGGGTGTGGAGAAGCGCTTGATTTCGTACACCCGGGCGGTTTTCAAAGGGATCTGCCTCGGTTGGGTAAGTGAGCTGCCCACCAATGTGTTGGAGTAACCAGCTTGCTGTTGCTGCTGGGCATGGTACGAAGGCGCAGCAGACAGATTAGCATTGCCGCCTCCGTAACAAAACATGGCAGAGTTTAGCTGGTACGGCTGCCTCCTCATGACATCCACTGCTTTAATTCCCTCTTTCTGAGTGGCCATCCCTCCTGTGCTCCTAGCTTGGATACCAGGCTTAGCTTTATCTCGCTGAGGTCCCACAGGGACAGATGGGCACAAGAGGGGATTGTAGCCAATGGGTGGTGGAGCTCTGATGTTGGGGGAATACTTCCACAGAGATGTGTTTGAGTTTGGGGATAAGGCTTGGAGGTGTGATGAAGCATGCGAGGTAACCTCCTGCTGGTAAGGGGTCTCAGATGGGGTATCCACCACATACATGCCCATCCGACTCTGCCTGCGGGCAAACAGCTGAGCTCCCTTGCCCTCAGCTTGGGGAATCTGGGGGCCTTCATGGATCACGCGAGGCTTGGGGGCCACCTGGGGGGGCATCCTGCCTTGAGCAGCATCACTGCTGTGGTCTTCCTCTGCACCCTCACTGTAGACATCTGGAGGCTGGCCATACCTATATCGGGCAGGTCTTTCATCTAGGTTCTGAACCATGGACAGCAGATGTGGATTAGGCGAGTTCTTCTTGACTTCTGGAACATTGAACATAGGCTTAGGCTTTCCACCACGTCGACGAGAATCAGACAAGATGCCTGTGCGACCTGTATAACCGGGGACAGGTGTGGGAGCCACAGCGTCTTGCTGAAAGACAACAGATACCGGAGCTACAGGGGCTAGGGAGACTTGGACCGGAGGTGTCTGGACCATCGGAACCTGAATTGGAGGGAGTGGCGAAACTGGGGCAGGAGCAGCTGATACTGGAGCTTGGAGCAATGGTGCAGCATTGCTGTAGGTGACAGGTGCATATGAAACCGGTTGGTGCATTGATGCCACGGGCATTGAAGGTGAAAACGCTGGCGCAAATGCATATGGAGCCTGGGGAAAGCTAGGCATCGGTTGTGTGGCCTGCATGACCTGTACATGATACGGAAGAGACGGAGGGACCTGGTTGTGAAAGACCATTGGTGTTGAGGGAAGAGGACCACTGGGAATCGGCTGACCAAAAGGTGCTGAGAACATTGGTGGTGGACCAATAGGCTGCGTTGGCGGCATAGCTACCGACGCAACATTATTGGCTTGCTCCCAGGAAGTACAGAATGTGGGCATTGCAGACTGAGGCATGGCTGAGGCAGGACGCTGGGGCTTCTTTGATACAGATGGACGGAAAATGACCGGGGCTGTGGCAGACCTGCTGGTGATGAAACCCGGTGCAAAGGGACGGGCTGTTCGGTTGAGAACATTACTAGACGTCATGTCCGGTAGCGGTGACACGGCGGGTTCTGCAGCTGTGGGTGGCATGGCAATGTGGCTGACGGTGCCCACTCCAGTATAACTTATGTTGCTATTAGCTAGACTACATGATGCAGCCACTGGGGCCGGGGGCATCGCAGATTGAGCATCTTCACATACGATTTGGGTCATTTGTGGAGACAGTAGAACAGATTGTGCCGGTGGTTCTGCATGTGGCTGCCACTGGCTTTGCCCCTGGCTTTGAGACTGGGGGGGTACCTGAGGCTGTGCAGCCTCTGTTTTCTTGGCATGTTCCGCAGCCCTTCTCCTCTGCTGCTCAAACAGCTGGGCGCCTTTGCCTGTGGTGTCACTCAAGCCCGGACTGGGAGCATCGCCTTCGGCTTCGCCCCGACTTCCAGAACTCGCTGCCGCCCTTTTCTCTAGCATATCCAGGTAGTCGCTGTCCCAGGTTGGATCAGGTGCAGCTGAGAAGCCATCTTCATCAAACTCTGACTCACTACCCGGAAACACACCATCCTCTTCCTGGGAGTCCTGGCACATGTCCTCGTCCACACTACCGAAGCTGGTCAGTGTGTACTTCTTGGAGCGCTGGCGTCTCTTTTTGAACATTAACACACCCTTGGAGTGAGGGTTAGGAGCATCTGTCAGCAGGGATGCAATCGTTCTGCACTTGGTCTTGGCCTCTTTCACATGTTTGTCTTGTGCTGTGTCCCCTCGGTTCAGCTCTGGGGAAGGGCAAGTGTCACAGAGGTTAGGACCATAGACAATATTACATTTGGGAGTTTGCTGCCATCTACAGATGGAACTTTGTCAAGGATGGTACAATAAAAGAAACACTTGTAAACACACTGTATTCATTATTCATTCATTATTTACTCACAAATTAAGGATTTTAAGTCATTTGAGCCCTAGTTGAATCCATACCTTAACTTTTAATATGATGAAACCTTTGTATTCTGATGTAGACCAGGCGTAGATGTTATTCAATACATGCGTGCATCATGGAAGGCCAGCGGAGCAAGATTTCAACATTAATACGGTTGTAAACTTTGAAATGACATCGAACCGTATCGTTTAACCTTTAAACCAAACTCTGAGTATGACATCAGCCTAGATCCATGCTAACCAGCCTGTCCTCAACAGGCTTCCATCTTTTCACATGCTCCAGGAGCACTTCCAGAAAGAAATTCTAGACAAGCCTGAAGGCTTCTCACATTAGCTCGGGTAAAGGATACATTTACACGGTACCAGCCTTACGTACACAAAACGGAACATTTGGGAACTGACAAACGTTCCTGTTGGCTTGTTTTGAAAGCTTGTCAAATTAGTATAAAAAGTATTTTGAAGGGGAGCTTAAGTGAAATCATTTTGGATCAGGCATTAGAGACTTTTTAGACTTCAGACTTTTAATATCTTCAGTGTGTGTTTACAGCTGTCATTTTATTGAACTTCTTAAAGCAGCCCATCTACTTTTATACCCACCAGGCCAGCACATTGCAGTGTATTATGGGTAATGCCCTGTATACACACAAGGAAGCACATTGCTCTGTCAATGTGGTTGCCCCTCGATTTTGACACTTTATATACCATTCAATGAACATGATATTCCTTGAGAGGAATTTGTCTGTAGTGTACTATACAGGTGACAGAGCTCTAACTCTGTCCTCTGTATGGTACACTACAGACAAATACCAAGAAAGTATGTATGAGTATATGAATAAATATTTGAATAGTACAATGGAAAAACTATTTTATTTTTGTGTATTATGAATGTCAAACGCTTCATGAGCAGTAGGCATATATATCCCAATATCCTGAATCATTGTGATAGATGTCATGTCGCCATAGGACTGCCATAACGGGTGTAGGGGCTAGCTAGAGAAGTATTCCCCCACTGCTACTTGACACCAGCTAGCAGCTGCAGATGCTTTTCCCAGCTCCTGGGCTGAGCTGGGAGGTTATCGGATCACTGAACTGGGGGAGTAAATTTAGAAGCAAGTACCAGCCCTGCTCACGTTAAGAGAGGAAGCCTGGGCACACACATCAAGGTGAATGCATCAACCTCGCCGTTAGCGTTTTTTAACTAATCAATCAAACACTTAATTGATTAAATAAAACCAAATCATGATTTGGCAGATTCAGTAAATGAAATCAATGGAACAATTACTTTATTAAATAAAGCAATTCTTGATTGAAGATTAATTAAATTAATAAGTTGGTTTATCCTTGACAATAATAAATTAACCAATCAGTCACTCAGTGAGTGACCCACCAAACAGTCTTACTTAATATAAGCCGATAACAACTGACAAAACAACACTGATTCGACACTGATTAGACATGAGCTGTACTCACTAGCTTGTATGGCCTTCTCCACGTAGGTGGTGGTGAGGGTTTCGTCCATGGGCGTGTCAATGGGCCCGACCATGGGCACCAGCTGGTTACGAGAGCCCAACATCATGGCCTCCTTGGCCCTCTCGATGGACACCAGGGGGACGCTGGACGGCTCCAGGAAGCCGCTGTCCTCCTCCGGGCCCCCGTCCCTGGGCCCCTGGTCGTCGGCCGACGAGATGATGGAGGAGGTCTCGGTGGACGTCTGAGATGACCACATCCCCGGTGCCGGAGGCTGGTAGATCACCTCCCTCCTAGCCACGCCCGGCAGCGGCTCTCGCCCTCCCCCGGCCTCGCCTCCCATCCCCCCTCCGCAGCCCCCGCATCCGTCCGAGAGGCGGCGGGCATCCGGGGCGCTGTCGTAGCCGCTCATCTCAGACGTCTCCCCGCCCTCCGGGGAGGACCTGCCCGCCGGCTTCCCCGGGGTGGCAGCGTTGGGGCTCCGGTGCTTCTGCCGCCGCTGACGGTCGTAAGCCATCACGTCGGCGTCGCTGTCCGTCTCGCCGTAGTAGGCCTCGCTGCCCGGGGGTGAGGTGATGCCGCTGGTCATGGAGGAGCGGCTGAGGTGGATCTCCCGGACGGGCGGGTGCTGGGCGTCGGGGGGGGACATGGCCCTCAGGGCGGCGCGGTACTCCTTGTCGATGCGGGGCGAGGGGGCGCGGGTCAGGAGCACCACGGACTGGAAGCCGACAGGCGCCCTGCGTAAAGAGGTCAAACAGAGAGAGGGGGTGGCTGTGAGAACACGTCTAGACCAAAGGCCCATATGGTTCATTTAGCAAAAACCGTACGGACGCATGCCCCTGCCTGTGCCTCTAGATACAGGTCAAAAGTGACTTACGTATCCTGTACAGATTGGTTGTTGTTAAGCAAATGTCTTGCTAGATTATGAAAAATAAACTAGCTAGGTTTTAATTCATATCAAGCATATGTCCTGAAGAAGTGTTACATGAATAAATATCATTTACAATAGCATATTTGCAGCATTTTCTAAATATACTGCACATGGTTCACATGGTTTACCTCTTGACCAGGATGTGAAGTAGTCCCGGGGAGCTGTCCATGAGGTTCATGGCCTGGGCGTGGGACAAGGCTCCACATGGCTGCTCGTTAATGGATGCCAGTTCATCCCCCTCTCTCAGACCGGCCCTGCACGCCTTACTGCGCTTCCGTACCTGCTCCAGCAAGGGGGGGATACAACACACACACACACACACACACACACACACACACAAACACACGTCAAGTCTGAGGATTGTCATATAAACATTTAAATATGTACATTTAAATTTCGAATTTTGCTTTCGACTTTTGTATCATTTTACCTTTAGACATTCAGTTTTTATTTTTATTTTTTATATTCAATATATATATATATATATAAAATGTTAAACATTGTACTCTGCTATTGTTATTAAGACACCCTCCCCCACACACACCCAGATGTTCTGATCAAGGGGCCCCTTCCTCAATTATTTAGACAATAAATTTAGGTATTTTCAGAAAGGGACACCCAATCTATCGGATGTCTCTGTTCTGCTGTGTATGCTCACGACAGACAGACAGACAGACAGACAGACAGACAGGCACACACACACACACACACACACACACACACACACACCAGGTCTTCTGCAGACCACGCCAGGCCCCCCCCCTGTGTAAGACACATACCATACGTTGCAACTCAAGTGGCGGACACTTATGGCTACTTCAAAACATGGAGGAGGCGGCCAGATGCCGTCTCCTTTTGGAGCCGCTGCCGCTGTTCTATCTGGCGTTCCACTCAGAAGAAGAACAGGGGACTGCTCCGGAGGTGTGTGATGTGGCGGGATGCCCACTTATAAACAGGCTCCTGGTCCGTTCATTTGGTTATGTTGACAAGGTCAAGGCGAATATAAACTGGGGATAATATTTATATGCACATGGGTGACATTACAAGAGGTCTCGGTGAAATTGTGGCCTAAGGTCACGCTAAAAACAAGTGTGGCTTAATGTGTAACGAAATCCTTGCAGGTCCCCCTCCCCTAGCTCCTTGTTAGCCGCAGCACTGTTGTTGTGTTGGCGAACACCTGCTTGTAGTGTGGCATGTCAATTAGTCATTCAGTCACCTTGTGGTTGGATAGGCAAGTGTGTGTGTGTGTGTGTGTGTGTGTGTGTGTGTGTGTGTGTGTGTGTGTGAGTGTGTGTGTGTGATGGTGTGTGTGTGTGTGTGAGAGCGTGTGTGTGTGATGGTGTGTGTGTGTGTGTGTGTGAGTGTGTGTGTGTATGTGTGTGATGGTGTGTGTGTGTGTGTGTGTGTGTGTGTGTGTGTGTGTGATGGTGTGTGTGTGTGTGTGTGTGTGTATGTGTGTGTGTGTGTGTGTGTGTGTGTGTGTGTGTGTGTGTGTGTGTGTGTGTGTGTGTGTGTGTGTGTGTGTGTGTGTGTGTGTGTGTGTGTGTGTGTGTGTGCAAAATTACACTTGCTTATGAAGTGACGCTTCACATGAACAAAGCCATTGGACATGCATAGCGGACATTTGAATAACAGTTAGAAACCGCATCCACCTGTTAACAACCGGTCAGCTGCAGGACTGAGGCTCTGCTCTATAGACCCTCTGTGGTGAAAGGAGTTCCAAAGACATCCAGGTTGTGATCTGGTGGTCTTGTCTGTTCTTCATATTAATAATGACAAGCTCTCCCAAAGTGGCCTCCGTGTGGCATGGATTGAATTAGAAAGTGTTTAGGTTTAAATGAATAGTCGAATCGCCTTTCACGCGATAGTAGCTTTCAAAAAGAGGAGTAATAGGTAATAGTAATCATTTTTTTTGAACGTTTCTCAAACCCATACCTCAGCACTCAGACACACCTTGTGAGCTACTTCCCATCCCACGTGAGCGCCCCAGGAAAAGCAGTTTGTGCTAACTCAACAACATAACACGCATGTCTGTCTACATCGATCACATATACTGTACTGTATATATACTGTATATATAAATATATATATATATATATATACTGTATATATAAATATATATATATAGGTGACCTCTTTCCATGTAAAAAATTATAACAAAAATAATAATAAATACCCAAAAGACTCAATATTGCACACTGAGACTATGCCCATGTGCAAATGAATATTTGCACATAATATTTCTTCTTTCATGGTTTATATACAATTCAATTCAGAGTTGAGTGTGCACAATCCAATACCAAAACCCATTGAGAATAAACAGAGACTATTGCTTACCACGGATCAAATTCAAACTCATATTTGATTGTGACGTAATGGAAATTATATTTCAACAGTCTGAGCCATTTGTGTTGAAGAGAATACTGCCACATCAAGATACATAGCCTAGACGGACCATAGTGGAAGAAAATTAATGATTAATAGTGGTTTCGCAAATGACTATTTCTATAATAACACTATCTGGATGGCCTTGCTCACCTAAAATACTGTATGATGGAAGATCGTTATTGGCAGAGGTTGTGTGTAAGGTTTGTTGTGAACTTGTGTCTATACTTTTCTTAACAACTGTCTAACAACTAACAAATGTTGTTCCTACTTCTCTAATACAACCCTAGTTGCTACTACGAAATCGGTCCATTTGGATTTAGACAAAATTCTTGTTATTAAGTGGTAACTGGTCACCTCATACGGCTTATATTGCACACATCTGCCATATGATCTGTATGTGATTTGTTTGCATTAATATGTCCAAACTAGTGAGCCTTTTTTCTTATTTTGGTATATATTAACTGGTAACGTTTGATACACGGTATGATACAGTTGAAGAATGAAGGTTTATGACCTGTTTCAGTATTGTCGGGTGGGTTATATTTCAGATGCAGTTCAATCTGCTTTAGAAACTATCTTTCCTATCCTGAATATGATATAACACTAGAGAAAGAGCCATGCTGTCCAGGAGTATGACCTTTATCAGACGATGTCTGCTGCCATTTGGAAAAAAAACATTTAACAGATGGTTGACGTTATTGTTTTTTTATCAGTAAAACCCTGACAACAACAAACTGCATTGATCCAACAAAACATCTGACAAAGGTCAGACGTGAATATCATACTCCCTGAGGGAGGGTCTGTATTTGGCTTGAAATTCACTTCAGTCGCTTGACCACTGAAATGAACAACATAGGTTGGCAAGCGATTGGAAAAAAATAATAATTTGAGAATAGAGACTGCGAGCGGAAGATATGGCCCACATTGCCCACAAAGTGCAAAGTTCACCCAGCTACTCATTGGCGTGCGTGCATGTGCACCTCACCGTTATAGAACAATAAAACATTCCTTGTCCCACACAGAACCACACAACTCCACACTCCACTGATCCAAACAACATCATGAGCTCTTCTGAATCCCAAATCCCTCTCTCTGACACGTTTTCGGTGAGTTAAGTCCATCAAATCATTTTTTACAGATTCACCACGCCACGAACGGTCATGTCACCATAGTAGTACACTCCCAGGGGACCGGGACCTCCTCAGCTCCTATACCCGTTGAGAGAGACGGCTGCTTGCTCACCTTGGCCACCTGGAGAGGCTTCTGCTGCTCCCTCCCGCCCTGCAGACGGAAACCCCATGGCCCTCCCCCGGACAAGGCAATCACTATTTCCTCCGCCACCATGGTCCTCCTCACCAAGTCTGCCTTTTACTTAACAAAGGTACTTTTTCTTTTTGTTGTCCTTTTTGTCTTTTGTTTGTAGCGATCCGCCCCTTATTTTTTAATGAATGAGTGAGGGGGGCCCTTAAAGCTTTAGCCCCATGATCCACGGCCAGGGCCCCCACAGTCAGATCTGACTTCTGGTCTTCGGCGTCACCGCAACTGTTGCAGCGGCCGTCTGGTTCTTCTCAGCACCAGCGCACCCAGGCCAAGACTCCGGGACTGTGTGCACATGCGCACACACCAAACTCACTGACCCACACACCTACCCCCAGGGTGGGGCCAACCATGATGGCTAAGGGTAGAGAGACAGAGACAGAGAGAGAGAGAGAGAGAGAGGAGAGAGAGAGAGAGAGAGAGAGAGAGAGAGAGAGAGAGAGAGAGAGAGAGAGAGAGAGAGAGAGAGAGAGAGAGAGAGAGAGAGGCAGAGACAGACAGACAGACAGACAGATGGGAGGTGCTCTAGGTCTGCTTATACTGAGGAATGCAGGCCCTGAGAGAGACAGGGGGAGGGCCTAACGGAGAACACTTGCCCTGTCACTCAGGCCCGGGAGCCCAGCGGCTTGCCGAGGGCCCCTCCAAAAATAGGAGCTGATGGTGGGCCAAGGTGCTGCTGCTGCTGCTCATCGTTTAGATTGGGCTGCACCATAATCTGGAGCATCCAGTTTACCACCCCGGTTACACCTGATCTCCACTCACTGCTCACGTTGGTGACCTCAAGTAGAGTCACCACCAGAGTCATACGAGAGTCAAGATTCAGATGTCTTTAGGCTGACGGATGTTACTATATCATGTCTGTCTGTCTCTCCGTCTGTCCCCGTCTGTAAATTCATACGACGGCACTACTATATGAATTACTACAGAACTATACTACTATTACTGTAGTATATAGTATATATACCGTAGTAGGAAACCGAAGTACAATTTCTGTGTAAGCATACTTCAAGAGACGTCAATAAGCATTCAACTTCAACTATCTGACTATTTGAACTTTTACTTTAACACAGGAAGACCGGCCAGTCATGTCTGACGTGTCAGTTTTATTTTCAGTATCTTTATGAAATGTCCTCAAAAAAATATTAAATGTGCCTCTGTCGAACAAATAACTGGAATAACAAAGACTGTGTTTCATGGCAGTAACATTTGATGAAGGTAGTATTTGACCCTCAGTCTGACTAAGGTAGGCCTACTAACTGCTGACCATCTGTTCTGGTGTCTGAGTGCATGCAGTCTCAGGTGTATTGTTGGTCATTTGTCAAGGTCAAACAAAAGAGTGGTTCATTGTGTAAGTAATTAAAGCCAAACCGAAACTAAACACCTACAAATGGGGAAACAGTACTAAAACGATTCTAAAAGTAACTGAGCCTTATCAGAGCTGTTGCACCAGCTCCAGTTGACTTCCCCAGTGTGGCCCAACAGAAATTGTATTTAGTATGCATTTCCTATGGGAGACAGGAGGGATCACATTCAAAGCACCATTGGTGCTGATATTAACAGAGTGGTGTTTAGGTTACCACTGATAGTTGCTCCCTCTTCTCTGCTCCGCAGCTGTCCTCATTACTCCGACTAGAAACTAAGATCATCCTGATCCCTGGACCAAACAAAAACATACAAACATGTACGCACGATTTCATTTTAAAAGGTACCAACAGCTCCCTCTGGTGGTGGTGTGTATATATATTTCCATGTTCGCTTGAACTTTCACGTTGACTTTTACGTCTTCATCAAAAGCATTGTGTACAAAAACTCTGTCTATATATATATATATATATATATATATATATATATATATATATAAAAAATACAGAGTAGGTAAGGTCTGGTTTTGGGTTAAACCATTATACTTCTACACGCTATAATGTTGTACTAATGCCAGTAACTTGAACACAAAGAGAAGCTGGCAGGTTTACACCTCCAGTTAACGTGCTGGCCTGGGAAAGTATGACAAAAATTGATGCAACATTATTTATTTATAATTAAAGCCAGCTAGACTCGTTTTTAAGTAACAGGTACGTTTTGCTTTAAACAGACATGCACAGTGACTTTTATTTTAGGGAATAAAATAAGGCAGGGGAAATATACAAACACACATTAGCCCTAAAACCACATGACTACAGTAAAAGCCATCATAAACCTAGGGAAATGTAGTGTTACAATTGAACAAGAAACTATAACATTGCTGTTTTAAACCAATAAACACTGGGACAACTTGACCGTTTAAAGGATGTTGAGGAGGACACAATGACTTTCTCTTCCAATGTACTTTTTGCCATTGTAACATTATTATTATTATTATTATTATTATTATTATGATACGTTATAGTATACATTATGATTGTCTCGGTCATGATCGTTTCCTTGGCTGGTCACTGTATGGCACATTTTCAAGAAGAAGGCTCTCTCTGGGTCGAAGCACTGTGGGGGGGGGGGGGGGAAACAAATGGATGGTTTACATATTCACACAGATCATTCATCTTTAGGTCCAGTGTAACAAAGTGAACATGCGTGTAACAGGTGGCAGGTGACCCACATATCTTATCTTCTGCCACGTGTTCCACTTGAATGACGGTTTTCCGGAGAACCGTTTCCACCGACGAACCCATTTTAATCATCTGAAAATAACAAAAGACTGACTTGGAGCCAACATTTTTTGGTTTTGGTTTTGTTATTGTCCAAATAAATTTTGGATCCAATTTGGATATTTGCACTCACAAGTATAACAAAACACTTATGTAAAACATAATCAAAAACATAATAAACTGTTTTACTACAATGTAAGGCGGCATTCAACCAAGAGTTTGTTGATTGTGTCAGGGGGGTGTTGGCGTCATTAAGCAAGGAAGGGGAAGTAAGCAATCCTTGTGAAATACTGTTGGTGACCAAAACACCACCGTTATAGGGGATCTCAAATGTCCAATCTGGGATCAATAAAGTGAATAATCTTATCTTATGTTGAATCCAAAAACATTGGAGGGAGACAGAAAGATGTGTTTGTGGTTTGTTTGTTTATTACCATATTAATGTTTTCCTCTGAAGTCTCATTTTTGTTTCTCTGGAACTCCTTGTTAATCTCTACCCTTGCAGCTGTACAATTGTAAAGACAAAGTCAAGGTGAATTATATTAACGTAGAATGCACATTCATTTGAATTGGGATGACGTAGAATATTTTAAATAATGACGTCACAACACGGGGCTACAAGCACAACGTACCTTCCAATGCTCTGTTATCGTCTTTGAAGACAGCCAGCCTTGTTCTGTGCAACGCTTTAAACACGCCTAGGACCTTAACAGGGACAGATATAATGTGAATTATATATTATATAAATGATGCTGTCATATTGTGAATTATATATTGTGCTGTGCTGTCATATTGCAAATTGTCACATTGGGTGAAAAAACACAGAAACAAGCTAGAATACATGTTTATATTATATTATATTATATTCAAATGTAGTGTCATTGCAAAGCAAAAGCACAGTACAGCGAAAATAATTTGGCATCCAACCAGAGTGCAAATATTGCAGTAAAGTGCATGGTAATATATAACGTACAGTGGTTAAATAAGATGTAAAACAGTCAAAAAAACGACCATTAAAAACAGGTATAAATAACTTTAGGAGTAGGTATGAGATATGTGCAGTATTATAGGTTTAGAGATATACAAGGTAAGTATACAAGTATGAACAGGAGCATGCAGGAGAGTATGCAGTTATATCAACAAGATAAATATATATACATGTATATACAGCATGTAGTGAGCAGGGGTTATGCAGTTATATGTGTTTACGCTCTGATGTGTGAACACTCGATTAATTGCTTGCCATAACGAGATTGTTTGAAGCCCAAAAAGCCCATGCAAAATAGGGTCAATATCAAACGGTATTAGTTCATCCAAAGTGTTAAAGCATAATGTGGGTTTGTTATCTCACCTTCAGACGGGTGACCATGTTGACTTATTGTAGCTCGCTTCCGTCTTGGTAAAACCGAAACAAAAAACCCCAGCCAATCACTGAACACTTTACAAATGATTCTCGTGTATCAACCAATAGGAGCCCTCCTTAGTATTACACCCACACAGAGACGTGAGCAGCAGCTGCTGCTTCTGCTTCTGCGCCGAGTCTCTGTCTGCACCACCATGGCTGACGAAGTAGCCAAGTCGCAGGCGGCCCTGCCGGGTGGAGATACAGTCTTTGGGAAGATAATACGCAAGGAGATTCCTGCGAAAATACTGTACGAGGATGACCAGGCAAGTTTTTAATGTTGCAAAAAAATAAAAAATAAAAAACCCGAATACGTGATCACCCTCGGTGTACGCTACTATACGACTATAGCTCCCTAGGACCATTAGCCTTGCACTTCTTGCACCCACGGTGTTTACACTCGTGTTACACTCTCGTGTATGGCATTGCACCATACTCGAATCGCGAATCTAATGCAAGTGTTAAGAGTTGTAACATTTCTTTTTTTAGATAATGGAAATAGGCCAATGATTATGTGCATGCATTGCAGGTGGACCTGCGATTAACTTTTCATGATCTTGTCTCCCACTAATATATATATATATATACTGCTTGTTTTTTCCAGTGCATCGCTTTCCCTGACATCGCTGCTCAGGCCCCCACTCACTTCCTCGTGGTCCCTAAGAAGCCCATACCCCAGTTGTCTCTGGCTGAGGACGGCGATGCTGCAGTAAGTACAACGTGTATTTGGTCTTCCATTGCATATGCTTGATGGTCTGAAGGTCTGACACGAAGCAGACGTACCGTTTATACGTTACTCTAAACTTGGCAGGACTAGCCATGCTAATATATTGTCCAACGTTCGTTTATGAATGATCGCACTTTCAGTACTGATGCAATTCAAGATGCAGTTCCATTCGCAGCCACTAGACGGGTCTTTCATTTCATTTCAGTTTCATTTTGACTGCAGGAGGGCTTATGCTTGTTTGCGTACACATTTAGCGTTAAAGCATAACGTAAACTAAATACCCTAATCTGTCTCTTCAGCTGCTGGGCCACTTGATGCTTGTGGCGAAGAAGTGCGCGGCCCAGATGGGGCTGGACAGCGGCTTCCGGGTGGTGGTGAACGACGGGCCCGACGGTGCCCAGTCGGTGTACCACATTCACCTCCATGTCATGGGTGGGCGGCAGATGTCCTGGCCCCCTGGCTAACTAACCATCCAGCTCCTCACCTCCCTTTCTCACCAAGTCTGTCTTTTGTGTTGCATCCTTTGTTGTTGTCGTCGTCGTCGTCGTCGTCCGACGGAGTCTTTACTTGGACTAAGAGACTTAAAGGGAAAACAAATGTTCAACTCGAGGGAACTCGGTGGAGTGCATACCTCCGCCTTGGATCCACATCTGTGCCATAATCTACTCAACTGTGGTCCTTGGTCCTTGTATGTTAACTAGAGGATTTTTTTTCTTTGCAATTTCGTACACAACTTTTGGGTTATCTTGCTTACAAACAAACAGACAAACAGGCAATGTGAAACATAACCTCCTCCCGTTCCTCGATGGCGGAGGTAATAAAATGCACTTAACAGATTATGTTTCTTTTGTTATTCTAATTTTGTGTGTCTGTTGTGCCAGTTCAAGGGGACTATATGTAAACTATTTGTTTGCATGTACCGGTGTCCTACATAAACCTACACAAAGTGACTGATTTATATCACACATTTAAGGAACATGTGTGCAATCTTACTCCATGAAAATCTTGTTCAGTATAACAGCAGTTATACAGCAACATAAGTAGTCAGTGGGTATTTATGTATTTGTCCAGTCATCCTCTCAGTCAGTCTCATATCAATGGAAGATGAATATTGAGGAAGAATGATCCAATTTAATTTTGATCTTTAAAGATATGCCCACCATCAGTGGTAGTAGCATGATACTGTATCTCAGCTGGCAGTTACTTTGTTTAACTGTATTAAAACGATGAACTCCACAAAAGACAATTTGCATCAATTATCCAATACATATAGAAACTCCGACCAGGTGCATGTATCAATTCCAGGTAGACTATACATATGACATGAGTTGTGAGGTAGGCTACCAGACGAGCAGCAAACAAGAGCCGATGTCACATAAACTAATGTCAAATGTGTAAAGCATTGACGGAACCATTTCACGGATTTCAATGTCTGTTCAAGCCGGTTACAACAGTAACAGGCAAACATGCGGAAAGTAATTTAAACGTCTTAACTTCTACTTGACCGGAGTCTACAGAACAGCCAAACGCTGTACACGTTAGAACATATTCTGGTGTATCAACCAATAGCATCCCTCCTTAGTATCGCACACACGGACCAAGGAGACGTGAGCAGCTGGTGCTTCTGCTCTGCGTCGCAGTCCTGATGCAGGTCCATCTACAGCCACTAGAGGGAGCCCTTTACACGATGCATGCGTTGTTTAATTTTGAATGTAGGAGCCGTTATGTTGCTTGTTAATTTGAGCGTTACACTACGCGCTAAAGCAGAACGTAAACGATATGCCCTGTCTGTCGTTTCAGCTGCTGAGCCACTTGATGCTTGTGGCAAAAAGAAGTGTGCGGCCCAGATGGGGCTGTCTAGTGGCTTCGGGGTGGTGGTGTACCACATTCACCTCCATGTCATGGGTGGGCG
Source organism: Muraenolepis orangiensis (assembly GCA_027704905.1). NCBI lineage: Eukaryota > Metazoa > Chordata > Actinopteri > Gadiformes > Muraenolepididae > Muraenolepis > Muraenolepis orangiensis. The sequence goes on from CM051018.1 coordinate 12,143,074, forward strand.
GCAGATGTCTTGGCCCCCTGGCTAACTAACCATTCAGCATGTTTATGTATTCGTCCAGTCACCTGGGGGGGGGGGGGGAAACAGGGGTACACCTGTGCTACCCTGCCCAGGTGCTCTGACTGCTAAGAGTTCAAGCAGTGCTCAGTTGGAGCTGAAGAGAGAGAACTTCACAGAAGCTCAGTTGAGGTCCTATATGGTTGTGGGTTTTTGTTTGGTCTTACAATTTTTATAGTCTTGGTCAGTGGGTTTGCTTCATGGTGGATGCATGGTATCCCCATAAGGAACCTGTTTGGACAATTCAGTGGACTGTTTTGTTAGGTCCCTCCTCTAGTGTGCACTACTATTGTCATTTGTATGTGTGGGACTGTAACCTATGAACAAATACTATCGATCAGACACTATATCCTCTCACTCCACAGGCTCTAAACACACACACACACACACACACACACACACACACACACACACACACACACACACACACACACACACACACACACACACACACACACAAGTTGGCCAACTCGGTTTGAAGCTCTATTTTTGTCTTGGTTTCCTCCGGTTGTTTCTTGGCATCTTCTTCCTGCTATTTCTACTTTGAGAAACACAACATTGATACGTGTATGATTTAATGAACGGATATAATGAATGACACGTAAGTGAACGAGATGGTGAAGATTTGGGTCATTGAGTGGCCACAGAATGGATCAGCGAGACTCCATGTCTGACTCCTGGAGGCAGGGCTGTAGCCTCATCTGGCAGATATGACTCCTGGAGGCAGGGCTGTAGCCTCATCTGGCAGATATGACTCCTGGAGGCAGGGCTGTAGCCTCATCTGGCAGATATTACTCCTCGAGGCAGGGCTGTAGCCTCCCCTATAAGATATTACTCCTAGAGGCAGGGCTGTAGCCTCCCCTATAAGATATTACTCCTAGAGGCAGGGCTGTAGCCTCCCCTATAAGATATTACTCCTCGAGGCCGGGCTGTAGCCTCCCCTATAAGATATTACTCCTAGAGGCAGGGCTGTAGCCTCCCCTATAAGATATTACTCCTCGAGGCAGGGCTGTAGCCTCCCTATAAGATTACTCTAGGCAGGCGGTAGCTACCAGGTAGTATGACTCTGAAGCAGGGTGTAGCCTCCCCTGTCCTGGGCCTCCTAGTAGAGACTCCTGGAGGCAGGGCTGTAGCCTCCCCTTGTAGATATGACTCCTGGAGGCAGGGCGGTAGCCTCCCCTTGTAGATATGACTCCTGGAGGCAGGGCTGTAGCCTCCCCTTGTAGATATGACTCCTGGAGGCAGGGCTGTAGCCTCCCCTTGTAGATATGACTCCTGGAGGCAGGGCGGTAGCCTCCCCTTGTAGATATGACTCCTGGAGGCAGGGCGGTAGCCTCCCCTTGTAGATATGACTTCTGGAGGCAGGGCGGTAGCCTCTCCTGGTAGATGAATGACGCTTGAGAGAGGGCGGTAGCCTCTCCCTCTCCTGGACCTCCTGGTAGAGATGACACCTGGAGGCAGTGTGGTAGCCTCCCCCTCTCCTGGACCTCTTAGTAGAGATGACACCTGGAGGCAGTGTAGTAGCCTCCCCCTCTCCTGGACCTCCTGGTAGAGATGACACCTGGAGGCAGTGTGGTAGCCTCCCCCTGACCCGGGCCTCCTGGTAGAGGTGACTCCTGGAGGCAGGACAGTAGCCTCCCCACTGACCCGGTCCTCCTGATAGAGGCGGAGCTGGGGTGGGGGTGGGTTACGAGCTGAGAGAAGCAGACCGGTAGGAAGGAAGACAAGCTATTTTGAACCCTGTGGATTAATGCGGGTCTAGGCCAGACCCAATGTGAATAGTTTACTCTTGATAATAGTTATCTCTCAGCAGAACTAACACTTCACTCCCATGTGTTGTATTAACCATTAACGTGCATATAGTCAATAAAAAAAGAAAATAACCAAAATCCAAATAGTTCTTGCTTTATTAACAATAAGTAACAAATGCATATAGTAAAGCAAATACAAAATACACAAGACAACATTTACAAAATAAAGAAAAAATAAATAAATTGGTGGGTTTTTTTTGTTTAAAAAATATGATAAAAAACAAAATGGGACAACATGTAAACTTAAAACTTGAAAAATAAACACGTACCAAATACTCACAATCCCCCACCAATGATCTTTTGATAAAGTAGGACACAGAAATTAAGGAATAGAAGATTTGTTATAGAAGGAAAAGGACGAGTGGTTTTTAATGGAGAGGAGGCCTAATATGACATGATATCACCTGTCTCTCAGAATTGATCTCTTAACAAAACGAAACCACCGCAAAATAAAGTACAGAAAAGTGCAAAACAACAAAAAACCATTAGACAAGAACATTATTTTATAATGTTTAACCAATGCCACTGAGTGGTTGACTCTGGCACTTTTTTTTCAAAACATTGTACAGTAACAGTACAGTATAGCAAGGAGCAAAAGGAACACTATGCATTTTGGTACCTAAACCCACTATTGGCATGTTATCTAAGTACTAATACACGGTTAAAGTCGGCTTACTCTAGAACACAGACTACAAAGATAAATAGAGGCTTAGAAAATGCGCGATTCCCCCCCCCCCGAAAGTAATAAGCAAAGCAGCCACGTTTCTACGTATCTGTGTATTAGGTTTGCAGTGGGACGCACTGGGAGCTTTCCCGCTCGGTGTGAGACAAACTATGCAACTTTACACGGTTAAAAATTGGCATTCAAAGAAAAATATGCTACGGGAAGAACTTCACCTTCGACAATTATGAAGTGATGTTCCGTCAAAGGCAATTTTAAACTCTGAAAGAAGGGCCTCGTGAAAGCTGCCCTGTGTGTGAGTGTGTGTGTGTGTGTATTTATAAATGTTTTTCTTTTAACACCGGAAATTCTTGCAGTTTTCTGTGGCTCAGTACTGGAATATTGCGGCGCTCGAATAGGTAGTTACACCGTTTAAAAAAAACCCACCCTTTGACGATATTGCTGAATTCAGATTCATTGTCAGTTAATGCGTTCAAAGCTAATGTTAAGGTGTGTTACATAGTATCTAAATATTAGAAGGAATTCTGTTGAAACGTTGCATTCCCAACTGGCCCTTTCAAAGTAAAAAATACACAACTCCAAATGATAGGACACTTCTGGGATGTACCTTAGATTGACACTTATCAAATGATTATCAAAGTGCTTGTTATCCATGTGGCACAGACATCTGCCAGTTATACTTTGACATGCACTTCCGAGACAGAATAACAAACCCACCGGGACGAGTCTTAAGTATTACTGGCGGGTGTCTTTGTCTATCCGTGTCGCATGGACAAAGACACCTGCCAGCAGTACTGTGACATGCACCTCGAGACAGAATAACAAACATACTCGAGACGAGTCTTAAGTCTTTCTTGCTGAATATTTGTACATTTTGCAGGGACGCACACGACAAGTCATTTTTTCCTGTCAAAGTTTGTTCACAAAGCAGGAGAGGAGAGGGAAGGGAAGACGAGAGCAGGAGGAATGGGGTCGGAGCAGAGTCTGTTCTTCTTCTTCTTCTTCTTCTTCTTCTTCTTCTTCTTCGAGAGAGAGACGGACGGATGATTTGCGAGCAGCGAGCAGAATGAGATTCATCTACGGAACTGAAATGTGTGTCTGAAAGAACCATATATGACATGGCATCCTGGTTTTTGGAACATGTTTGGCTTGGTATCTCATTGGGCACTTGTTGAGGCAGCGACAATATACATGATCTCTTACCGCAGACTGCGGATAAAAACAGTATCTCTTATCGCACGTGAGTCTCCGATATCATCGCGTTGTAAAATATCAGTTGCCTTCCGTGTCTTCCGAGTGGTAGTGAGGATCGACTGAGGTCACTGAGGGTGCGCTTTAAGGCAAGTCGTGTACGTTGGGTCCAGACAAAAACAATAGGAGAGAAATGTGCAGGAGACACCAGGGAACATGCTCTGCTCTGTTGGCCCACTCAAGAGGCACCTTGTCGCCTTACGACCAAGCATTCAGTTTGGGGCAGCAAGCACAGATGAAGGGTTTTTTACTTGATGTACTCATGTATAGATGGATAGCGTGTGGTCAATTCAGTCACAAGACGTTATACCGTATTAAGCTGGTGTGGGGGGGGGATCTGCGTCGTTTCGTCGGATCAGCGATGACGACGACCGCCGCTCACTTCTGAGCTATGGCCTCCTCTCCGCTGGGCCGGATGCGCCCAAACGGCGGCCCTCCTAGCCCCGCCCCCATGGCGCCCACCACCGCGCTCAGGGCCCTCGCCGGTTCATGCTGGCCCTTGGCGGGGGCAGACGCCGCCACCACCGCCGCCGCCGCCGCCGCCGCCGCCGCCGCCACTGGGCCCGGCATGATCTCGGGGAGGGACCCCGGGATGGGAGGGTATGGCCCGGCGCTGCCACCGATGGCGGTGAACAGGGCCGGAGGTTTGGAGGTGAAGGGTTTGGTGGGGGTCAAGGGGCTGGTTAGTCCCAGGCCGGCCACAGCATCCAGACTGCCGTCTGGGTCGACCATCAGGTCGATCACTGCGGGGGGAAGGGTGGGGGGAGAGAGAGAGAGAGAGAGAAACTCTCAAAGTAAGGTACAGTATATATATATATACACATGAGGTATGTTTGGATCTATATCTGTGCGGGTTTTTGTCAATTGTGGTGTTTGTGTGTGTGTGTTTGTATGTGACAAGTGCACCACGCATTGCTGTTTATTGGAGTGTACCTTGAAGCTGTTTCTCCACACGTTTCAGCTCAAGCAGAATAGAAGAGAACTCCTGCACACACACACACACACAGAGAGAGAGAGAGGGAGAGGGAGAGAGAGAGGGAGAGGGAGAGGGAGAGGGAGAGAGAGAGAGAGAGAGAGAGAGAGAGAGAGAGAGGGAGAGAGAGAGAGAGAGAACCAGCAATCAACTCAATGCTTTAAACCATGTCCCCCCTCGTGAATAATGGCATAGGACTTAATGGCATGTACATATTACATGTATATACTATTACATGTACATACTACTGCATGTACATGCTATATTTTTATAGTACATAATGTACATAATAGTGGCTTCTTACTTTATTGGCCGTTTTCAGCTGTGGGATGTCGCTGTCAGACCTCAGTTTGCTCTCAATCTCTTCCCAATTCCTCTCCTTATCCTTGAATAATATTCTGGTGGGAAATGAACAGAGACCACAAAATGTCTATACATAAACATATATAGAACGTCTATACATAAACATTCCACGAACTAAAGGTTGGATCTTTCTTTCTTTCTCGGTGATATGGTCATGCCATCTCTCATACCAATAACTGACACGCACATACCAAAATGTCGAAACTAAATCAAAGTAAAGATATAATACGAAAATCATTTCTTGTAATAAACGGCAAGCTCAGCCCTTCACCTAGTGGTCAGTAATAAGAACAACACAGCCCACCCATAGTCATGTGGGGTGAACAAAAGTGCAATTACAAATGCTGTTTGTTATAAATGAGTGTTTATGTTAGAGTGACATGTGTGTAGGATATCTACCTAATTTTGCCAGCGGTTTTGTCCACAGACTGCCTGATCTTGGAGGAGAGCTGTGTCACAGATGTCAGCAGAAGACTGTCCAGTACAGCCTACAGAGACACAAGACACAAGACAGCAGCCAGCTGGATGACACTGGAGCACCACGGCAAGAGATTTCTCATTCAAGACAACCTTGTTCTCTCTTGTAAGTCACCTTGGACATTCAGAGTGTCATAATATTTAGTTTTTCAAAGGCAAGTTGAAAACACACCATTAATATGTTAATCCCGTATCTTCATTCGTGGAGAAAACAAATGGTGACACTAAAGGTTAAAAAACAATAGACCCTTATCACAAAGGCATCATCATCGGTCATAACATATACAGTTGCAAGAAAAAGTATGTGAAGCCTTTGGAATGACCTGGATTGCTCATGAAATGTGTTCTGACCTTCATCTAAGTCAGGGGTTCCCAAAGTGGGGGTCGGGACCCCGAGGGGGGGGTCGCGAGATGATTTCAGAATCCTCTTGATGAGGTCATCATGAGGTGTTTTAATTTTTTTTTATTTTGTTTTGTTATTATTGTTAATATAATATAACGTTTTTTATGTTTCAGTCCCTCCGGTGTTAGTGGGGGGTCGCCAGTCTCTAGCACTGTTATTTTGGGGGTCACAGGCTGAAAAGTTTGGGAACCTCTGATCGACCCAAAGCACAGAAGTAAATCAACAACAGCATGGCTTCAACAGAAGAAAATACGCCTTCTGGAGTGGCCCAGTCAGAGTCCTGACCTCAACCCGATTGAGATGCTATGGCATGACCTCAAGAGAGCGATTCACACCAGACATCCCAAGAATATTGCTGAACTAACACAGTTTTGTAAAGAGGAATGGTCCAAAATTCCTCCTGACCGTTGTGCAGGTCTGATCTGCAACTACAGGAAACGTTTGGTTGAGGTTATTGCTGCCAAAGGGTCAACCAGTTATTAAATCCAAGGGTTCACATACTTTTTCCACCCTGCACTGTGAATGTTTACATGGTGTGTACAATAAAAACATGAAAACATATTGTTTGTGTGGTATTAGTTTAAGCAGACTGTGTTTGTCTATTGTTGTGACTTAGATGAAGATCAGAACACATTTTATGACCAATTTATGCAGAAATCCAGGTAATTCCAAAGGGTTCACATACTTTTTCTTGCAACTGTATAATAACTAACCGTTACTCAATATTTTTCTTCTTCTGCTTTCTTCTTCTACTTTTCCTTTCCTACTCCGCATTACAATCCCTCTACATCTTTTCAGCTCTATCCAATACATACTCTCTCTCTCTCTCTCTCTCTCTCTCTCTCTATCTCTCTCTCTCTCTCTCTCTCTCTCTCTCTCTCTCTCTCTCTCTCTCTCTCTCTCTCTCTCTCTCTCTCTCTCTCTCTCTCTCTCTCTCTCTCTCTCTCACCTCCTCTCTGTTCCAGGTGCGTCTCCGCAGAGCTCTGGGCTCCAGAGTGTCCGGAGCGCGGGGGCGGAGCTCTACCGGCTTGCCGTTAATCTCTGGCGCCTTATTGGTCGTTATCACGGGCGGGATCTTCCTGAAGTTGAGGCTCTCGTCAAACACCCGATCCACCAGCTGTGGACGGAGGAGACGACGGGAGGCCAGGGACAAAGAGGTTACACATATCGGAAAAAAATACACGTTTTGGACGATACGAGAAAATGAACTCAAAAGGTATTTTGAGGTTTTTTTGCGAGAGCCATGCTGGGAATGTGATGCTTATGGTAGGATGTGAATTTTGTCTGTTTATGAATTAAACAAATATTTCAGATTCATACGTCACTCTTTCACGGCAAAAAAAGAAAAAGAAAAAAAAAGCCCAACCCCAAAATCAGTCAGGAAGAAACAAGTCTGAACTAAATTTAGAGACAATAGATCAGCGAAAAGGTAAAGTGCAGCGTTAGACAGAGCGGCTACAGCATCAGGTTGAGGGGTGGGGGGGGGTTGGGTGGAGGCTGATGAGGGAATGGCGTGATCGATGGGGGGGGGGGGGAGGTTAATGGGCCGTTTAATGACGGTTAATGACGCACACAGTACAGTAGTGGGGGGAAAGAAGCAAAATAAAAACAACCTTTCTCACGCTCTTCCCTACGTCTGGCGCGGGAGCGGGCGGCCGCGCGGGGCCTACCTCTTCCCGTGTGTCGATGGCCGACCCCGGGGTGGTGGCGGCGGTGCTGGCGGTGGTGCTGGGCGCCGTCCCGGAGGAGCTGACCGAGTCGATCTCGCCGGCCACGTCGTGGATCTCCCGCGCCAGGATCGCCAAGTCTTTGGCCAGGTCCTGGCTGATCCTGCGCACACAGGGGAATAACCTGTTAAGCGGACACACAGGGATGGTATCAGGACAGGCACATGCACGTATGCATCGGCAATAACAACAAATACATTATGTAGCACTTTTGACATTTTTTACATTGAGTCATCAAATGTCTTATTTGTATTAAGTGCAAACCAAAATTCTGATCTGGAACGAATCACTTTTCATTCATAACTAAATAATAGGGAATAATAATGACAGAATTTCAGTAAGGTCGTTTCGTACCTGGCGATTTCCTCGCTGTGGGCAGTCCAGTCCCGGATGTACTCGTCCTGCTCCCTCATACGGTGCTTCATCACCCCCAATCCGGGACCGGACACCAGGCCGGATGAGCCGATGGTGGCGGTGACGGCGGTGGTGGGGGTGGATCCGGCGGAGGAGGACAGCCTGGAGGCAGAGCCCCGGTGTAGGACCGGGTGGTGGTGGGGCCGCAGGTGGGGCCGCCCTCCGTGCTTGGGGTTGGAGCTGCGGTTGGAGCCAAACTCCTCCTCCGAGGTGGAGCCGTACTCTGGGGGCAGGCGTCTCCACCTGCTGCTGCTGGAGACTGTGGTGGTGGTGGTGGTGGTGATGGGTGGTGAGGGGAGAGAGACCAGCCATCAGTCAATACTCTACTGCAGGATGTCCTTGCAGGCATCACTAGCTCGTCACCCAATCAGCGGCAGCCCTCTGTGTGTGTGTGTGCTCGCTAACGAGGCTAGTGGGAACAGGCTGTGCCAGATGCTGCTAATTAAAACACCAGGCACGGATCATTTAAACACCTGGTACACAGACGTAAAAAAAGTTAACTAACCTCTTAAAAAAAATAAAAAAGAGGTTGACTTACAGTGATCCAAATATTTTGTAATATTTCTTGTCTTCTCAGTCATTTACAAGATCTAATCTCCATTTCCTGGCCTAGTGAGGTTAAACTGATCCTCAGAACAAATTCAACACACATAAAAATGATTCCAATCCAGCATAATATATTTTCCTTTGCCACATGATTGCTTTAGCTACAAGCCAAACATGTTAGAGGCCAACATAACACATTTATATGCCTGTTTCAGTTTGATGGAAGCGTTGTACCGCTTAAACATAAAAGCGGCATACGGTGTGAGAAAACAAAACAAAACATTTAGTCTGTTATTTTACAAGTCGTACTCAAAAGGAGCAGCAGCAGCAGCAGCAATTATGAATTATGGCATGCTTAACAAGTCCATCCATTCAAAACAACAAAAGCTAGTTCATAAACCTGCCACTGCTAACAAGCAGATTCTGAGGCATTCAATCGACGCAAGAATTAAAACCGAAAAACCTACGACGGCGCCAGGAAACGCTGAACCTTTGATCATATGATCGGATTAATGTCAACCCGCATCATGATGACACAATATCATGCTCTTCTCTGACGGTGTGTCAGAGAGAGAGAGAGAGAGAGAGAGAGAGAGAGAGAGAGAGAGAGAGAGAGAGAGAGAGAGAGAGAGAGAGAGAGAGAGGAGAGAGAGAGAGAGAGAGAGAGAGAGAGATTGTGTCATCATTGGGTTATATGGATGGATGAAAAACAACACAGCAACACGCATCAGGGCTGGGTCGCTACGCTGCCATTGACATTTCAAAAAGGTCAACAGAGTGATGTGTATAAATATTGTAATCACTATTAGAACAGTCCAAAATCAAAACAAACAGTTTAGCTCTGTTTAGTTAGATTTTGACATATTGATATTATATGCAATTGCATTGTTGTGACCCAGGCCTGATACGCACACACACAAAAACACACACACACACACACACACACACACTCCTATGGAAGGCTCTGCAGCTTGGTACAGTACCGGTACCCATCTCTGTCTCCTCAGTAGCACCACCCTCAGGTTCAGGCTGAGGGCTGTCTAGACAGAACCAACGCACAATGTTGTCACAACACGATGGGAAGAAATACAGTACGCCAAGACAAACATGTGCATCGAATCAACATATGAACCCTACGTGAGAATAGAACCAAGACAGACAATCACATAACGTAACATTGGAGGATGGAACGTCAACCTTAAACTACGAGTAGCGGCCTACAAACGACACAACAAGAAACTCATTTTCTTAATAGACACTTATCACAGAGTAGTAGTACGATAGTACGACCAGCATGTGTCGCTCATACTAACTATGGGTCTGCCCTTTTAATGTTTGGTCAATGGTCAATGTGTGATATGTTCACGACAGAACCTTCTATGTCCTACATAAAAGGAGCAGCCCCATAATTAGTGTTGAGAAAGACACCTGTGTTTGTTCCACGATAACGCCTCTGTGAGAAATGTCTATTATTTTTTGTTATTCGGTATCTCCACTATCTACCGCGCGTAAACCATGCAGTAGCGCAGTCTTACCTGTAGGGGAGCAGTATCCCGACGTGGCCTGCGTCTTGCTCCTGGTTTCGGTGAGCTTGGAGACGCTATTGGCCCTCATCCTGGGCGTGAGCCGGCTCTCGGTGGGCGTGGAGGAGCGCAGGCCGAGGCGCAGTGCCGTCTCGGCCGACAGGCGCCCGGTGGCCGAGCCGGTGGTGGAGGAGGCCGAGCTCCGCGGCGGCGCCGCCGTGCACTCCGAGTCGCTGCGGGCCGAGAAGGAGCCCACACGATTCTTCCGGGGCTGCGCCAGCATGTCCAGCCGGGACGGGCCCTTGCGCCCCGAGGGGGGCTTGGAGGTGGAGCTGGTGGTGGACACCTCGGAGGCCACCGAGACCCGGTCAGCGTCGGCCAGGTCCGTGTCAGAGGCGTCCCCCAGGCGGGCACGGCGCAGCAGCGAGGCCCTGGTGGGCCGGGGCTGCGGCAGCACGCCCGCCTGCTTCCCCAGGGACGAGGCGGTGGCCGTCTGCAGGGTGCGGCCCGAGCCCTTGGCCGTCTCCGTCTTGGGGCGGATTAGGTCGTCGGCGGAGAGGTGGGAGCCTCGTCGGCGGTAGTGCTGTCCGCCGAAGCCAGGCGCCGAGTAGCTCTCCTGATCCGAGGACAGGATGTCGGAGATGGGGAAGGAGGTCTGGTCGTCGTCGGTGAGGTCCAGCGAGGGCTGCCGGGCCCTGGAGGAGCCGGCAGGCGGCGCTGGGCGGTGGCGCGCGTCCCCGTGGGCCTCCGAAGTCCGGCTCTTGGTCTTCCTCTCTAGCCGCTCGCGGGCGCTGGCGGCCGCCGTCTTGGAGGAGGCGCTGGCGTTGCTCTTCTCGCGGTGCATGCTGCTCAGGGAGCGCCGCTGCTTCTGGGCGCTGCCGCCGGCCGCCAGGGCCCTCCTCTCGGCCTCCCCCGTCGCCTGGCTGGTGCTGGCCGTGTCCACATCTGACTCCGGCGAGATGGAGCCCGTCCGGGAGGCCTGGAAGGCCTTGGTTTTGCCGCCTTTGTGGTCGAGCTTGTTCTCGTCACGCAGCTTGGCCTCCAGGAAGGCCATGACCGCCTCGGTGTCCTTGAGCAGCGTGGCCGTGTCCATGCTGCCAGCCGAGTCGCTGCGCTCGCGGGCTCCTCCCGCCCCCCGGCTGGCTCCGCCCCTGTTGATGCGCGGGATGAGCTCGGTGGGCACGCTGCCGCTGGGCTTCTCCACAGTGAAGCTCCCCTGGCGCAGCAGCGGCTTTCCTGGCTTCAGTTCCCCGCCCTCTGCTGATCCTCCTCCTCCTCCTCCTCCTCCTTCTCTGCCTCCTCCCTTCCTCTCCTCCGACCGCTTCCTGGGCTCCGCTGCGGCCCTGAGCAGGGCGGGTTTGGATGGCGAGGAGGTGGTGGAGTTTGGTTTGCGCTTGCCCACCATCTCGCCTTCCTCCAGGGGAGTGTTGGACTGGCCGTCTCCCTTGTGCTCCATGTGGCTCTCCTTCTCCTGGAGCTCGGTGTCCTGCTTCTCCCCGATCTCCGACCTCAGCCCCGGGGCTTTGGTGCCGGATTTAGCCCGCGTCTCATCCAACGGGAGCAGGGGGAGGGTCCTGCGTTTACCGGAGGCTTCTAGGAGACACAAAGATTTTTTACTGAGATTCCGGCACGTTTTCCATTATGGTTTTTTTAACTGGTTTGGACTGACTTGGAACTCCTTGTTCATTTCATATTATTGATATTATTGGCAATAGATTTAACATTAACAATAATATAAACAATAATATTAACAATAATATTAACTATAATATTAACTATAATAAAGAACAATTAAGTGTTATAGAATGTGTGCATTCTCAAACATTCAACGTTCTTTGGGGTGTCCTAGCCCATTTGAATATATTAAATAGATAATCTTCACATCCCTCTTGAGTTTTTGTCCATGGCTGGTTATCTATCGGCCCCTGAGTGACCGCATGACTGTACGCTCCTCGTCTGCCTACCTCGCTCTTTGTGTAGGAAGGCGGGCGTCTCGGCCCCCGAGCCCTCGGGATCCGTCCTGGTTTGATTGGCGGCGACGCTGCTGGCCCACTTGGACACCCAGCTGGAGTCCCCGATGAGTGCCTGAGGGGGGGGGGGGGGTAACAACGGATGCGCAAATAATTAAGGGCGGCAGGATAGCTAAGTCTGTTGGGACTTGGCTTGGGAACCGGAATGTCGCCGGTTCAATCAAGTCCCCGAAACACCTGTGCAATGTCGAGGTGCCCTTGAGCAAGGTACCAGACCCTCCAACCCTGCTCCCCGGTGCTGTATATACAGTAGCTGCCCGCTGCTCCTAATACTAGGATGGGTTAAATGCAGAGAAACACATTTTTACTGTGTGTGTGTGTGTGTGTGTGTGTGTGTGTGTGTGTGTGTGTGTGTGTGTGTGTGTGTGTGTGTGTGCATGTATGTGACCAATAAAGAGGATTCAATCCTCCAGATTTAGATTTAGGATAGGACACTCGCCAATAAATCGATCTCAAAGTGAATCTAAAACACTGTAAGAATGCAGATCAAATGCATGCCTCTTATTCCACTTGACGTTTGAATATCTATCTTCTCCTCTCTAAAAAAGTCTACAACAACAACTTCCATGGTTTATCCATATTGACACACACACACACACACACACACACACACACACACACACACACACAGTTCCGCGACCCATTGTTAAGAGTTGAACAGATTCTGACAGATACACACAGATACACACACACACACACACACACCCACACACACACAGTCTCCCCCCTCTCCCTGGCCTGTGTCAGAGCAAGGATCTCCAGAGGGTAGCGTGTCTCATCTCTGTGTGATCTAGGTCATTCTCTGGGAGAACCGGCCAACCCCTCAACCCCAGGCAATGAGGGATCAAGGCACTGGGAGTGGCTGAGACTGACTCGCATTAACCGACTCAACCGTGGCCCTCCTCCGCCCCCCCAGCCACACACACACACACACACACACACACACACACACACACACACATATATAATATAATATTCAAATGGACAGACAAGTAGCACAGATCTCAGCATGTTTGTGCTTGGTGAGTAAGAAATGGAAAATTCCAGGAATTGGAAAGCAAAAGTAAAGCAAGCTAAAGGAAGTGGATGATGTCACTGAAATACTGGGCAGGACTTTTAATTTGTAATCCTGGAACTTCCATTTTTCCTAAATGGTAAGCGCTGGACGCTGGTAGGCTGGTAGTGTGTTTTTTTTACCTCCTTCCCCGGGTCTCCTATTTCCTTGCCGCCTCCTGCCTTAAGGTCCGAAACTACGGACGAGTCCGGGTTCTGATGCTGGTCCACACCAAACACCTGTGTTGGTCAACAAACAAGGAGACGGTAAATGTCACACTTAAAACCCAAAGCCGCTTCACATCCACAGTTCCCATTTGGTTCCATCTCATTCATGAACTAACTATGGGTTTTACCGCCTACGAAACAAGATTCTAAATTCTTTATGTGTTATGTGTGATGTTAAGTACAATGGAATTCTTACTCCCTTTTCACTCCCACAGTATGAATTTCTACATGAACAACAATACTATACCATACTACAGTATGGTATAGTATTGTTGTATAGGAACAGTATAGTATAGTATAGTATAGTATAGTATAGTATAGTATAGTATAGTACAGTATAGTATATATAGTATATAGTAGTATAGTGTATAGTATAGTATGGTAACAGTATGCAATATAATATACCATACAATACTATATTATACACTATACACAATCAAAATAATGATGATATGATGTATATACGTATGGTGGACTGTGCGGAAAGCATTTTAAAGTGACAGTATCAATGGTATATCTCTCATGATCTCTTTAGCATACGTTACGCGTGGCTTTATCCAGACCTAGCGCTCAAAGAATAGCCTCCCGGGGAACACAAAGAGAACACAACACATGTCCATAGAAGATGCTGTTTGGTCAAAGCACAGAGCTTGCACTTCCAGGATGGATCGTCATGGCAACAGAATGGACCAAAACCACACAGACACACACACACACACACACACACACAGAAAAACACATACACACACAAGTACAAGCACACACACACACACACACACACACACACACACAAATACAACTAGGACAAGTACAAAAGCATGTTGGGGTGGGGGGGGGAGTGCGAGCGAATGTGAGCAGAGTGCCAATTAGCGTGTCACTAGATTACAGGGATTAGCATAACAACACTTCCTGTCTGAAGGGTGTTTTACGGAGGCTAGGAACTCACACCGTAATTACATCCTCATTACTTTTTTTAAGACAGATTTGACTAAACTATTCATTACCGTGTCGTATACATATATATAACAGTCTTAAACGGATGGTAAGGTATAATGCTTTATTTATTGGGTCGCCCTGACTTCGCCAGGCGACCTCCCAGCTTTTTTATTTAGCATTTAGAAAGCAGCGCTTAAGACAGAAAATAACCACTAACGCACCCTTGAGTTGAACCCCAATCGTTGTCCCCTCGGTTTTAATTTTCCCTAAACTAGAGCGAGGAGGCGTCTGAATCCCCTCGTCCCCACTTCTGTGAATGAACATCCGCTTAAAGATGCCTCTTTAACCGCCTCGGCCTTTTAAACCTCACGGACGGCTGCCACCCGCACCCCCACCCCCACCCCACCAGGCCTGTTGTGTGTATGTGGTCTCACTAGAAGAGTGGAGGCATTAGGAATATAAGGTTGACTTCATCCCCCCCCCCCCCCCCCCCCCCTCTTCTCCCTGGAGACTTATTTGATGGAGGACGTTTCTAGTGCTTAATGGAGGTGGGGGCTCGTTACCAGGGCCTTGGTAGCCACTTCACCGGCCACAGGCCAGGCAGGGATGGCGGAAGGCGGTGGTCCGGCCGACCGCGGTGGAGGAGGGTTGGGTGGGGGTGGTAGAGGTGGGGGGGGGAAGTGGTGGGGGGGGGGGGGGGGTCGGGTTGGCTGGGTTCTTAGTGGCTACAACACAATGGGCTGCCGACGGCATGCGGCTTGTGTGTGTGTGTGTGTGCATGTGTGTAGGTAGTGTGTGTGTGTGTGTGTGTGTGTGTGTGTGTGTGTGTGTGTGTGTGTGTGTGTGTGTGTGTGTGTGTGTGTGGGTAGTGTGTGTGTGTGTAGGTAGTGTGTGTGTGTAGGTAGTGTGTGGGGGTTGTGTGTGTGTGGCTGTGGTTGTGAAAGTGCAGAGCAAGCAGGCACTGAAGGGGAGAGTATTAACCTTGTGCTCACCGCTAGTCTGTTAGCTTGCACTAGCTTGGCTTACTTTGTCAAATGAAGGCCATGGAGGGACATTGATGGACTTTGTGAGTTCAATATAACAAGCCGTTATACATTCTGCAATTATGTAAATGTGTACATTTGTGTATTATTTTTGCATTTTTGTAATGTTTTGTAATTGTTGTCATTTCTGTAACTTTGTGCACATCTTTGGAGCTGCCGATAACACCTCACTGTACATTGTACACTGTACCTTAGACATGTGACAGATCAACCACATCTGAAATCTGAATCTAGGACACATTTGATACATATCTTCCAATAAGTACCACGGAAGGCAGATGCTCTTATAATATCAAAGATTATCTGAAAATGTATTAAAATAATGAATTACGCTTTTTAAGACACCCAAACAGTGAAGGAATGAACTAATCCCAATTAACTAAGCTCGTTCCCAGGAACAGGAAGAGGATGCTACCAAATGAGCGCTATTGGACGAGAGAGAGAGAGAGAGAGAGAGAGAGAGAGAGAGAGAGAGAGAGAGAGAGAGAGAGAGAGAGAGAGAGAGAGAGAGAGAGAGAGAGAGAGAGAGAGAGAGAGAGAGAGAGAGAGAGAGAGTGCGGGACTTCTGTCCTCTTCTGTCCCCATTGGCTGCGCTACCTTGTCTATCATGCGGCGTGCCTCCTCCTCCTCCGGGTTGCGGTTCTCCAGCTCGATGGTGTAGGTGCCCTTGTCGCTCTGGTCGTCCTCCGCGCCCCCCTGCGTGCCCGCCTCTCTCCCCGGGGCCGAGGCCTCCTCGCTGGGGCTGGTGGGGCTGCCCGTCCGGAGCCCCGTGCTCACCGAGCTCCGGCCGATGCTGGGGTCCTCGGAGCGCTGCTTCAGCAGCACGCGGGCGGCCGTGGGGGCCCCCGCCGTCACCGTGGCCGGAATGGGCGCGGGGCCCTTACCTACGATGACCACGGCAGGACAAAAAATTATGTTGGACGCTGATATGAGACGTAGGGGGTAGGGGCCACCAATCTTCCACCATTCAAATCTCAGGAAACATTGTTTTGTGTGTGTTCTAACACAAATGGGGACATTCCTTTGGGTGGACAGGGGTGCTGAGTCAGGGAAATAACTGCATTGCTTGGCGTCTAGAAGGAAAATCCTGTACTGTCTTTTTTTGTGAGGTGGTACAGCAATAAATACATAAAAACATAATTGAGGATTGACTATTCGGTGTGCAGTTTGCTGTGTTATGTTTTGCTTTCAATACATGTCCGTATTGTTTCTTGGATGACCCCTTCGTGTAATGGCAGTGGCAGTGGAAACCCTGATTGATTGAACACTTTTACACAATCAGTCGACACTGGTGGTGTCTAGCCGCCCTTAAGAGGAGCCGACTATAACCGGCGGTGCAACCATCCGGCAGCCTCCTGTTTACCAGAGTCTTACCCGAGTCCCCGCAGCTGTTGATGGTGGCGGAGGTGGAGATGCTGAACACCTTGGGGTGGGACGGCGGCTGGGGGCACAGCCCTTCCCCGGCGACCCCTCCCGGCAGCAGCGGTGCACTCTGGGAAAAGGAGTACGAGCGGCGCTTGCGGGGGTTTTCCTCGTCGTAGAACTCGATCATGAAGGAGGTGCGTCCGCCCGGCGTCCTCGCTCCGCCGCTGGCCGCGGCGCTTCCCGCCGAGCTTCCCCCTCCTCCTCCCCCTCCTCCTCCCCCTCCTCCTCCTCTTTCTCCTCCCCCGCTCCCTGGTCTCGGTCCTCCCCCGCTTCCTGCCTTGTCGTGCGCGGCCCTCAGCCGGTCCTCGAGGGCATGGCGGCGGTTGGCGAAGCGAATGCCGACGCCGTTCTCAGAGTCGCTCTGGGTGCCGTCCTCATGCTTGCTGCCTGCTGGTACAGAGAAAGAGGGGGAGAGAGAGAGAGAGAGAGAGAGAGAGAGAGAGAGAGAGAGAGAGAGAGAGAGAGAGAGAGAGAGAGAGAGAGAGAGAGAGAGAGAGAGACAAAAAAAAGAAAAGAAAAAATGATCAGGATGGAAATATAAAGCACATTGGAGAGACCTAGAACGAGTTGAAGGAAATTCACAATTATAACAAATCATCATAAAATATCAATGATATCGAACAAAAAAACGTCATTGAAAGACATCTTCAACCTGTGGCCGATGGATGCATGTGCCTAAGAGGGCGATTTCATGCCTCAAGCCACACGTGACAATTGGGGCCCACAAAGTCAGCAACTTTCTGAGGTATAACAATAGACATATTTGCAATACGCTCAGCTTATTGTCTCTTGGAATGGACTGCTTTTATATAGCGCTTTTATCCAAAGCGCTTTCCAAGTCACATTGCACATTATGAATGCTATGATTGAAAGCAGGATATATTTGTATCCTGCTTTCAATAATAGCATACCCCTGATCACTAACTGTTCAATTCTCACTTACCTGTATATACATATACCTATTATTATGCTCATATCACATTTATACCTAGACTGTCTTTTAACCTGTCAATTTAAACTGTAAATTATATTATATTACCGTGCACTTTACGGCAACATTTGCACTCTGGTTAGATGCTAAATTATTTTCACTGTACTGTACTTGTGCTGTACAATGACAATAAATGAGTGAGTGTTAGGGTGTGTCGTGCTCAAGGACACCTCGACAGTTTTTACTAGGAGGAGCCGGGGGATCGAACCAACAACCTTCCAGTTGTGAGGCGAGGCGACCCCTCGACCTCTACCTCTAGCTACTGCCACCCATATTAAGGGAGGAGAATGGAAGGAGAAGGAGAGGGGAGTAAACAGAGCCCATCGGTAAGGGAGAGATCCTTCTTGTGATTACAGTTCTCCGTGGACAAGGAAGGAAGAAAGGACAGAGGAGTCCGGTTCCTTATCTTCTGTTTTCCACATGAAAGACTCTGGAAAAACTTCTGGAAGGTCATCTCTCTTTTAGATTTTGTACTGCTTTAAAAGGCAGCTAAAGACGTACCGTAGGCAGCGGTAACTCTGTTTCACAGTGTCTTCTTTTGTGTTTTTATGCATTTATTAATACTTTTACTGTGTGTATTGTGTCCACCTGTTCTGCCCTGTGCATTTTACTTTTTCTGTACAACACTTTGTGACTTTTGTCTGCGAAAGCGCTATACAAACACATTTCATTTACTTTTACTTACTTACTTACTATTAAGTCTTCAAATAGACCTCATCTTTACCACAGGGATGAAACTTGGATTGTGCACTAAATAGTAATACTGTGAAGGAGTCCCATAAATGTTATGGGCTCTTACCACGACCCTGAGAGCAGGATGAGACCATGAAAAGCACAATTAAATGAGATCTCTGGATGAGATTTTGGATCGAGAATGAAGAAGGAAAGCAAGCGAGTTAGCGCGTTTTAAAAATAAAACACAACCTGGGATCACACAGAAACCCGACTTTGCTTGATATGGAGTGAAGAACAAGGCCCGGCTGGAGAAAAGCCTGTGATATAAGTCAAAGATGATCACCGTCTCATTCGCTGTCACTCTTTTTTGGCTAAGGGCTCCTGGGGCCGTCGCAGAGAGCAGGAAGCGGTGGTGAAAGATGAACCAGTTATCCACGGCCGAGGTTCAGTAAAAGGACAGGAGGAGCGGTGGCGGCGCAAAAAAGCGCTCGTCAAAATGTCCCCAAAGGAGAACGAGGAACACTAAACCCGCCGGAACGATGCAAGAAAGACAGCAGCAGCACACACACACACACACACACACACACACACACACACACACACACGCCTGCAAGCCTCCTATGCAGCAAACCGACCAAAAACTACCAAAGGGGCCAAGGTCTAGGTCCTTTCTAATAGGCATTGTGGGAATGTGTTGAATGAGTGATACCTCTCTGCATTGCTTGGAAAAGCAATGGATTGACTATTCTGTGTGCATTTTGCTGCATTATGTTTAGCTTTTTTAATCAATAAACTAGTCTAGTAGGTTACGCAGCATCGGGAAACACAGCCGTCTTAAGTTTGCAGCATTTTCAAAATCATTAAAAAGGCAATCCAAAAAAAGAAGTCAACCGCAAAATTGTGTCCACAGCAGCTCATGTCATATCGCACCACTTGGGCCGGTGGAAAATTGCTTTCTCTGTCGGTAGCTATAGGGCATTTTTCCGCTGTTCTGCGAAATTGAAGTGGTGCTGCATGCGCTAAAACACATCATTCACATGAAGGCCTGTTTTACATTGACTTTGAAATCAGTCGGACGCGTCTACATTCCCCTTCGTCGAATTTTATCACGAGCTTGACTTAACTCTTTGAAGCTCAACCTCTCCGGACTCACTAACACATGTTATTCAACACATGTAAATATCATTTAACAGTCACTTTGCTGCTCTTTTTTTGTTTATTTTTATTGTATATATTATTTTTACTTTTTATGGTTTATTGTTTTGGAGATGTAAACTGCGGGAGGGAATGGGGAGTAAGCATTCCAATGTACTTGTTACAAATGGCCAATCAAAATATCTTGTATCTTGTATCTTGTAACAACAACCACATACCACCATACAAGGATATACTGGGGAGAAGCACAATGTAAGGCTTTATGATTCGATAGTAACAATATATCACGCAATATATAATGTATAATAAATAACAATATAATGATTTTCTATGGGAACGCTGTGTATGATCAATGGTTGTTCTACTTGTGTTGACACACTTCTTCAGACATCCTGTCACCTTCTCAGAAAACTTCTCAATACTCTTCTCAGTACATATTTGTTTATCCTTGTGGGGATTGTACCTCACTGCACTCCTTTCGCTCTCTCTAGTGAGTTATTTCATGTCATTGTTGCATCACTTGAGGGCACAATTGGTACTCAATAACTAAACAAGAGAGCCAGAGAGGCTGGTGAGGACGGGGCAGCCAGGCAGGCAGCTCTCCCATGCTGTGTGGTGCAGACAAAGGCTCTGTTGGCAGTCCAGAGGAGAACAGAGGTGCTGGTGTCAGAGACCAGTGCCTCTGTTCTCCACCCCCCCTGCCATCCCCCCCCCCCCAGCACCACTATGATGACGCACAGCCAGGCTGCAAGCCCTGGCATCTGCTAGCAACACACACACACACACACACATAAACACATAAACACAAGCACACACACACACACACACACACACACACACACACACACACACACACACACACTACGAAAACAAATGCAAACATGCCTTTCATACACAAATGACACAAAAGCACACATGAATACATACTATACTATATACTATTCAGAAACCTAAACATATATATATATATATATACACACACACACACACACAAACAATACCAAATGCATTGCACTTAATAGCAAGAGTCAGGCAGACAGGCTTCACAAAACATTAAAACTAACCCATTTCTAAAAATAAATATAACATAATATATATCATTGAATATATCGCACCATCATGTAATGGATTCACACAAACATATAGATGACACATAATCATAGGGTTTCAGCGTACAGCACACATGCATGACACATGTGTGTGTGTTGTCATACATGACAACACACAGGACAGCAAACCGTCGTATTGTATGCACGAAGATAATTGCAATCCCCGCGTCTGGTGAAGATAATGTCACGGCCAGGTTCAAATGATGACAGTTAATCGCAATTAGAGACACAAGGGCACCGCTTGCTCTAGCGCAGTCTCAACTCGGGGAACACCTTCCTAGGCTTATACTGAATCCGTAGCACCTCCCTGGGAGAACAAGCAATGCACCATGTGCTGTATCCCATGTCATGTTCTGACATACATGCAGCATCCTTAATACCGGTTCCTATAGCGATGAGAGAGAAAAGACTCACCGGAAAGTCTGTCAGAAATGCTGGCAGGTCACAGGATCTGCTTTGCCTCTGTTTATCTCGCTGTTCACAGCATGTGTCAACTCCCACCACTCTCTATCCCTCTCTCTCTCTCTCCCTCTCGCTCTCTTTCTCACACACTCTCTGCCATCCTCTCTCTCCCTCTCTCTCTCTCTCTCTCTCTCTCTCTCTCTCTCTCTCTCTCTCTCTATCTCCGCCCCCCACCCTCTCTCCCCCTAACTCTCTAGTCTCTATTCCTCTCTCTCTCTCCCTCCCTCCCACTCACTATTCCTCCCTCCTCTCTCTCTCTCTCTCTCTCTCTCTCTCTCTCTCTCTCTCTCTCTCTCTCTAGCAAGTCTCCTTCTGACACGCCCAGTGTATGTTTCTCAGACTGCTCACACACCCTGCATGTCTCCCCTATCACTGCGCAGAATGTGGGACAAATTGCAGCCAACACACATTTTTGTGCAGAACCACAGTGCTAAAATACATGCATCCACGCACACCCGCACACACACACACACACACACACAAATATGCAGGAGGATACACACACTGATCACTATGCACGGACCCTTACAGTATAAACACTTTGGTAACGAACATTCGGGTTCTGTGCACCTATTTATACCAACACCTCGCTTCTCCCTCCCTCCTAAGTCTGCCTCTAACTCTGCCCGGGCATCGCTGTTGCTATGACAACAATCTAACGCACACCCCCATCCACTCCCCCCCCCCCCCACCACCCTCCAACCACCACCCCTTTTTCGCTTTTGCTGCAATGTGGCACAGACACAAGTCTTTTCCTCCACTTGTCCCTGAACATACGTTGACAGTATTTTTCTGATCCACCTTCTATCGATATCATACAACACTAAATATATTTAACAAAATGTAAAAGATATATACACAATTGTAGCCTGCAAAAAAATCACAATACAAGTCATTTGTACCAATGCGATGTCAATCAAATAAAGTAAATTGTCATATTCAGCTATTGGCCAGACCTGAGACAGGGGGTCTTTGCAGTTAAAACAGAAAACGTAAACCTATACACACACACACACACCTCATTAACCCACATGCTGCCTAACCCCACCAACCATAATATACAGCCTTGAGTTGTGCCTTTATCTACATTCCAAAGCCCTTGCCATGACTTTCTTTCCAAATTCTCCCGATTTTTCCTCAGATCCACGTATTGTCTTAAAACCTTCTTTATTACTTTTCTTTATAATTCTCTCCATCTCCCCCTCTCCCTCTCTCTCTGTCTGTGGACGTTCATTCTCTCACAGCCTTTACACTAACACTGCCCAGGGTGGAGGAGGAGGTGGCTCCACCCTTGAACCGAGAAGACTGTGCCTTCCGAGACATCCATCAGGCCAGTTAGACGGTCCATCCAGCCCACCCTTGACACACTGGAAGTAGTTAGATCCAAGTCGTTACCCGCTGCTGATGAAATGGCCTTCCCTTGTTGTTTCTACTCCTGCCTCAAAGATCTCCATCCATTTTCATCATCTCCTATGTGTGTGTTAGTGTGTATGTGTGTGTGGGTGTTAGTGTGTGTGTGTGTGTGTGTGTATTCACACACACACACAACAAAGCGCCCCCCCTGTCATGAAAGTCATAAATTTGCTCCCCATTTAATTAAGCCACTTCCAGCATGTGGTCCAGCAGCACGTGTGTGGACAGGCACAGAGTTTCCAGCCCACTGCCCCTCTCTGCCTTGCTGCAGACCTGCAGTGCAGTGCAGTAAGCCTATAGTAGAGCCGCAGCACTGCAACACCTGGCAGACGCAGAAGCAGCGGCGCAGTCAGCAGTTGACAGATGGCAGGTAATGGGGGGTGGGATAAAGAAGAAAGACAGCAGTGTGTGTGTGTGTGTGTGTGTGTTTTCATGTGCCACACCCACACAATTCTCTCAACTCAATGTGAAATATAAAAAAAACACGGGGAAACTAGAGACGTGTGTGTGTGTGTGTGTGAATAGAGACATGTGAGTGTGAGTCTGTGTGTGTGTGTGTGTGTGGGAGAGTGAAATAGAGACGTGTGTGTGTGTGCGCTGTGGGTGTGTGTGTGGTGTGTGTGTGGTGTGTGTGTGCGCGTGCTGTGTTTGTGTGTGTGTGGTGTGTGTGTGTGTGTGTCGGTCTGTGTGTAGTAGTAGTGTGCAGTAGCACTCTATCCGGTAGCGACGGGGCGCTGAGCGCGGAGGGTACCACATGGCGGTAACAGTCTGCTGCGCTCCTAGTGCTAAGCCGCTGTCACCATAGGCTGTCAGGGAAAGGAAATTTGGGTTTTTAACTCCTCCTTCCTGTTAGCTTCAAATCCCCTGGACTCGGGGCGACGCTACCACAGCTGGCGGCAAGAGACAGTAAAAAGGCTGCGTTATGGGAGTATCATTTCTGACAGCAGCCACATGTTTTGTGGACAATAGCCATGCTCTACTCCGACATCTCTCTCCCTCTGAAAAATAAAAAGCGCACGCCACGTATCAAGTATCTGCATTTGTAACACAGAGGGATTCTTCTGCTTTCGGGGATTTTTTTCCATTGCATTCTCTGTAATTGGAGGGAGTGGAGATTGTAACGAGCGTTCATTTTTCCACACTGAGCAAAAACATCCATCCCTGTGCGTCCTTCGGGAGCTGAACGTGCACCAATAGGGCTGTCCAACAGAATCATGCGTTTGCTAGCGAACACATCGTAGCAAACACATGATTCACATGACCGTACGTCCCTGTCACAATGCCCAGAGGTATATTGGCCAATAAAATGCTGATACACAGCACTATATACAGTGGTGAGCACATCTTATCCTACAATCTCTCATAGTGGAACAGTGCACTCCTTTAGTGAACATTTATGTCAGACAGACTGTGCATTAATGTACCCGCTAACAGGCATATTAGCGAGGCTTAATTGGTGAGGCCAGGGAATGGGCCATCACCAGCTTACTTAAACCGCACACTCTTCGACTCGAAACTGACTGAAACACTTTTGATAACGTTGATAACGGTCATGAAGTCCACTGGTGCCACTTTCCCTACACAGAGGAGAAAAGCGGCGAGGGGTCCAAAATGTGGGCGGCAGGATAGCTGTTGGGACTTGGCTTGGGAACCGGAGGGGTTGCCGGGCACTGCCAAGGTGCCTTTGAGCAAGACACCAGACCCCTAACACTGCTCCCCGGGGGCGATGTATATACAATAGCTGCCCACTGCTCCTAATACTAGGGTGGGTTAAATTGTGTGTGTAGATGTATGTGACCAATAAAGACGATTCAATCCTCCAGAAAGCTTAGATTTAGAAAAAAAAGAAGATGCCCTTTGTCCACAGAAGCCAAGCGAGTATAAGGACCAGAATACACACACACACACACACACACACACACACACACAGAAGAGGAACACCGGGCGTTACCTTTCAGCCTGCTGAGGTGCACAGGTACGTCGCTCTTGATGCTCTTGCTGTCCTCCTCGGTGGACTCGCCGCGCACCAGCGTGGGGTCGTTCTGCGCCAGCCAATCGGCCACCTTGCTCTCTGACGCCATCATGGCCACCTGCAGTGTGCTCAGGTCCCGCCCACCTCCCCCGACTCCGCCCCCCGAGCCGCTCTTCTTGCCGCGGGGGCGGGGCGTGGGGTGGTCGGCCGCGAACCGCGACACGTGGTCCTTGATGGTCCCCTTGCCCGGGGACGGGCTGTCGAACTCTATGGTGAAGGAGGCGTGGCCCTGAGCTGCAAAGCGGAGGTCGTGATTGGTTTAGGCTTGTCAGAATCAGAATGCCTTGTTGTTGTCATGGCACAAGCACAACAAATTTTATAGCAATTAAAAAGATTAAAAAGTTATTATTACAGAAATTATTTAAAAAACTAAGCTTGACTAAATAAACAGGTTAAAGAATGTGAAAAATGTACACGTATTGTGTTGGCCCTAAACACACGGTAGTGCAAATTAGAAACGTGTTGATTAATAAGTGGCACTTTTATTGGTTTACTCTTGTGAAGCACTTTGTGACCGTGCTCGTGAAATGTGCTAAGCTAACTAAATGCTACTTCCTTTTTTCTTACTTTATCAACTGTCAGCTTAATTTATGGGAATTACGAAAAGGGATGAGTCAAGTTTTCAACTTAGAATTTTTAATTTACCAACTACTCTGACATAACTGTCAATCATTTCTTGTTTTATTAAGAGCACATTTTGTGTTATAATAATACATAATAAATAATAAATAATAATAATTGTAGAAAAAACGGAATCATATTGTTTTGTATTTTTCCCCATCACTTCCATAAGGACCCCAACGTGTACTGTGTGCTTCAGAGTTTCAATGTTAACCATCATTAATCATCATTAATGTCCACCTGAAGAGTTGGAGCCCTCCGTGTCCTTGGTTGGGATCTCGTGGATGCCGTTGTCGGCCAGCTGACCCTCCTTGGTGGGGTTCTCCGGGCGGCAGGGGTCCTGCAGGCCATCGGCTTGTACCTTGACTCCTCGACGCACCTCTCTGCTGTCTGGGGGGGGGGGGGGGAAACACAACAAAAACACATTACATATACTGTAGATGTTCCTTATTATGTGCCAGACTATTTCACAGACTTTTCAACTAGAAAACGATGGGTCCTACGGTCACAAAAACATTGCGTTTACTTAGGGTTGCATAGTTTTGCTTTCAAATTGATAGTAGTTGTCTACGATACGCAAACATTCATTTAGCTATTCACACCTTTTGGCGAGAACGGAGGCAAAGCAAAAACATTGCGTTTACTTAGGGTTGAATGGTTTTGCGTTCAAATTGAGTTAAAATTGTAGTAGCCTAAGATATTCGAACATCAAGGTTCATTATAATGTGAAAGGTGAAAGGTCAACCTAGACCCCATATGTCCTAATTCAATCAGTGCTCCGCTTTGGGTCGCCAACTATTTAGCAATGTCTGCACACACGCGCGCGCCCGCACACACACACACACACACACACACACACACACACACACACACACACATGACTCTTAAAAAGACTGTTTTCTCAAGCTATAGAATCACTAGAGCACTAAAGTCATGAACTGCTGTTTTCAGCCTCTTTGGGTAGCAGCTGATAAGCAACACTGAAAACGCCCCATTCTCTATGATCTGTTCATCTAGACAACCAGACCCACACACACATCTGATGATGACAAATTGCTTGTTGGGAAATTAGAGGGACCATCTGCTTTGTGTTGGAGAGCAAGCACGTAGCAAATCAGACCAAAAAACAGACCAGCAACACAATGAAATGCAATTAACTGAATAGATTGTATTCAGTGAATCTGGGGGAATACGAATCGAGAGTCACAATTGTTATCTTCTAATGATTCTGAATCAATTCTTCAACTTACTACAAAAAATGAGTGTTTACATTATTGCTCAGTTGATCAGTAGTGATATCACTTTTTCAAATACAAAAAACGACATTATCTACATAAGCCAATATTTGAATGTCATACCAATAAAGGGTCATCTCTCTGTCAACGCACGTCTACATAAGAGATGTGATTAAACGACTGTATGGATTCATCTGTTAACCAACATAAGCTTCTTCCTGCATAAGCTGCTAGGATGTATGGGCAGATGTGTAGCCTGGTCCCAGATAGAGACACCATTATTTACTAAATAACTAAAGGTTAAGTAATGTAGGCTGATGATGAGGTTATACATGCAACACAAATATACACACACTGTGATGTGCAAATGAGACCTGCACCAATAGACTGTTCACAATACGAGTGTTGAAGACAGACAGATAGACAGATAGACAGATAGATAGACAGACAGATAGACAGATAGATAGACAGATAGATAGATAGATAGACAGACAGATAGACAGATAGATAGACAGATAGATAGATATACAGATAGACAGATAGATAGATAGACAGATAGATAGATAGATAGATAGATAGATAGATAGATAGATAGATAGATAGATAGATAGATAGATAGATAGATAGATAGATAGATAGATAGATAGATAGATAGATAGATAGATAGATAGATAGATAGATAGATAGATAGATAGATAGATAGATAGACAGACAGATAGATAGATAGATAGATAGACAGATAGACAGATAGACAGATAGATAGATAGATAGACAGATAGACAGATAGACAGATAGACAGATAGACAGATAGACAGATAGACAGATAGATAGATAGACAGATAGACAGATAGACAGATAGATAGACAGATAGATAGACAGATAGATAGATAGATAGATAGATAGATAGATAGATAGATAGATAGATAGATAGATAGATAGACAGATAGACAGATAGATAGATAGATAGATATATTTTTGAATATAGATAGCTAGATATATAGATAGACAGTGTTAAACCAAATGTTCAATAATAACAATAATTTTAAATTAATACAAAGGTAGACAGACAGACAGACAAATAGACAGACAGACAGACAGACAGACAGACAGACAGATAGACAGATATACAGATAGATATATAGATAGTGATACACAATATTTTCAATAATTAAAATCATTTTCAATGAATACAAAAGGTCATTATGTGCAAAAGCAATTTGTTAAGCAACTTACCGGCTGCCTCAACTATAAGCTAAAGTCCAGTTGTGGCGCATAATGCTTCCAAAAAGCCACCCAATATGCAAATACGCTCAGAAAACAAGGAGAAACTTGGATCTCCCTTCACCATAGAAACATACGTACAACATAAAAGTCCTCATCAAAACCAGTTGAACCATGGATGCTCACTGGCTCAGAGACTGCAAGGGGAAGCGTAGTAGTTTAGAATAAGGGTATCAGTGTGTTGGCAAGAGAAAGAGTGTGTCTGTGTGTGTGTGTGTGTGTGTGTGTGTGTGTGTGTGTGTGTGTGTGTGTGTGTGTGTGTGTGTGTGTGTGTGTGTGTATGTGTGTGTGTGTGTGTGTGTGGGGAGGGGGTAACCCAATCAGCCCTTATGACAATACCCAGGGAGGAGGGGGAGCTCCCACAACACACTCTATTCACTAAGAAGGAGAGCATTACTTTATACACACACACACACACACATTCAAGGAAACACAGCACACACAAAACACAAAAATACAAAGGGGACACATCGTACACCCCCGCACAAATGCAAACAAAGATGCACACACACACACACACACACACACACACACACACACACACACACGTGTGTTTTTTCTGCTCCCACCATATCCCAGACCCCCTCACCCTCACCACACCCCCTCTCCCCCCGTCTCCCCCCTCTCACACCCCCTCTCCCCCCGTCTCCCCCCCTCTCCCCTACCTTTGTCATTTGTGAGAGTGGCTATAGAGGACATCGGGCCCGGCCTCTACAATGGAAACCATTTTGATCACATTACTTCTTCCAAGACCCACGGAAAAAAACCTAAATTAACTCCGTGCTATAGCGGCCGTGCTTTCACACGGGAACAGTCGACATGGCTGGCTTTGTTCACACAGTGCGGGGTCCGTGTTCGGACAAGGCTCAGCGGCCTCCGCTCGCACCCTCCTCCCGGAACCTTCCGATCCGTCCTATCTGGACCGAACAGTTGGAGAGCTGCCAGGGTTGGACATCGCCGAATCCAAAACGTACTTACTGAAAGTTAGTATCTATGAGTCTATGTTTTCTATGTGAATGCTGAAATGTTTCTCTAAAAGCATCTCTGTTCTGTGTACCGTAACCACAATACAGCTTTGCATCTATACCACATTACTACCTAGTTATATTTACATCACACCGCACCGGTGTATGTATACCTATATTTAAAAATGTACACGAATGTACATAGCAAAGCGTAGATATTTAATTTACTCATATTTGGCTATTTTAAATCAGTTTCTTTAGTTTTATTTCGTTTTTAAATCATTTATATTTTCCGATTGCCGTTTGTGTGTAAAGAGTGACCATGAGGATTGCTACACAATTTCTTTGTACTTGTGCCATGAAAATAAAGGCCTTCTGATTCAGATTCGGATCCAACGGCAGCTGAAGCTGAATCCAGGTCAACCCGTTCACAAACGTTGACACAGGTGTGCTTGTGATGTAAACGCAGTTGACAAGCGTCATATGGCCGCTACTGCAGGACCCCCCCCCCCGTCTCTCGGTCCAGATGTGACCACAGATGTGGAGGGGAGGGGCGAACCCTTCTGTCGAGTGGCTGTCGAGTGTGACACACACACACACACACACACACCACACACACACACACACACACCACACACACACACACACACACACGACAAGGCCCAGACTAGCCCCAGTCTTTCTCTCTGTACGATTATATAGCATGGGGGAAAAAATCTCTCCTAATCCTCTTACCCGCCGTAACCAGCACAACACAACACCAACAACACACCAATGCAATGGGATCCCCCGGCCCACTGGGGATATACACACACATATGCATACGTGTGCACACGCACACACGTACAAATACTTTGCGTGCCTCTAGCCAGGGCATTCACATGAGCAATGTAACATTTTCACACAAAGCTTTGCACATTGTCCTCACCAAAAGCATGTGTAAATATACATTACATGGAGCTAGTTCAAGTGGTTGAAAGGTAAGATGAGGTCAGGAAATGTAAACATAGATACAAGATCGAAAAGTCTGAAATAAAAGTACCCAAGAATGGACTTTGATATAAACATACTAACATGATATGAATATTCTTTCCCAACTGTAACTGTCAGGAAGCAAACTGCTGGTAGGTAACGACTATGGCTCGAGCCATTTGCACTGTTGACACCTTAATGAAGTGATTTGTTTCCCACTAATCAATTAATTAATCCAACTTTAAAACATCCGAAATAATGGCCAAGCCCATCCCAAGTTGCCAGAGCCCAAAGTGATGTATTAGATTTGGCAGGCTTTGTCTGACAAGCAGCCAAAATACACTATACACATATTGATTTCACAATCAGCTCATTAAGACAACAGTTACAGCATCGTTACAGCCCGTTTACCATTGAGATCGATGATGCTCCCATGCTAAGCTATGGGAGAGTTCACATTAAAGGAAGGAGGGAAGGAAGGAAGGCTATGAACTTCCTTTTTCCCTGTAGGGTTACTTGTTATGGACCGTTTTGGGTTACCAGGCGATGTCAATCAAGCTTTCTGGCTCTACCCCCTCCCAATCTGTTTGGAGAGGGCGTGCCGTGTGCAAAAGGGACAGTGAAAGCCTGAACAGCAATATAGCCCCGCCCCTAAATGAAAAACAATGTCTGTGTCCGAAATCATTCCCTCATTCCCTACTACCTACATAGAGAGTTCAATATAGAGCACTACATAGTGAGCTCATCAGCTAAATTAAAAAAACACTTTGAGACACTACTCAAGGCGACTACTAGGAGCGGCAGTCGCTCAGTCTGTTGGGATCTTGGCTTGTGAACCGGAGGGTCGCCGGTTCAAGTCCCCGAAACACAGAGAAACTGCCGAGGTGCCCTTGAGCAAGGCACCAGACCCTTCTAACACTGCTCCCCGGGCGCTGTATATAAAATAGCTGCCCGCTGCTCCTAATACTAGGGTGGGTTCGATTTAGATCGAGTCCCCATTAATGAAGTCTTTGCCGTCTATAAATACACGTGCCAGATCTACGTCGGTGGACGTCCCTTCTTGTCCGTCTGCTGTTTTTCTTTCAGCGCAATGCATGATGTCATTATATGCTCATCATTATATGCTCGGTTAGTGACCGTCGGTTCTACACTTCCTTTCACGGTGCACTGTGGGATAGGATGAGTGCACTATATAGGGGATAACAATGCTCACTATACATTCGGACAGCACTACAAAATGGCAAACTCACTCTAGTGTGAGCATTCCATTGTACTTGTTGTAAACAGCAAATAAAAACATCTTGAATCTTGGTGAATGTCATGAGAAGTGGGTGATTTCTACCAGAAGTTGGCGAGCATGCATATATTTAAATGTGGACAGTGGGCGGGGACTAGCTCAAACAGGGGGGGGTGGTTGCTATGGTTCTTACCTGAGGTGGAGCCCTCTGGTTTTTTGCTGATGTTCTTGGTTTCCTGTTTGAAGGAGTTCTCGTCGTCTGCGTCCCCGTCCCCCCACCAGGACGGCTGACCGTACAAGGGGGTGCCGCGGTGGAGCGCAGCCATGTCTGCTGCACGCACACACACACACACACACACACACACACACACACACACACACACACACACACACACACACACACACACACACACACACACACACACACACACACACACACACACACACACACACACACACACACACACACACACAAATATGTTACCTTTTAGACAACTGCATTATTCCTGTAGCTGTATCAGCACATTTTGAATCGTTATATATTGGTCTAGGTGCACAGGATGAATATATATGTATGATGCATGTGTTTGTGTGTGTGTGTGTGTGTGTATATGTGTGTGTGTTGTATTCTTCTCAATGGTTGGTTCAGCATTATATGCACCATTGACCTACTTACACAACTTAAGTTTAGCCACACACACACACACACACACACACGCACACACATTCATGTGGTATAAAGTCCTTTCTATTTCCTATCCACTCCCTTCTGTCTCTTTCCCTCCCTCTTTCCTACACACACACACACACACACACAAATGGGAATTTCCCATTTGGCCCTCCATTTCACGTCTGCGTTACAGGGACAAATCAGCACAGCGGATAACATTTGCTGTCCTCCAGTCAAACCGACTTGGCCCACAGCATACACTCAGAAAAACAGAAAAAAACACCATTTCCCAGGGGCCTCTGGATCACCTGATGCCATGTCTTACACCTCCCTTACTAGCGTCCGATAGCTGCTCGTAAAAAGCAGTGATGTAAAGCAGACCACCACACATGCATTGCTCTGCCACAGTCCAGATGTATCCCCCCCCCCCCCCCAATACAGCGCCTGCTACTACTATATACTATAGGTACTATATGTACTGTATACTATATAGTACTACGATGTGATTCACACACACACACACACACAATGTGCAGGTCTGGGCAGAGGGAGACTGAGGGAGACTGCAGATAGAGAGACAATACCCCCCTTTGTGTGTATAGCTCTAAATGCTTATTGTTGGACTGCACAGGAACACACATGTGTGCAGTGGTGGAAACGTACATTTACTGAATAACTGCCCGACACAAGTTCAAACTTAACTTGGTACTTGTACATTACTTGAGTTTTTGTGTGTGTGTGTGTGGAAGTACCGTGTCCTATCAAATCAAATGCGTGTGCAAGATGAGTGAGATTATGGGGTGACCTCGGTCAGTGGGAGACATGTCTCTTGCTGTACTCTGCAACTCTGATCTGTGAAAACAGACCCGGCCTGTCATGTGACTCTGTTGCAACATCTGGGGCCAGACCCAGTATAACCCCCCCCCCCCCCCCTCCCCCCCCTGCTCCCATGATGTCATCCATCGGGTACCATAAGCCCTGGGCCGGTGGTGTGGAGAATCAATCATTTGAAAAACACATGCTCACTCACCCACCCACCAACCCTCCTGGGGTGTCCATGCTACAGGACTCTTCTTAGCAACACGTTATATTGGCACACAAGCCCGTGTTGACGTCATCATCTGTGAGTGTGTCTAAGTGTGTTATGTATGGCGGAGCTCTGCCCACACATGGGGAACAGACTGCATTTGCAGAGCTTATCTTATCTCGGGGCAGTCGAGGGTCACTCAAACAGGTTTATCGCAATGGACAAACACATTCATATGCGCCCCAAACAGAGGAGCATGGTGCCCTGCGCCATGACACCTGTATACAATGGGTTCAGGGAAGCGTGGGGATTGAACCAGCAACTCCCCAGCTCAAGGCTGTACCTTATGTGCTGCTGAAACATGATTTAAACTAAGGGGGGGGGGGGCCAAGGGGAGGTGAAAAGCATAGTAATTCATGACTTTTTGTTATAAGACTTTAAATGACAGTGGAACATGAATTGGACATTGCTATTGCATCGAGCTTGTGACTCGGGGTTACGTGTGACTAAGTTGCGTGACATCACGTCCTTTTTCGCCTGGCCTATCCGCTGTGCCAACTATTTTGTCTGGAGGATTCATCCTGCTCTGTGATGGACCATTTGGCCCTCTTAACAAGGGTGTCGTTGTAGTTGTATTTGTAGTTGGCGGCAGGCGATGAGAAGAAGACTTAGAGCTCTTTAATTAAGTGCTGGGTCAGGTCTGAATGATGAAAAGCCTTCTTAGGCACTGGAGGTGCTTTCACTTTCACCACGTAGATTCTTTGAAATAAACAAGGGACTTTTGATAAGAGAACTGGGTAAGGGATTGAGAGTTGGGACGCCTGGAACGCCAGATATTGTGTAAAAAAAGTAATTGAAAAAACAGGTTGCCATAATGACCCTGTCCCCCCCCCCCCTCTCTCTCTCTCTCTCTTTCTCTCACCTGCCATCTTCTCCTCTCCTCTGTGGCTGTCGGATGGTCTCACACCCGACTCCGTTACAGAGGTGACCTTCTCAGCAGGCCTGCTCTCCCCCTGCCGCAGGCTCCCTCCACCCGGAGACTTGGCTGCTTTGGTGGAGGTCTTGTTGGGAGACTTGCTGTTGGCAGTGGGGGCGCAGGTAGTGGTGGTGATAGTGGTGGTGATAGCGGCGGTGATAGTGGGGGTGGGTTCTGCACTGGAGGGCTTCTTGCTAATCTGCAGACCGCTGGTGAATTTCTCATGCTATAGGAGAGGGAGAGGGAGGAGGTAGAGAGGGAGTGAGAGAGGGGGTGAGAGAGAGTGCGTGAGGGAGAGGGAGAGACAGTGAGAGAGGGAGAGGGAGTGTGCGTGAGGGAGAGACAGTGAGAGAGGGAGGGAGAGAGAGTAAGAGGGTGAGGGAGTGATAGAGGGAAGAGAGAGTGAGATAGGGAGAGTGAGAGAGGAGAGGCAGGGGGAGAGGGAGAGAGAGGGGAAGAAGGAAGGAAAGTATCAATCAGGAGAAAGTAAATAATGAAGCATTAATAATGTGTGTGTGTGTGTGTGTGTGTGTGTGTGTGTGTGTGTGTGTGTGCACGTACCTTGAGAGCCTCCTCGGGCACAGTGAGTTCTCCTCTCACTACAGTGAAAAGGTTGGTATGTGGAACACGTAGGTCAAGGACATAGCAACAAGTGGCTTAATACATACATGAATAAATTAATAAATACTCAAACACACACACACACACACACACACATACATACATGTGGAGTGTGTGTGGTTGGTGGCTAGTTTAAGCAGCCTCACCTGGCCTGAGTCAGACTGATAACTCCTGTGGTTGGTGGCTGGTGAGGCTGCACACGCGTAGGTTAATCAAGGCCCACAGGTTAAACCAGCCACCACAACACACACACTCGAGGAAGAGCTCTATATATAATGACAATGAAGATCATCACTCAAGAAGGGCCCAGGGTTCAATGACGCCAGGTGCGTAGAGGAAGGATATCGTAGCCGAACCGCAGCTTGTCCTCCAGCTTCAGAGTGATGTACATCTGCTCCTGGATACGCACGTCGTTCACAAACGTCTGCGCGTGCGCGCGCACACACACACACACACACACACACACACACACACACACACACACACACACACACACACACACACACACACAAATGTGCATATTACTACATAAGAATACAAACTCAAAAATGAGTTAATTAATGGGCTATATACTTAAATGGGCAATAAAACACATTTTTACTTGTACTCACAACGTATTAACACTTAAAATATGTACAACACATTGATGCAAATACAATACGGTTGAGCTGCCTGTTATTCATCTAAGAGGCATAGCTGAGCAAAGAAAGAATAGCTGTTTTTTTTCTTGAAACGGGCTAAGGAAGGATATTAGGTGGAAAAGCATCTCTTGCTCTCTCTACTTCTCTATTTCTCGTTCTCCCTCCCACAACCTCTCTCTCCCCTCTATTCACCACTACCCCTCCCCCCTGAGACTCTGAAACAAAGCTAATGACTTTGCAATAACATGGCAATAAAGAAATAGTAGCTCCCTCTTGCTTGACAATACAATGAGAGTGCAAACACACACACACACCCACACCCACACCCACAGCCACGCACACACACCACACAGCTCATAGTAGTGTGTGTGTGTGTGTGTGTGTGTGTCGCCATTTATGCCCTGACTGGTTGTTTCATTCCACCGCTAAAATCTCTTCAGCTATGTATGCTGAGTCAGCCGGGCACAGTTTCCTGCTTAACTGCCACTGTCCCCACCACCACCACTACCACTCCCACAGAAGAAGAACAAGCAGAAAAGAGGATCAGAGGACACGAACGGGACGACGACCACAACAGGAAGTGGCTCTAAAGCTGGCTTCCTGTCTGAGCTGTAGGGAGCAGGAGCCGAGTGTGTGTGTGTGTGTGTGTGTGTGCGTGTGCGTGTGCGTGTGCGTGTGCGTGTGTGTGTGTGTGTGTGTCCAGGGCCTTAGGGCCTTAGGACTCTGACGGAGCAGTAACGGGTGAAGCTCTGGTTCTCGTGGCCAATTCTTCAGGATCCAGACAGGAAAAATTAATGTTGGAAAAATGTTGGTTCTTCGTCATTCTGTGAGATGAGAGATAATAACTAATAAATGTGTGTTTATGTGAATCAGCACAGTCTCACCGCTCCACGGTGCCGGACAGTCACTACTAACTCGTGACTCACTGCCATGTGTCCGTCCTCCGGCGGCCATTTCCGCTGAGCCCCATTGAGCATGACGAACATTCACAGAACAAACTTGCTTTTTTCTCTCTTTTAGAATCTTGTGTATGTTTGAGGAACATGACAATGTGTTGTTCGCAAAGGTTGTTTGTTCTTGTTGATGATATCCGGACCTCCGTTCATCCAGCCATGTTGAAATACTTCAAATGGGTCGCGTCCTGGGATCTCAATCAAGCCGTGAGTGCTTGACCTTGATTGACGCACACATCCATCAGCACCAGTTATTGACCGGCCAGATACGCCAGTTCACCTCTCACCCTGGTTTCCATTAACCAGCAGCTGTCTGCTAGCGCCAGATAAAACTGCTTTCTTTCTATATTATTTGTCTCCACCTCTCATTGTCTTGTCTCCACCTCTCTCCTCTCTCTCTCTCTCTCTCATCTCTCCTCTCTCTCTCTCTCTCTCTCCTCTCTCTCTCTCTCTCTCTCTCTCTCTCCTCTCTCTCTCTCTCTCTCTCTCTCTCTCTCTCTCTCCTCTCTCTCTCTCTCTCTCTCTCCTCTCTCTCTCTCTCTCTCTCCTCTCCCTCCCCCCCCCCCCCCCAACCCCCATAGGTTTCTCCTCATGTCTCTCAACGGGCGGCAGGGGATAGCTCAGTCTGTTGGGACTTGGCTTGGGAACGAACCGGAAGGTTGCCGGTGTGTTCACGTGTGTGTTCATGTGTATGTGACCAATAAAGATTATTCAAATCCTCCAGATTTCCATACGGTCCTCTGTCTCCCGACTCACCCCGTTCAGGCTGCCCAGATCCTTCACTTTGTGTTCGTCTGCGCCGACCTCGTAGTTGATGACGGCGTGCTGCTTGTCCACGCTGCGCGACTGCAAGTAGAAACACACTCGTCAAAACAACACACACACACACACACACACACACACACACACCACACACACACACACACACACACACACACACACACACACACACACACACACACAAGAACATGTCAGGGTGTGTCTTTTTTTTACGCTACCTATTGTACTTCTTCAACAACACCATTCATTCGATTTTTCTTTTATAAATATGACGTTGTATTAAATATGAAAGTAAGTGTTAGGCTAACTGAATAATATTGGTGCATATTTTCCACACATTAAGTATAACATGGTAAATGTATTGTTTGGTAATTAGCTCAGTCTGTCACCCTACCGGGAGAATATTTGGATAAAATATGCAATCATACGGACTTACATAAATATAAATAAATGCTGATACAAACTCTACACGTCACACAAATATAAATATTGATATAGTACATACAATAAAATCCAAAACATGGCATTGAAATAATGGCTAAACATTTAGTAGAAATATCAAAATCATTTGAACTTGAAACGCCAGTCCTGTTGCGTTGTTACTTAAAACCATAACATAGCATCCCCTTTCATCTCCTTATCTCCACTTTCTTTATGTGTGGGGGGGGGGGGGGGGGGGGGGTTCTGTTCGGATTGAAGTTTAAATGTATTGCCACGATGCAGAATGCAGACCATGCTTCACCTTGAATACCTGAAATCTGTTATTTGCTATTCAAGACATTTATGTTGGAATGGGATTTAAGGTGCGTGAAATTCCTCCAGGCCAGTGAGTTGCAATGCAAGTGCACAAGCTATGTCCTACCATGTTATGCTATGTGGGTTATCACCGTAATGACTGACGACCAGAAGATATGAATATGGAATATTTGATAGACACTAAAAACTGAGATAAGATCAACACATACAATCCTACATGTTCTCTTTGTCATACAGGCAATACGATATACACATTCACTCACACACACACACACACACACACACACACACACACACACACACACACACACACACACACACACACACACACACACACACACACACACACACACACAAAGGGTATACAGAAGAACAGAATAACTGGGGCAGGGGGGTATTGATTTGTGTATCTCCAGATGTGAGACCCTCAAGGTCTTGTTTCCATCAAAGACCCCCAGGAACCTTGAGGGGGGAGGGGGTCAGGGGGCACAGGGCCAAGATGAGAGGATAAAACATGGATGGATTTCAGTTCCACTGGCATCGTCTGTGTTGCTCAGTTCTTTTCGCCGGTTTCTTTCTTTCCCGTCTCCCAGAACAAAAACTCAGACTAATCTATAACCATATGAGTTTAAAAAGAAAACAAGCCTAATGTTTCTGGTCCTTTATTTTGGCCGATGTGTAATAATCATGCAAGCAAAAAAACAGGAGGTCCACTCCACAAAATGAACATCGAAGGTTTAAAAATACACTTGTGGAAAAGCTCCGTTTGGTGCTGTTCAATTATTTAAAAAAAAACATTTGATTTTCTCATTACATTTTGTAAAGTTGTGACTGGAAATGTGGGTTGTGTTGATGTTTGTAGTGTTTGTAGTGTGTGTGTGTGTGTGTGTGTGTGTGTGTGTGTGTGTGTGTGTGTGTGTGTGTGTGTGTGTGTGTGTGTGTGTGTGTGTGTGTGTGTGTGTGTGTGTGTGTGTGTGTGTGTGTGTGTGTGTGTGTGTGTGTGTGTGTGTGTGTGTGTATAAAGTATAAAACAGAGTCTGGTAGGTCGAGAAGTGGTTATAAAATAAAGATTTAGGCTTTGTCTTATATCCAGACTCATCCTTATTTTAAGATGTTGAGACCAGTGACTATGATTCAGCACGAAAACGAGAGAGCAAGAAGGAAGAGAGGAAGTCACAAGAAATGAGAGATTACAACTTGATTCACCCAGAGGACCACACAGACACAGACACACAGACACACAAACACACAAACACACAGGCACACACACAGGCACACACACTCTATTCCCTTTGGCTAGTTATTTAATCCTCTCAGTAGCCAGACATGGAGTCTGCATCTGACACTCACAGACGAGTGGAAAAGGAAACATAAATATCTAATCTAATATCTAATGTCTAACTATCAACTGTCATAACTGTGTGTGTGTGTGTGTGTGTTATTGCAAGCCATGTGATGTGACCATGGCTGGTTAAAACTGGCACATGGGCGACAGCCACTTAGGTCTGTTTTCATTTCACCTAACTGCCGTCAGTACCTAGTCTTTAAATAGAACACACGCACAGTCGCACACACACACACACACACACACACACACACACACACACACACACACACACACACACACACACACACACACACACACACACACACACACACACACACGCACACACGCACACTAGGTCCTCACCACTCGGTCCTCGGGTGATTACAGAGACACGATTACAGACACATGAGCGAAAGTGTCGTAAAGCAGATATTTTACAAATCCACAGGAATCAGTAAATGACTCCTCTGTTGAAGCTGCACTTGAGGACACGGTGGCATATTCATTGATATACATACAGTGTACGGAAGAGCTTCATGTTGCCTTAAACGTCTGCTAGAAAAAACCCATGCCCATTATGAACGACGTGTTTATTAGTATATTATAGTATATTAGTTATAGTTAATAAAAAAAATCCCAAATATATCAACATATTTTTAAAAAGGTCTGCCCGAATCATGAGATAAGGTTGATTATGAAATGTTCGTTTTGTGGCCAAAAATCTGAAAATCTTTGTTCCTGTTACGTTAAGTTCCTAATAAGACTCATTAAAGGGAGTGAAGGTGAGTTCACACTAACACCTGTTACTGTGAACTCACTTTGGAACGGAGACGGTCTAAAACAGATTACAGTACACGCCGTCAACAGTGTGGCACAGTAGAGAGAGAGAGAGAGAGAGAGAGCTACATACTGGGAGGGATCTAAACCACAAGGTTTCTGTCTCACTTTCTATAAATAGTATGCGATGTGGCACACACACACACACCACACACACACACACACACACACACAGACACAGACACACAGACACACACACACACACACACACACACACACACACACACACACACACACACACACAGACACACACACACACACCACACACACACAGACACACACACAGACACACACACACCACACACACACACACACACACACACACACACACACACACACACACACACCCACAGACAGACACACAGACACACACACACACACACACACACTAGACTCGCACAGCCAACTTGAGTCTCGAAACAAGGATTCATGTTCATGTGTGTGTGTGTGTGTGTGTGTGTGTGTGTGTGTGTGTGTGTGTGTGTGTGTGTGTGTGTGTGTGTGTGTGTGTGTGTGTGTGTGTGTGTGTGTGTGTGTGTGTGTGTGTGTGTGTGTGTGCGCACGTGAGCATGTAAAGATTTGTGTGTGTGTGTGTGTGTGTGTGTGCAGCGTCCTGACCTGCAGCATGAGCTCACAGTCGTCTCGGCCCACGAAGATCATCTCCCGGGGGAGACGGTGTCGGGTCCCCCCGCTGCTCACCAGGAACCAGGAGGTCACACTCATCTCTGCTGCTGCCTCGGGGCACACAAACCTACACACACACACACACACACACACACACACACACACACACACACACACACAACCTAGTCAGCCACATGGTGAAAATACTTTCACTGTGTGTACAGTGTTTTGTTTGATTGCAATGAAATGAGGTCATCACGGGCGTAGGATCCACTATGGACGGACCGACTTTTCAAATAAAATGCCATAAAGTCATTTTTGCCGACTTTTGAGAATGTCATAGGTTATATACTGTCCCCCTTATGTTGATAATGCTTCCTACGGCCCTGCATAAGATGCCGGTTGAACCCACGCTATTAAGGACGGGGTCCTATGTCCAATTCAAATCTAAATCTGGAGGATTGAATCCTCTTTATTGGTCACATACATGTACACACACACACACACACACACACACACACAGTGAAATGTGTTTCTCTGCATTTAACCCATCCTAGTATCAGGAGCAGTGGGTATCAGCTATTTGAATATACAAACCCCCGGAAGCAGTGTTAGGGGGTCTGGCGCCTTGCTCAAGGGCACCTCGGCAGTGCCCACGTGTTTCGCGGACTCGAACCGGGGCGACCTTCCGGGTTGCCGAGCCAAGTCCCAACAGACTGAGCTGCCCTGCCGCCCCATATGTTTAACTTGTCACGTTGGGGCGCCCGCACTACCTTGTCGTTAAGCAATGTTCCCCGACTCCGTGATTGTGTTTCAGGTAATTTTGTGTAAAACGAATTGCTATGCCTTGAACGTTCCTCAACACTTCCTACGACATGTCATCTGATTCTGACACTCACCTCTGATCCTCGTAGTCCGACAGCTCAGCACAGCCCAGGAGCACTAGTCCATCCTGCCAGACCAACAGAACAGCACACAAATCAATATTAGTGAAGAGACACACTAGAGGAGGAACGAGGAGGAAACAAAGACCTTTAATATATATTTTTTTAAATCAATGACAGCATGACTACAGAAAGTGTTGCGTGTGTGTGTGTGTGTATGGAGGAGGAAGAAACAAAAGGACGAGACAGATGCACATGACAAGAGGAGGCACAGACGGATGTAAACGGGTGAACGAGTGCGAGTGGAGAGGGCTCACAAAATAGATGCTTTTGTTTTCCTTGCCTCGTTGTTTTGTTGTTGTTATTTTCTCCCCCCCGGCTGGTTCCAGAGAGCCGGAAATGTGTTAGTCGTCCTTACGCTTTGATATCTATCGCGTGGTTTACACCCCAGAATGTGTGCTAGGCTACATGCAAGCCGGCTGCTACATCCTCTATTTCTCTCTCTCTCTCTCTCTCTCTCTCTCTCGCTCTCTCTACCCGCCACGATCATTGCCAGATGCAGAAGCAGGAAGTGATGTAGGAATGTTGGCCCAGCTCCTCAGTGGGACGTTTATATTCCCCCCTCCTCCTCTACTCCCCTCTCCCCTCCCCTCTCTCCTCTCTCCTCCCCCATCCCACTGCTCCTTCAGACAGTTCTGGAAAATTAGGTCAAATCTCAGCCACTAACTGCCCGAGCGAGCACAGAGAAGAGGAACAGCCACAACATTCGGCTCAAATCGATGGCAGGCAAGATTCAAGATTCAAGATGTTTTCATTTGCTATATGCAAGTACAATGGAATGATTACTCCCCATTCCCCATGCAAGTCTTTTTGGTTGTGAAACAAGCCAAATTTGACCTGACCTCAGCTTCCAATACGAGTCGCTTTTGGATTCCAGTGTCTACTACTATATGTGCCTTGGAAGTAGAACTGTGCAATATATACATATATATATATATATATATATATATACATATATATTTATATATACACACATATATACACATATATATATATATACACACACATATATACATACATATACACATATATACACATATATATATATATATATAAAGACACCTCTTTTTTTATGGACTTTCTGTGAAATATTATTCCTACTCTACTACCTCCACTTGCTTGTAAATCCCAAACCCATTGGGATGCCTGGCAGGCTGAATTGTGTTTCACACGGTGAGCTGTCCCTAACTGGTAATGACAATGACAAATTTGGACAGTTTATTCCGGGTCCAAAATGTGGGTGATTCCCAAACCCTCACATGCTGAGATCCTGCAACAAAGAAAAAGGGTAATATTCCTAGTTCTGGGAAGTCCCCAACCAAAAAAAAAAACAGGGACTCAGTGTCACACAGAACGCCAAGTTAAATCCATCAGAGGGAGAATTAAATTAGTATTGAGCTAAGCCTTTGCCCCCTTGACCTCAAAAGGGCCAAAAGTAGGGCTATCCCATAATCGCCGAGGGGGAACGTTTTAATCGTTTAAGTGCTCACCTCTGCCTTGCCTTCAGTTTTTCTGAATGTGACCATGATGTACCCATAGCAACACTTTAGCCTTTTCATCATTAGCTCTGATTAGAATCTTTAAAGGCTTTAAAGCAACTGGGTTCACAATCATGTTCTGCTGGTACCTTTTCATTTCATGATCAATATGCTATAAAACACCATGCCTACGTTTATTTATTTTTAGATAACCTCCGTATAGTAATCCAACGGATGAGTTGAGGCTATTGCTATATGCGTATCGTCACACGATACGCATACGCGGCAGGATAGCTCAGTGTGTCAGGACTTGGGCTTGGGAACCGGAAGGTCGCCGGTTCAAGTCCCCGTAACACCTGGGCACTGCAGAGGTGCCCTTGAGCAAGGCACCAGACCCCTACACATTTTTTTTTTGGAAAATAGCTGCCCACTGCTCCTAATACTAGTATGGGTTGAATGCATAGAAACAAATGTCACTGTGTGTGTGTGCACACTCATGTACAGTGTGTGTGACCAACAAAGAGGATTCAATCCTCCAGATTTAGATTGAGATTGAGATTGAGCAGAAGGCCCTGTTACCTAGAAGTGCTGTTTCCTCACAGTGTGCGCTAGCCCATCACCGCCACCGCAAATAACCGGGTGCTTTCTTCCTGCCTCCTTTCATATGGGAGGTGTCATCATGAGCAGGCTCATTAACCGCTGCCCAATGCAAGGTTAAACACACAATATGGTCCAGGAGGGCTGGGCACGGTGTGTGCCAGCCTGCAGCCAGTGGGTGTGTGTGTGCGTGTGTGTGTGTGTGTGTGTGTGTGCGTGTGTGTGGGTGTGTGTGGTGGGTTTGTCGTAAACACTGCTCTCCCACTGCGATACATGGAAGGATATCCTTTACAGATGGGAGAATGTTGAGAGGGTGTATCTTGCGTCAGCATAAACTCCCACTTGACATGTGCAGCGTGACACTGGCCGCCTGGCAGTTTAAATCAAACTGTATGACTTGTCCAGCTTGTACGACTTAAGACCAAATACTCAGCTCCCATATCGGTGGCTACATAGCGATACACATGGCACAGTTTATTCATAAGGAAACTGACTTGAGTTGATATTCATTCATCTTAATAGCGGCAGTAGTTTCTTCATTGCGATCAATAGTGTTGTCGTAAGACAAACACAGGTGTTGCTTATGTTAACATTATGGGTCTGTTCCTTTTATGAACCGGGCCAGCAGACTAGTAGGAGTAGATCAAAATTAGCAAAGATATAACACATTGTCTGTAGACCGTTCATATTGGATCCTTACCAGTGTTAGTGGTACTGGAAATTATACAACCGTTAGTTCCCACCAAGTCATTTGCTTGGACATAAGGCAGAGTATAACAACACTGGGACTTTTAACGACATTTATAACTCCACGTTACAGGTGTTGTAATAACCGGTCATTATGTTAACCATCCTTATCTATCTTAGATTGGAACAAACTTTGCACTCTCTCTCTCTCTCTCTCTCTCTCTCGCTCTCTCTCTCTCTCTCTCTCTCTCTCTCCTCTCTCTCTGACACTCGGAAACACACACACACACACACAATATAATTATGCAGAAATCACTGAGAGCTTTATGCAAAGAGGATGGCAAGAGAGACAGAGAGAGGGCCAGAGAGAAAGGAAAAGACGGAGAGAGACACAGAGGAAGGGAGAGACAGAGAGAGAGAGACATAGAGAGGAAGGGAGAGACACAGAGGAATGGAGAGACAGTGAGAGAGACATAGAGGAAGGGGGAGACAGACATGGAGGAAGGGAGAGACAGAGGAAGGGAGAGACAAAGAGAGGAGGAGAGAGAGGCAGGATGAAGGGAGAGATGCAGAGAGACAGTGGGACAGAGTAAACAATGTTTCCTGTGTTGGACACAGCAGGCATGCA
The DNA here is from genome assembly GCA_027704905.1 of Muraenolepis orangiensis. Lineage (NCBI taxonomy): Eukaryota > Metazoa > Chordata > Actinopteri > Gadiformes > Muraenolepididae > Muraenolepis > Muraenolepis orangiensis. Next base: position 12,187,707 of record CM051018.1, read on the forward strand.
TCGTTTGGAATTCCTTCACTCATTTGTAATGAATTTTCACCGGCTGAATATTATAATACAATTCAGTAAGACAGTGATTACTGTTCAGAGAAATGAGAAACAGTTATTATGATAGATTATGATGAAAAAGAGGCAACACATTTCAGAGAGTAAATCGGTATTTCAACATCTATGTTGAAATACAACCTAATCATTCAGTCTCTTACCAAGAAAACAATAACTTTGACTGGTGGGTGACCTGTAAGGCAAATTCATGTGAGCCAGTACTGAATAATAAGATTGAACCGCTTGGGCTTATTCCAATTAGATGACTCACACAGTTCTGGGTTGACAGAAAACTGCCCTGTAAGCTAATTTCAAATATCTTCCCTCCTATTTGAACTAGCCAATATCAGCCCTCCTCTGGAAGAGGACAGGAAATGAGGTCATGCTTTGGTGGTCCATAGAGCGACCTAATATCTTTTCTCACTTTGACACGTGGCTGTTGCTGTTCTATGTGTGTGTGTGTGTGTGTGTGTGTGTTAGTACAATCCACCAGTATCATATTGTCACAACATGAGAGAGAGAGAGAGAGAGAGAGAGAGAGAGAGAGAGAGAGAGAGAGAGAGAGAGAGAGAGAGAGAGAGAGAGAGAGAGAGAGAGAGAGAGAGAGAGAGAGAGAGAGAGAGAGAGAGAGAGAGAGACTGGACAGACAGATTGACTGTGTCTGTGTGGCTACTACTCATACCATCAGCCAACTTATTTTCCACATGCCTTTATGACAGACAATTTAGGCCATTTCCTGTTAGGGTGCGGTGATCACTGAGTATTTATGCAACATAGAAAGCTAAATTACAGTCACTTTGCTACTAGGAGGGCTATAACCTCAGGGAAATGTTAGCCCTACAAAGCCCATAAAGTAAATTAAAAGCACTTGGCTATGTGCCTCCTATAATACAGCAGCTATTAAATCAGTTCAAAGTGAAGGAGAAAATACCCTTTTCTTTATTTTTTACACAAATACACAATAACTCCATTGTGCAGCCTTGAAAAAACCTGTTATACAAACGTTTGATTCCGTACCTTAATGGCTAAGGAACAGATCATGATAAGGTACTGTATGTTGAAGTTAAGGTTATCTGAGGAACACAGACTAATGACCACAGTAGAGCGTTACTAGGGTGCTACAGTTTGAAGATTTGAAAATAATAATTTGTCCATTTTACTGCTGACCAGGGACAATGCCTCTGTTTGGTACTTCGATACAACCGGACGGAGTTGTGTTTGTGTTTACAGTGGAGAGTCCACTGGTGGAGGATATTATTCTCAGGTAAGACAAGACTTGCCTTTCACAGACAGCATCACTCATCCTGTTTGTATGCACACAAGCTGCTTAATGTAAGATTCAAGAGTTGTGAAGCAAGAGAGAGAGAGTGAGAGAGCGAGAGCGAGAGCGAGAGAGAGAGAGAGAGAGAGAGAGAGAGAGAGAGAGAGAGAGAGAGGAGAGGAGAGAGAGAGAGAGAGAGAGAGAGAGAGAGAGAGAGAGAGAGCATAAACAGGCGCAATATTTAGAAACTGAACAACCCAAAAATGTCCCCCCCCACCCACCCCCCCAAGGCTGAGAGAACGAAGGTTGGTCTACACAGCTTGAATCTTTCATATTAAAAGATGGGGTTTTGAGGTTAAAACCTTGGACCGAATACCAACACTTTTCTCCTGTATGTGTGTCTAGAGGGGAGAATTCAGTGTGAAACAGTACAGAAGGGATGGAGCGGCGGGCCTCTAGGGGCTGTTTGGAAGCACAATGCAGTACAGATCCTCAGGGCTACTGAGAGAGAGCAGATGAGAGACTCAAGACACCCGTAGGGATAACCTGGGCAGACAGACAGACAGACAGACAGATGGAGAGAAAGACAGACAGATTGACAGACCGACTGATAAGGCAGACTATTGTCCCGAATGACACTTCTCTCTCTCTCTCTTCTTCTCCTTCTTCTTTCATTTACCAGACAGGGAAGCAGAAGTCCTAAGCAGTCCATTGTTTTCTCTCTGAACCTCTTGTCAAAAAACGGTCCACAGATGGACAGATCAAGGTTTTTTCTCAAGGCGAGATATCATGCCGATAACGTACCTGCTTGTTATTTCAAAGCCCTATCTTGGAATTCAATGAAATGGGGAGTGTGTTCATTCCATGTTACCATGGAATCATAGCAATAATACTAATCTGGGATCCAGCAGTCCTACTATCTTATAGCAGAACTTCTGGGGGGGAGACGGCACACAGCCCGATAACCACAAACTAAAAGGGCAGAGTTACGCCTTGAGAAATTCTAATTTGCGAGAGTGGATGAAGCTTTCAGGAGGGGATTTTAGTGCATCATTACAGTGGCCAGTCTGGTGTTGAAACAGAAACCTTTACAAACCCTTACAGATCCTTTTTCTTAAGTTGACTTGGCCCCCAGCAGCAACATAATTGGTCGAAACTAATATGAAGCCAAAGAATTTCAGCTCTTCTGCCAGATATTGATCCAAAATCGGATTGGTGAGACTACAAAAAGACATACTACAACCCCAAAATACTCCAATTACATAACGTGTCGTGTACAGAAACTGCATGGCTGTTATGTGTGTGTCTAACGTGCGCACACACACACACACACACACACACACACACGTCATAAAAAAGAAGACCATATGGTGCTGAAAGGCCTCCGCGGGCGACACATGATCTGCTTTTAAGAGGAACGTACAGACGAGCCAACCTCTCTTTGGCCAGATGAACCCCTCCTCTCTCTGCTCGCTTGTTGTTTACCAAACACGGCCCGGCCCCTTGGTCTTAAGATAGGGGCCCATCTCCACATGCTGAATGACCTCAACGATTCCAAATGACCTAAAGACCTACATATCGGAGCCAAGGCTTGAAGCTGCTCGTGGCTAATCTTAACCATATTTCTGAAAGTGTTTTTCACCACCGAAAACCATAGAAGAAGTAAAAGGTCTATGATGATTGGAAGAAAGAAGGGACAGATACGTACAGCAAAAGGAAAAGGGCAACACAGATGCATGGATCATATGACCCCAACCGTGCTGTCCGCCTCATTGCCTGTCGATAAAGTTGCAGAAAATGTACGGCACTATGAAGTGGTAGAGCAAAGGTCGCTAAGGTTTGTTAGCAGACAGACATCGAGAAGTCTATCGGGCAATACTTTGACCAACGTTCAATTAACTAACAAAGTAAAAGACAAAAAGGTTCAATCAAACCCTCGAGCCTTACATATAACAATAAGCAAATAGCACTTAGTGACTCAAATAAAAACATTGATGAAAAAATGGTCACACATTAACATATAATAACTAGGACTATTGCTCCCCAATAGCAACAACTAAGCCAACCCAGGAACTAGACCGTGGCGCCAACATTACCGGTGAGAACAATAATAGTCTCAATATCAGAAAAACAATGAGCACTCGTATGTGGAAATCCACAATGACACTGGCCCCAGGTGCCAAGAGAAGTACACACTTTCACATGAAAGGACAGAGCCTGGTGAGTGAGAGATGGATATGGTATTCCTGGATACATTGTCTCTGATATCTGTCTGTATATGATTTGTGCAGTGGAAATAGAACACTGGAAAAATAGAAAACATAGTAGACGTGTTACACCCAGGAAAACAGATGGTTGCTGGTGATGTTATTATTATTTCGAGACATGAACTGTGTGTGTGTGTGTGTGTGTGTGTGTGTGTGGGGGGGGGGGTGCAGGGTGGAGTGATGTTCCATAACCAGGGGAAAGTGATCCAATCGATGTTGAACCTGTCAAATTAAAGTGATTCTGCTCGGTCACTCTCACTTTAAAAGAGCGCATACAGACACACATGATTTTAATGTCTGAGCACTGCTGTCTGAAGTGAGACCCACTAGTACTAGTCTATTTTTAACCACAGACCCCCTGCTACAACAACACTGGCCTCGCAGATCATAGAACATGATAGAATAGAACATAACAGAATAAAACAAGAGAAGAATAGAATAGAAGAGAACACACTTTTGGTCACAAGTAGCAGTGCCAGAGCAGTAAGGTAGCATTAAGTCACTTCCTATAGAACACAATGGCAAACAGGCCGGCCGGACAAGCAGGCCAACAAGCCTCAGTAAGCTCATATCCCTTTTCATACACCCGGTCGGCATAGTAGGACAATAATGGCCAAGGATGTATGGAGATGTCCATAACGGATCGATAGATGGATGATATGCAGTTTAACAAAGTATGTCTCCATTGTTGCGTGCAGGCCTATTATTGATGAACTGAGTGATGTGTTTTCCTGATCTCTAGAACAGCTACAGCACCCCAATGTGTTGTAAGCATACATACACCTATGGTTAGAAACCGTTACAAACTGTATTATTGGTTACCTTTTAGACATATCAACTTTAGTGTGTAAAGTTAGGATGGGTACACCAAGATGACACATATTCATACATGATTGATATTTAGAAGATCAAATGCATGTTTATAAGCCAGTGTGGCTTACTGACATTTGACATGTGTAACATATGCACTATTAGTATATATGTATATATCTTATTAACTTGCATTAAAGCAATTATTTAGGCTATAACTATGCAATTACGATCAATAGGCAAAACCTAACTGGACGATGCGATGCATTTTACAAGCTAGTAGGCTACTCGTATTTATTAATGAAATGCTCGCAATTATAAGCATCTAACATAACATATGTGTTCGTGACCATGTGTGATGGAAGCCTAAACCGAGAACACGCTTGGTCCGTTTTGAAAGTTTTAAAGAGCTTATATGCTGATGATAGCAGGATTACAACCCAAAACAAAGAGCGGATGGGGTGTGTGTGTGTGTGTGTGTGCTAGCGTCTGAAAACAAAGCCCACTCACACAACACCGGGTGTCTGCCATCCGACACTAAACGCATTACCATTATGCGATTATTTGTGCCTTACCATCCTAAACGATATCAATATATATATATATGTGTGTGCATTGTACATGCAATATATCCTTAACGTTACAAAATGGACCATCGGCACCACGCTTTCCCCGACCGGCTTCTCTGAGCAGCAGCATCACGCCTTCTGGCAGCGACATGGTGGACCACTAGGCTACTAGAAGACATGCTCTTCCACATGCAAAACACCATCTTTGTGATTTAAAAAAAAAACCGGTAGCAACGAATATCAACACTCTCTGGCAATACGCCACCCATTTGAACAGGAGTGGTGTATAAAGAGGATAGGGCAGATAAGTGTGCAGACACAGCGGCTTTCTGACTGGAGCCGCCAGATGGGCAGCAGACAGGGTCGCCTAGTTCCTCCTTAACCATTAGCATTGACCTACACTTCTCCACACGACCTACAATGGCAGAGGATGGTTGAAATGCAAGATATTACAGGTATAGATAGGCCTATGCTTACACGGTGGGGCCGTGTATCGCCTCAATAGTTAACATATGATAAACGGGCGGAGAGCGGAGGGCACCACAACGATGCAAAAAAACAAAACCAACCGTACATGAGGTTATTCTTATCGTGCACGTATATGTATACATAGTGTTATAGGTTAGACGCTTACCCGTCTTTTCCTCCTCTTCTCTTGTTATTGAAGCTGTATCCAGGCTGTGTCCTTCTATGTTCTCCTGCAGGCTGTGTCCTATGTTCTCCTCCAGCCTGTATCCTCCTCCTAGGTTCTCCTCCAGCCTGTATTCTCCTCCTATGTTCTCCTGCAGCCTGTATCCTCCTCCTAGGTTCTCCTCCAGCCTGTATCCTCCTCCTAGGTTCTCCTGCAGCCTGTATCCAGACGGTGTGCCCAATCCCAGCCCCTGGCCCACAACCCCCTGCCTTGCCTGGTGCGTCAGCTCTCGGTCTAGTCTACCGGTTGCTCAGCAATAACGTTAACGTTGCTTCTTGCAAATAGCGGTTTGTGTACCGTGGACCAGTATCCTCCTCCTCCTCCGGTTACTCCTCCTTCTCCTCCTCGGGTCCTGCGTTTACACTTCCAGCCTGACCAGAAGTAACGACGACCGAGCGGTGGGCGGGTTTCCTTTCCTTACATCATTGACCATATTCCTACATTAATACACACATACACGTATACACACATTATCAATATGATGTTGCAGCACAGCATTGAGTATGTTTGCATGTTAGTTTTAGGTTTTATATTTTTTTGAATTATTATCTGGCGTTGATTAAAAAATGTAAATGTGGTAAATGCCGGTAAATATTAATGAAATTATCGTATACACACCATGGATGTATTAAAATAACTGGATACAGTGCTGGAGGCGGGGCCCCCATTCAATCCTATGGAAGCTGCTCAGTGGCGCGTGAAAGCCCGTGTTTTAATGGACGATTCCGTGTTTCTGTCGCCGTTGATTTTCCTTATACACTGGTTCTTTAAGCCACGCCCCTCCCACAATTCCTCTCGGCAGCGCGTTCACGTGAACGGCAGCAGTCCGCGTTCACGTCCACGGTTCACTTAAGCAGCACTGCGCGTTCACGAGCTTGCTCGATGGTAGCTGTTGAAGCAGGTGAGTCTTATTGATGGATTCAATGAACATGGATTATAAAGAACATTCATTATGATGGAACCGCTATTGGTAATGTTTATTGATAATAAAGCTTCATATGACACACCGTTACACTTAAAACGGATATATGCCGGTTTAATCGTTGAGAATGTGTCTGTATTTTGAAAGCTTGTTATATTATCAATTATGTGAAACATCTTTAAATGTATCATTCTAATCATATTCATGTAGATGAATACACATGTCCCTCTGTAATTAGAAGACGATTTCGACTTCTGATTAGATTAAGTCTAAAGTAATGTAGCGTGTCAGTGTTAATAGTAATTTAGTTACTTGACAGTTGGTTCGAGTGTGGAGAAATATAAACAAAGTTGTGGTTCTGTAAGGCAGGGAATAAAGTCGGGAATAAAGACAACGTTCGTACCTTGGAGTGATCTGTGATCTTTAATAGCGGCGAACGCTACAACAATATCAAATGGGAGTAAATTAATTAAATGACTTTCAACCACTGTGTAGATCATATACCTTTTAATTGAACGCTAATATAATAAGTCCCACTTGTCCTTGTGGCAGTCGTGGAATGAGCTACCGGCCGTCGTCATGACGACAGAGACGTTCCGCGAGAGGCTCCAAACACACCTGTTGAGAGTCCACCTGGACTCTGCTTAACCACCCCCTCCCCTTTTATGCGCTATGTATTCATATTGGCACTAAATCCTTGTGTTTTTATGACTTGGTAAATCCTTGTGCTCTGCTTTTTATGCTCTTTGTACTTTCTGTGCTTATAAGCACTTGTTTTTTTTTAACATTGTACGTTCATGTTGTTAATGCACTTTATGACCTTATTGGCCTGCATCCTAGTAGTTGGGACGATTTTCTCTATTGGCCTGCAATCGGGAATGCTGGGAACTTGTTCTACTCGTATCTTTATTTACCACAGAAATAGATTGTTGTCTCTTTCAAATTACTTCTTGTAAGTCGCTTTGGATAAAAGCAAATGTAAAATGTATTAAATGTATTATTTATCACTGTGCATGGAAATGTATCATTATAGATTATACATTATTATTATAGGCTGTTATATATGTTATAAAGTAAATGACAACAACGATATTACAACATTAAACTATTGGGCTAAAACCATGGATGTATCAATGAGACACATAAACCAACATATCATAATCAGGATCGGAGAAATAAAAAATAAACCAATTCAAAACGTGCTGTATCCATGGATGTATAGATAGATGTTCCACTGTCGCTTTGACCTGCATGATAGTAGTAAATAGCAAATAGTAAATAGTAAATGACAAACAGCTACATTAAACTCTGTTTATGTTGTGTTGTGTAGTTTGTGTTACTGTATTGTAACTGAGACTTTAATTAATGTTTATTGCATTAACTTTATGTATTCAAACATTCACGATAAAGGATTTACTGCATACAGCCCACGGAAGTATTATAAGATGATACAAGTTATGAATTACAGCAAATATCTACAATATATCCATTATTAGTTATGTTAATCCATCCATGATACACAGACAGCAGGGAGCCTGTAGAACAGGATTTGTCACATGAACGCGCTAGCCGCGCAGTCCCGTGGGTCTGATGCACGTTCATTATGCCTATACAAATAACTCCCTGGATGGCTATCGGTGATTTTTTTTTATAACTTTTAGGGCCTAATGATTCAAATAAGGGCTATTAAAGTGTTCGTACTGGGAAGTTAATTTCCCTAAAACAAATGTATACGCTGATTTATAGACGTCTCTTTCCCTATGTTAGTCAATGGAAAAAATAGTTTTGGGCCCAACGGCATCACGTGACTTGTAATTCCACTGTTTGGCCACTAAGAACATTTGCTTCAACGCTTGGCCTACATCCTGGGGGCTTGATACACACACACACACACACACACACACACACACACACACACACACACACACACACACACACACACACACACACACACACACACACACACACACACACTAACGATGCTCATCAATATATAATGGTCACGTGCTCTTTAAACTCGCTGCTTGGTTCATTAAACGTCTGCGTCGATTACAATTGGACCAGACCACTTGGACATATAACAAAAAAAACTAAAGTAAAGTTAATACAAAACAATAATTATATCAGATTTTGTTTGTTTGGTATTGTTGTTTATTCGTATTTAACTATATAACACCACACCACATTTGAGAACTATATAGAAACAAGTAAACAAACAACTATTTTGAATTTAAAATGGTCCAGTCCTGTTGTCTGACAGAACGAAAGTCCTCCGCCAGCGAGGAGGCACTCGTTTTATGTACAGAAGAAAACCGAGAAGCGGAGTTCCAGTATTTTTTAGTTATATCCCCTTACGCGCAACAACAATGCTCCGCCTGGAAGTAGACAAGGCGAGGTCAAAACAAACACTCCCGCCGGAGAAGAGGCGTGGTCACCGGAACTGTTGAGGTTTCCTCCCCTTGGAAGCGAACAGCCAACATGGACGGTCCGCGGGATGTTCAAAATTTCAGAACATTTTCTAGAAATACAACTTGTAAATCGTCAGTGTCCTCCTCTTCGGCCTTTGCAATGGAGACAAAGAGGAAGAAATTACGACAGAGCACATTCTTTCAGCAAAACCAGGTAGGCAATCGTTAACACGATAACACGACGTTCGGCTGTCGGGACGAGTTATTGATTATGTGCTTCTGATGGTGCTTATGATAGGCAATCATAATCATATGACTAAACTGGAGGCTGGGGCAATTTAACCCTCACCGATTTTCTTTTCATTCATTTCATTAACACAGATTAACAGCAACCTGTTGGATTGCTCTGGTTATAATTAAACAATACACTTGCAAAGGCTTGCAAGTTAACCCCGCCCTCATGTCCATTCAGTCCAAGGACAATGCTGAGAGCCATCTGATAGGGGAGTAGACCTGTATCCACCCCACATCTAACGGCATTGAAACGCTCGAACACTGCTTAAACTAAGGTTATGTCAGGGCAAAAAGCATGACAAGATGTCCAAGCCCAAATGACCATATTCAATTCATAGGCTATATTGCAAAATGGGCAATGTGTTTCTGCAGGCTGAACACTCCCCTTCATCCTTCCACCTAGCTCTTATCACTTTTTACTAGCGTACTAGTGTTTTACTAAGTAAATAGCTTGCTTGTTAGTTAGATATTAAAGTATTGTACTTTTACCAAAGCACTGGTTCAGTTCTTAGAGACTTGTTAGGAATTAAATGCACTTTTGATGATGAGTGGTTATTTTACCTACCTTTGGATAAAAGCGTCTTATATGTAATAAAATGTAATAAGAAAAACAAGGCCTAAAACTCAACAATGGGGCATTTGGTGATCTATAGCCTATCCACCATAGTCATAATGCAGCTATATTGTGAAAGGAACAGCTGTTTCGTACCTCCAGGCTATATAGTCAAGCCTTACATCCCTGTCCGTCCACTTCACTCTGCTACCTCGGGGCGCCTGCTTGCCCCGTCGCTTAAGGGCCCCTGTGGCCGATCTACACGGTCACGGCTCTTCTCTGTCCTGGCCCCACAGTTGTGACAAGAACCACAGTGGTGGAATGAACCACAGTGATGGAATGAACCACAGTAGTGGAATGAACCACAATGGTGGAAGGAACCTCTGCGGTGCTGACTGATGTCAGGACAGCAGAGTTGCTGCCCATCTTCCTGCTGGAGGCTGAAAACTCACTCCTTCAGGATGCACTACCCTGATCCTTCCTCCAAGCACTTGCGTCTTACTAGCTCTAGTGGTAACTTGATAGCTTGCTTGTTAGTTTTATTGTTCTATATTGTTTGCCAACGTATTTGACTATTTCCTGAGCACTGGTTCCGTTCTTGGAGTTGGCGTTAGGAATGAAATGCACTTATGACTTCTGGTGACGAGTTGTTCTCTTGCCTACCTTTGTTGAACACACTATTAATTATAATATAATAATATAATTATTAATTATTATTATTATTATAAGTCACTTTGGACAAAAGTGTCTGCTAAATGAATGTAATGTAAATGTCTACCAATTACAATATGTTATTCCAACTCTTTCTAGGCCATTTCTCTCTATCTATCTATCTATCTATCTATCTATCTATCTATCTATCTATCTATCTATCTATCTATCTATCTATCTATATCATCGGCAATATTGTAATTCCACTTTTGAATCAGTTTTTCACTCATTCATGTCATTTCTTCAAACTTGACTTTATCAAGTTGCTGTATCAAGTGTTTACTTTATCAAATAGATACCATTCTGAATTTGTGAATTCTGACTGTGTACGTTCCTATGTGGTAGGACTCCAACATCCAGGGCAAGCTGGACTTTGAGATGCGGATGCGCGACGGGGCCTACAAACTGCTGCTGGCCTGCAGTAAGAGGGAGCAGGTGCTCGACGCCTCCAGAAGTCTGCTGACGTCCAACGCCCGCATCAGGGCCTACCTCGCCCAGCTGCAGAAGACTGAGCCGCACCTGCTGGGAGCAGCCGGCAGGTTGGTTGGTTGGTGGGGAGATCTAGTGGTTTTTTTGTTCTAGGTCTAGGGAGTGCTTGGGTTGGGGGGGTGATGATAATTTTTACATCACATTTAATTTTTTTTACTGAAATAGCGATCATAAGGTGACCAGATGCAGGCCAGGGTATCTCTACAGCACTATAGTACTTAATTTATAATGGTGTTATAAGTTTACATTTACACCTTTTACCCGTCTCAAAAAGTTGGCTATAGCACTTTCACTAGCGATTTCAATATTATTTGGATTCATTATTCAGCCCTAGGGAGCAGATTATTATTATTATTATTATTATTATTATTAGTGTGAAGACTCCCAGCTGAATGGCACTGGGTTTGATTCCCATATGTTCTATGCAATTTTCTACGGTGTTTGCTATTATACCGGTTTAGTAGCCAACTATCAATACAGTGCCACAAAGAGCCAATGTCACATCAAGGGTTACAAACGGAGGAAACGAAGATTATTCAAAGAACTAAAATCAATATTTTGAGATGCACGCACAAAAGGTTTTGGGTGTGATGCAAACGTTGTGATTGATCAAACAGAGTTCTTTCTTTCTTTCAGTCTTGCAGATCCAATTTCAGATAACCGTGTGCCCTGTGCTGGGAAGGTGGCTATTTCTGGTAAGAGAGAGACAGGATTGCTCGGCTTCTCCAAATGTACATGGAACCTGTAAACAAAGCAACAATGAGAATTGTTCTGCTGCTTCAAATACACTTCTTCAAGACACACTTCAGTTCACATTTTGCTTTACTTCTCAGGTCTGCGTATTCCGTTGATGTGGAAAGATTCGGACCACTTCAATAACAGAGGGAGTAAGTTGCAGTTTTTGGTTTGTGTTTAACATCATTTAAGAAATTGCTCTACAAATAAGATGATATTTACCGATGGCAGTGGCCGATGTTTATCTGTTGTGATGCATTGATTTTGCGCTGGCAAAAAAGGCTTTTTAAATTGTTTACTTACTCACAAAAATAGTCTTTGTCATGTTGTATTAATGGTTGTTTCATACATTTGTATGATTGACTTTGTGCCCATTCAAATTTGGAAAAATGTGAAAATATCAACTAAAACTGAATAGAACTAGAGCGCATTCAGTCGAGCACATACCTATACAAAAGTGTTCCGTGGCACATAAGTAATCTCATCACCAACTTTTGTTCAATTATATACATACATTTTTGATTTATGTGGCAGACATCTTCGACCGGCCCAGAATTTCACAATGGGTGCGTCATGGATATGATCATGGATATGATCGTGGATATGATCGTGGGTATGATCATGGATATGATCGTGGATATGATCGTGGATATGATCGTGGATATGATCGTGGATATGATCGTGGATATGATCGTGGATATGATCGTGGATATGATCATGGATATGATCATGGATATGATCGTGGATATGATCATGGATATGATCATGGATATGATCGTGGATATGATCATGGATATGATCGTGGATATGATCGTGGATATGATCGTGGGTATGATCGTGGATATGATCGTGGATATGATCATGGATATGATCGTGGATATGATCGTGGATATGATCATGGATATGATCGTGGATATGATCGTGGATATGATCATGGATATGATCGTGGATATGATCGTGGATATGATCGTGGGTATGATCGTGGATATGATCGTGGATATGATCGTGGATATGATCGTGGATATGATCGTGGGTATGATCTTCTCTTGTTTTGAGATGTGCTCACCGTGTGTTCTCTAGGTTCCCGCCGGGTGGCCGTCTTCTGCGTGCTGCAGGTCGGCTCGGAGGTGTTCGACACGGAGATGGTGGTGGTGGACCGGTCGGCCACTGACGTCTGCTTCGAGGGAGTCACCATCTTGTCAGTGTCCTTTTTAGCACTTACTAAACTTATAACTGAATAATGATCAAATGTATGAGAAGGTTTATACATTTCCATTCCAGCTGGACTGCCCAATAGGCTTAGTATTGTTGAATATTTAGTAATATGTAGTAATTGCAGGTGTTTTTAGAACAATTGATATGATCTTATTGAATGCATAGTTTAAATATGTCCACCTCCTTAGTTGTACACTGAAAGGAAAAGGCTACAGATTACAATGTATCTTTGATCAACGGCCAAACTATAATGTTCATCAGTTCAACACAATGCCATTGCTATTTAAACAAAAATACTGTATTAGTTGTAATAGCAATTCTGTTTTTTTTTTTTTATAGCAATGACGCAGTACCCCAGTTTGAACTGAAGGTGGAGCTGTGGAGCTGTGCAGTGGACGATGACAGCACCATGCTCGCCAACACGCCAAAGAAACTGGCCAAGAAGCTGCGCAACTCCATGGGAAAGGCTTCTGGGAAAAAAGGCTGCCCTCTCCTGGACAGTCCTGACCCCGACACCTTCCTGCATTCAAATCCTATACCCCCGTAAGTGGAATACTGGTGACAAAACAAAATGAGAAACTTTTGGGTCTTGGACATACAAGTTGTAAATACAGACATTTTCTCTTGTGCTAATCCATCCTGTGTGTGTGTGTGTGTGTGTGTGTGTGTGTGTGTGTGTGTGTGTGTGTGTGTGTGTGTGTGTGTGTGTGTGTGTGTGTGTGTGTGTGTGTGTGTGTGTGTGTGTGTGTGTGTGTGTGTGTGTGTGTGTGTGTGTGTGTGTCAGTGGGACCAGGTACAGCCTGCTGGCGTACACTACCTTGTGTCTGTCAGAAGCCGAAGGCAGCTTCCAGTCCCACTCGATGGTTGTCCTACAGGACGGTGAGGACCGGCTCATAGAACACATCGAAACCGTCACTTCAATGCTACTTTGGCGCAGATGTTTCAATCAATTATTAAATGTTTTACAAAGTTCATTACATTATTAAAAGCTGGGGTGGTACCCAAGGTACTGGATCCATTGTCATTTACAATTTAATGTTTTGTTGGATTAGTTATTAATCCTCCAGCTGCTCGTGATATCAAACGAGTGTTGTAGCTTTTCATAATGGATACCGCCGTTGAATTCCCTTGAATTCACACTGCTGCTTGACAAATAATTGGGACAAAAGGGTTTGCGTTTTTTGCTAAAGAGATGCCGCCCACATTCACAGCTGATTGGTCCTCGTGGCTGCCACTCTACGGGAACCTCTGCTGTCGACTGGTGGCTCAGCCTCACTGTATGACCCAGGCCATGATGAGTGGATACCTCAACCAACAGGTAAGCTGATGACAAATGAATGGCACACACCTACAAACTCTCAAGTGTAACCACTAAACAAACACATGTTAACTAAACTAAAGTTACCCATGATTATATATGAAATGACTTATAATCGTATAATAAAGTTAACCAAAAAAAAAACCTGGTCTTTTTTTTATGGTAATGCCAAATGAAAAAATCCGTAATTGTCTTTAGATGGTTTGCCATGGTGGTCGGCGTGCCCAAAAGGTTTAGCGTTGACTTTTAATGCCCAACTTTAATTCCTACAGTTCAACTCCAACGACGCTTGTTTTTTGTTTGTTTGTTTTTAATTAAAATGTTTATGGCGGTGTCCCTTACAGCAGCAGAGTGTGGAGGGGTCTCTGCGCTGCTGCAGTCTGTACTGTGTGCTCAGCGCCGGCTGCCTGGCCTGCTACTTCACCCCGGAGGAAATCACCGCCAAAGTAGAGCCGTGCCAGAGGATACCCGTCAATAAGGTGAGTGGTGGTGGTGGTGGTGGTGGTGGGCAAAAAAAGATTCATAAGCTACCTCTTATCTCTGTATAACTGTTTTCATTGAAGTTCCCCCACTGAACTCACTTTTTGCTTTCTCCAATATATGTAATCACCTGAACATTATGAGAATGATTTTTTTTAATTTTATTATTATTATCATCATAATATCCATTTGTATTTAATTAAAAGCTTAATTAAACCCTCAAACTGAGATTCCCTTCAATAGCGTAAAACACCAGAGCCCCGTTACGTGGCTTCTCATTTAAGACGTGGATTTTGTATCTGCTCTATTGTGTTAGTTAATTTGGACCCGCTTTCTGAAATTAGTATTGCCCCCTTTGGATCTCAAAGTGCTCCTAGTGTAATGAGGGACCGACAAAACTCATTTCAAGTTGTTATTGTTATCTGTAAGTAATTTTTTTAATTTTTTATTTTTTTTTATTTTCTTCTTTACAAACTTTAACACGATGAAATGCCGGTCAGTTTCTTTGTACTGTACTTTGCGGAAGATGACAGCATTTAGAGTTTTTTTCGGGTTGTTGTTGTTTTCTCATCAATACAGGACACCCGCATCCGCGTGACGGAGAAGGACTCGTCGGGCCGAAGGACAAACCGTCTGACCGTCTTCAGCGCTTCGCCGGAGGGCCCCGGGTCGGCCCTCTTCACCACCGAGAGCAGGGAGGAGCTGGAGGACTGGGTGGACGCCTTTCACCAACACTTCTACGATCACAGTGAGCAAGAGAGACACTGTTTGGAACACACGCACACACACGCACACGCGCGCGCGCGCGCGCACACACACGGCACCAGTCAGTTGGTCACCTTAAGGTCGCTGGTTCGAGTCCCCGAAACACCTGGGCACTAATTTCACTGTGTGTGTGTACATGTATGTGACCAATAAAGAGGATTAAATCCTCCAGATTAGACATACACACATGCCAATAGGCCCACTGTAATGCATCATACTCAATGTCTGTCTGGCTCAATATTTGCGTATTTGTTATGAAGATTAGAGATTGGAAAATAACTCACGTCATCGTGATATGACACACACACGTGCAGATGTGTGGACAGCGGTAGGATTGCATGATTTGATGAGGTTGTTACTATTATTATTATAATCAGGATCAAGATGCCATGAAGCGACTAAGGAAGCGTAAAGTTGTCCTAAAGCTTGTTTGTCTTTTCTCCCCATCGTATGCGTGTATTCTATTATCATCGTTCTGTAAACATGCCCCCTCTCCTCCAGGCCCTGCCGTGTTGCTGTTTAGCAACAGATAAGTGATGGTGACTTCTTGCATGGCAGCGTTTCATTGCCCTGCGGAAGGGTTTATGTTGTGCATCCGTCTCTCCACCTCTCTGTCTCTCTATCTCTCTCTCTCTGTCTCTCTATCTCTGTCTCTCTCTCTCTCTCTCTCTCTCTCTCTCTCTCAGGCGAGTGGCTGCACTGCTGTGACCGGCTGATGGAGATTGAGGTGGCGACTCCGCCCAAGCAAACGCTCTTCTTCACCAAACAGGCGGATTCCGTTTACAACGACCTCAGTGAGTGTCAGACCAGTGGGGCTAGGGGAGCCAAACCAGTGGCTCATTGAACACATGGATGAGGGTGGTTTGCTAAATATTATTGTGTTCTTCGAACTATTCAAATGGTATTGAGTTGTTTGAAAACCTAATTAAATCTTGAAATTAAAGGATAATCTTTATGGTGTTTTTTAGTTTTTTTTTTATGTTGAGGCGATATTAGTGATGGAAAAGTGAATTAAATTTCTTTATGTTGTATTTTGATTTTTTTTCCAGGTATAAATTCCCCAGGCAAGTTTGAGAGCATCACCGACATAATCCACAGCCAGATCGAGAAGTCAGACGGTCAGTTTCTCATTGGTCAGGAGGAGGAGGAAAAGGGAACCCCTAATTGGTCGACTCTATTCGACGGCTCCCGCCCCGTGGTGGTGGTCCAGCAGAGTGTCCTCTCTCCCGGCAACACCTCCACCCCCTTCTCCAGCCCCGTCCCCGGTTGCGGCTCCGCCCCCAACAGCAACAAGAAGCGCCAGGCCCCTCCCCCTCCCTCGGCCTGCAAGCAGTCGCCCGCTCGACCCGCCCGGCCCCCCTCCCCCTCCCCCTCCCCCTCCCCCTCCCCCTCCCCCTCCCCTCCCCGCCTCCGTCCGGCCCGCTCCATCACGCCCCCCTCCGGCACGTCCTCCTCCGGCGCTCCACCGCAGCGAGAAGGAGAACGGCGGCGTGTGTGTCCCGCCGCAGCGTCCCGCGACGACAAGGTCAAAGACGGGCCGGCCGTCCCTGGACGCCAAGTTCTCTGCCATCATCCAGCAGCTCCAGAGGAACAACCCTGGAGGTGGGGGTGGAGTGGCGCCCCTGAGCCGGAAGAACGCCCCACTGGGCCACCCCGCTGCTCACTCTCACCCCCAGAGCCACGCCCAGGCCCAGGCCCCAGACGGAGACGACGCCCGATCCGGGCCACTGACGGGCGGCCTCGGGCTGGGCCCCGTGCCGGCCCCCAGGAGCAAGCTGAGGAAGTCTTTTAGGGAGAAGATGAACCCTAAAGCCTGGTAAACCAGAAGCAGACCCCTGCTCAGACCTCGGGTCTGGAGTAATACAGGCTGCAGCACTCATTGTCTGTCTGTGTAACTATCACTCTATTATAATTATAATCTTCATAATTATAGTGGGTTACTACAATCCATTATGCTGCACAGTTATTATACTGTGTGCCATTAAATTACAATTTTAGTAATTTTTTTCTACACAAATCCTAGTATAATCTAGTAGGACTTTTTAATCGCATCTTTAACTAGTGTAGTGAAACTAACTAGTGAAACTAACTAGTGAAACTAGCCAGTCTAGTGATTGGTTGGCATAAAAATCTATTAATAATATACCAACATAAGCAGAGGCTTTCATTGCACTCGGCTGGAGGTCTATTGTACGCCAGTAAGCACATTTTCCACATCAATCCTCTCCCACATAAATGGAGATGATTAATGTGTCTCATCTCTGCCTCGTGGCACGCAGAGGTAATGTAGCAGTTTCATTAAATAAATCTGCCTATTAATGGATAATTTGCGCTAAAACTCTTACTTAACTCACTGTGACTATATCATTACCCACTGTACCACCGTGTGTCTCGACAAACAGCGTTTTGTTTGCTAATCGGTAATGTGAATTGTAGGTTGATGTTGTGTA
>CM051018.1:12208189-12218189 GCA_027704905.1 Muraenolepis orangiensis
AATAGTTCTTAAAACATGGCGTCGGTTTCGAATTCCCACAAACACGTCGACACGTGACCTCGAAGCTCGACGCATACAAAGGACACACAGACTGCATTGTGCCATTGGGCCGACTCTCTTTTATACTTTTTTATCTTTGAGCTATTTACAGACTATAGCGGGTTTTTTAGGAGAACAAACACGCAACGCGATACTATCTACAGTGCTATGTACACTGAACGTAAGACAAGAAGAGCAAGTGTGTTGCCATGGTTTTGAACCAACCCAAATGGGTGGTTTTGTACAGGGCAGGCTCGCCAGCCAGCACCGCGTGCACTGGGCTGAGCGAGCCCTGCAACACGACAATGTACAGTATAATTACAGTACTTACACATCAGAAATGTGTTTTAAAACGCCATGTCTGTAAAAAACCTTTACACACAAATGGTAAATAGTGTCACTTGTATAACCCCCTCCCCCCTAGACCACCACTGCTACCCCCCTCCCTCCCTACTTTGAAACACTAGACATGTTAACGCCGTATTTGAGCTGTCCCAGATTTCCATTAACAGAAGTTATGGTGGCTGTAAAAAGCCCAAACAGGTGTTGTCTCTTCACCTCTGGCTACAGAGCGCAGTAGGAACTCTTTATGGAGTTGTGGTACCTTTTGATCATCGCCAGAAAAACACATCGGCTACAGCGCTCTAAAGTCCCTAAGGACACCAGTCTTGGGGGGGGGCGGGGGGCGGAGGAGGGGGGTGAAATATCAATGTCAAATATTTGTAAATCTTTTTCAAGTATTCTCTGACGATTGATCGCCTAAGACAACTAAGCGAACAGCCGTACAAGCGAAAGAAACATTTGCGATGTTTCGAGAAAAATGTGTCGATGTCGAAAAGAAGGATTAATACTGCTTTTCTCTTTCTCTTATTGAGCCTGACTGTTGTATATTTTTCCGTGTGCGTGTGTGTACTTGTGTGTGTGTGCGTGTTGCAGTACAGTCAACGCTGATAGTAATAATGATACTCTTACATTGCTACTCTTTAAGATGGACCTTAATTGTCGTGCTAACTCTAAAACTAAGATTGCGAAAGGCACAGGTAATAAGCAAAGCAACAGAGTTAACTGCCAACATTCCTATTCAAATCAATATGGGAGCCTATTTGAAGTAAAAAAAAAAAAAAAAAAAAATAAATGAACGGTTTAGTTGAGGTGAGCATTCCGTAATGCTGGTGAGAAAGTCAGTAAAGGACACGTTGCTACAGTCCACTAATTACAGAGTATGGATCATTCTACTCCCAAACGTCTTTTTTTTCAATGATTTGCAATGATAAAAAAAATTATAAACACTAACAAACTTGTGATTGGTCAATAGATTAAATCAAGTTACTATCCTGGCCTCATAATTATGCTGAGATAAATCCTTAATAATAAAAACCTGAATTGAGTCGAAGTTTACAGTACATGCATGGATACTAAAGCACCTCAGATTGCTACCGTGGGACCTACGTTTTTTCTTTGTACTTTGTACAACATAGGCCCCATTGCCTTTCAAAGAGAGACCAGGAAATTTGCTGTAGCAACAACAACAACAAACAAAAAAGAAAGAAAGAAAGAAAGAACGAAAGAAAAAAAAAAAAACGGCAACAATGTTTTTCAGCGTGGAGACATGTAAACAAACGCAACCGCCACCGTGTGGCCGAAGCGTGTCATTACAACACAATAACAGCTGTTTCCCATTCGGGATACGGAAAACAGGACCCCAACATTTTAGAAGTGCCGGGTTTCATCGACGGTCTCTTATTTGTTGTTGTTGTTGTTGTTGTTGTTGTTGTTTTTCAGTTCTTTTTTTTTTCAGCAATAAAATGTACGCCCTTCTTCTTAGACACGGTAAACAAATGGCTTCTCCCCCATGTAGACGTGGAGAGCTACGACCTGCTGACAGGCGCCGCTCTTACACTGAGGTCGACAGACTTATTGGTGAGCACATACACACCAACCAACCAGCATTGTGCAAAGAAAGGGATGCGACCACAACATAAAAAAAAAAAAAAAACCTAACAAACAAACAATAAAATACAGTGAGTGGTAATGAAATCGAAAACAGTGCAAAAGTAAAATAATACATTGAAAAGAACAACAACAACAAACGGAAAACTGGAATTTTGAGTCAGTTTGAGTGGCGGCCGCGGGTCACTTGGTGACCGGCCAGCGTTGCATTGTCAGTGTTTGCATTCCGACTTAAGACAAGTCTTCTCCCAGAGAACCAGAACAAACAAAAATAAAAGTCTGGATATTGTGAGGAAATGAGTCACTTTACGGTAGGGAGGGGGGAAAAAGAGGGCGAGGAGGTAGAGGTCGAAAAGAAAAACTAAAACATAGGACATAGTTCTTTCTTTTTACGTGGCTGTCTTTCCTTTCTCTTTCATTTTTTTCTCTTTTTTCAGTTTTTTCCTTCTCTCCTACCTCCCGCCCTCGCGTTCCTCTACCTTTGGGATCTGTCTCCCTCACAGTCTGGTGCTGGGGTGCACCGAAGACAGCTGGGGTGGGGGTAAGGTGGACATGGGGTAGAGGTGGTGCAGCAGGTCCCCGTACAGCGCCGCCCCCCCGGGGTGCCTGTAGAAGTGGTGCGGGCTGGGCCCCGTGGCCAGCAGCTGGCGGTGGAACAGCATGGAGTGGAAGGCCATGGGCGGCACCAGCGGAGACACGGCCGTCTGGCTCTTCAGGTACTGCAGCCCCGGGTGGTGGTGGTGGTGATGGTGCTGCTGCTGCTGCTGCTGCTGATGCTGATGATGCAGCCCGTCCTGGGACACGTACATGCCCGGGTAGAGCGGCGAGGGGTAGGCGGTGGTGGCCGGGTGGCCCTCGGGGAGGCGGTTGTTGAGGTGGATGGCGTGCGCGGGCTCGGCGGGCTTCAGCTCCTCGGGGTCGCCGCGGCGCAGCGAGCCGACCGGGTGCATGGGGGTCACCACGCGCACCTTCCTGTCCGGGGCGCCCTCGCCCTCCGCCTCGCACAGGCCGCGCTTGGCGGCGGGGCGGCAGGGGCTGGCCAGGGGCGGGTCGGGCGAGGCTTTGCCCCGGGGAAAGGGCGAGGGGTCCGACGGAGAGCCGCTCCTCGGCCTGGGCGACGAGACGCTCATGGGGGGCACCCTGCACGCTTTGGGGTGGGAGTCCAGCCCCGCGCCGTGCTGCACCATGGGATACTGGAGGCCGCAGAAGGGCGGGGGCTTGGAGAAGGACGACATTCTCTGGGAGAGAGGCTTGACCACGGTGAAGTCCCGGGGTTGGTCCTCCGTGGCGTCGCGCCCGTCCCCGTGCGCCTGTGTCCGGTCCCCGTAGTGGGACCTGAAGGCCAGGCCCTCGCACTCCAGACCGCCGCCACCGCAAACGAACCCCTCGCGGCCCTCGCCGTCCCGGACGTAATGCCCCCTCTTCTCGCCGTCAGGGTAGCCGGTCATCCTCTCGTGTCCCAGACAGTTCTCCGTCTGCCGGTAGAGGCTATGCAGATGCGGCGACGAGTAGCAGTCGATGACGTAGCCGTGGTGGGGCGCGGGGGGGCTGCCGCGCAGCAGCTTCTCCCCGGGCTTCTCGGCCGCGTCGGGGGCCGGTGGCTGCGGGAGGAAGGGCTGCCAGGGAGGGGAGACCTGGGGCCGGAGGTGGTGGTTCGTCCGGCAGGCGTACGTCCCCGAGAGCTCCCCGAGAGGGTTCCTCTCGGCCGGGTCGCCGCCGCAGGCGACGGCCGGGTGCGGGGCCTTGGCACTCTGGGCGTGCTGGATAACCGACGGCCTGAAGACGGTGGCCACCTCCGGGGCGCAGCCATCGCTCACGGCCCCGCCCCGTCTGGCCCCCGCCGCACCCGCCGCCTCGTCCTCGCCCCTCCTCTCCCGCTCCCCAGCGGGGAACGAGGGTGGAGGGAGCAGAGGGAGGTGAGGAGGAGGAGGCGGCGGCGGAGGCGGCGGCAGAGGAAGGGGAGCAGAGGGAGAGGCGTAGGAGTAGGGATTGGTGTCACACACTTGCGAGAGGAGCTTCTTCTTGGCCAGAGGGGACATCACCCCCTGGCCGGCGTTGCAGTAAGCAGTGGGCTGCGGCGGGGACCTCTGCACCACCTCCTTCCTCAGGACCCCGTAGTCTTGTTTCTCCGGCGGGGGGTCGGGGCCCGAGGAGTCCCTGCATTGTCTGTCCGCTTGCTGCTTGAACATGGGCAGCACCTTGCCCACCCTCCCTCCGTGGCTCTCCGCCGAGTCCCTTCCCCGGCCCGAAATGGGTTCGGGCAGCCCGGCCAGCACAGCCGCTTTGTTGGGGTGGTCCCAGCGGTGAGCCGGGTAAGGGGGCGGGCCGGCCTCCGGCCACTGTCTGGAGAAGGGCTTCTCGTGGAAGGCCGGCGGCGGGGGGCTGGACAGTCTGCGGGGGGGTTCGCACTCGCCCTCCTTGAGGGCCAGGTCGGAGGGGGGGTCCGCGGCGGCCGGGGCCAGGGTCTCCTCTTTCTTCAGGATGAAATGTAACTCCTCCTCCTCCGGGACGGAGGCGGGGTCTTCTTTCGGAGGACCCGTCTCCCTCCTCCCGCCCGCGGGCAGCTCGGCGCTCTCCTCCGGCTCAGATTCCTGGAAATGGAAATATGGAAGTTAACGCAGGTGTTTCTATGTAAATATAGATATATATATATACTTATGATATAAATATAATATATATATATACGGTATATATATATATACGGTATATATCTAATATATTTATATATATATATATACACACAACTTAGGAACATGATACCTCCAAATATATTCATGGTATTTGGGGGTTTTCATGGGAGAACAACTAGCATTAGGGGGAGACGACAGTGACGAGATAATGAGAACGAAATGAGATATAAAGGAACAACATGATCCTGGCCGGATTCCTGCCAGACAGAACCAGAAAAAAATAAAAAAAGTCCAACAGAGCAAGGGCAGACTAGGGGAGGAGGAGGAGGAGGAGGAGGAGGGAGGGAGAGGGAGGAGAGGAGGGGGGAGAGAGGGGGGGGGGGAGAGACCTGGTTACTGACCTGTAACTTCTCCTTGCATTTCTCCGTCTCGTCGTCCTTCTCCCTCTTCTCCCTCCCCTGCTTGGGATGATGGTGGTGGGCGCCTTTGGACTTCTTGGCCCCGGAGCCCTTGGCCCGGCCGGCGGCGGCGGTGCCGGCGGGCGCCTTGTCCTGGCCGCCCTCCTGCTTCTTGGCTTTGACCAGGGGCAGCGGAGGGACGTCCGACTGGCCCTTCATGTGCCTCTCATAAGGCAGCAGGAGTCTGCGAGAGGGGGGGGGGGGGGGGAGAGATGGGAGGGACACAGAACACACAGCTTAGAAGCCTGCCCCCCAAAATGTGGATTTGTTTCTAATGAAAGGGGACAAAGAGGATGTTAATAGGACAATAAGGTCTTTTGTTTTGATATTGAATAGGCACACAAATAAATGGAATCATAATACGCCGCCGCCGCCTTCAGCTAGCTGCATGCCTTGTATCAAATATGGAGGCTCACGGCTATCCTCCTTAATACCTGTCAGACATTAGCTGCTGTATGCTAATCTCTCTGGTTTAGGGAAATCCACATCCAGGGGTTATAGGTATGTGTGTGTGTGTGTGTGTGTGTGTGTGTGTGTGTGTGTGTGTGTGTGTGTATGTGTGTGTATATGTGTGTGTGTGTGTGTGTGTGTGTCTGTGTGCGTGCGTGCGTGCGTGCGTGCGTGCGTGCGTGCGTGCGTGCGTGCGTGCGTGCGTGCGTGTGTGTGTGTGTGTGCAAGCGTTTGAGGCAGACTTCCTCCTTTAAATGCGTACACACACAACACCACACACACCACACACACACACACACCACACACCACACGTCAGAAAGCGAGCAGTCACATGACCGGGGTCAAAGGGCAGTGCAGGCACAGCCGCGGCGAGGCTGAAAGCGTTTCCTTCAGATGTACGTACTTGTACTTGTAAAGGGCTCCGAGTACTCTGAGTTCTAATCTAATCTTCCAGTGTGATTAATCATGTCTGAACCACACACAAAAAGTACACACACACACATAGTTACAGTGGGACAGCTGGCCCTTCCAAAGCCTTGTTTTGAACAGGCCGGGCATTTCAAGTGACTGATTACTGCAGCGCTATGTTCCGACTTAATCAAAGCCATGCTTGCTGACATTTTTATGGAAAAAATGGCTGCGAAAGAGAGAGAGAGAGAGAGAGAGAGAGAGAGAGAGAGAGAGAGAGAGAGAGAGAGAGAGAGGAGAGAGAGAGAGAGAGAGAGAGAGAGAGAGAGAGAGAGAGAGAGAGGAGAGAGAGAGAGAGAGAGAGAGAGGAGAGAGAGAGAGAGAGAGAGAGAGGGAGAGAGGAGAGAGAGAGAGAGAGGGAGAGGGGAGAGAGAGAGAGAGGGAGAGAGAGAGAGAGAGAGAGAGAGGTGAACGAGGGTAAAGGGGGGAGGGGGGGGGGTTTCGACGGCGTAACGCCGCTTTATTTTTTTTTCAATATTTCCGTCAGCCTTTCATATCAGATGTCGTAACTAATGTCGAGCTTTATGATGTGAAAAGCATTTATTTATTTTTTTCTAAACTATGCGAACAGTAAAACACTATAATTTAGGGAGTAATGGGGAAAGCTGTCGCCGGTCCAAACAGCAGATGGAAATAGTCACTGAGGCTGAGGAGCTCTAAGAACACGGAGGAGAAAAACCAGCAGCTTTTCGGGAAAGAAAATAAAAAAAGAAAACACATTTCAAAAACAGCGAACACATTTCTCTATAGAATAATGCCACAGCATGACTTTTTCAAACACTGGCGATGGGATAAATAAGGGCTTTTTTCTTTTTTTGTTCTTGCCACCCCCCCCCCCCCCCCACTTCAAGTGACCATTAAAAGTTCCCTTTAAATTCCTTTTAAGGAACAAACACATTAAGACAAACATTGAATCACGAGGCCTCCTGTTTTTGCCTTTTTTTTCCCCTTCACAAGGGAGGGGCGGGCGGGGGGGCGGGGGGGGGGGGGGGGTGGGGGGGCGGGGGGGAGAGAGAAAAAAAAAAAAGGAAAAAGAAGAGAAAGAACAAATCCTGCAGTTAGTTCAAGAGGCTCTGCCTGCCTGGGACTTTTCTGTTATTTTTTCCCTCGGAAACAAAAGTGCTGGCAGGGAAAGCGGTGGAACTACATTTCATACAGCTGCTTCTTGGCCTCCCCCACCCCCCACCCCCCGCCCCCCCCCCCCCCCACCACACACACACCCCTACCACACACACACACACACACACACACACACACACACACACACACACACACACACACACACACACACACACACACACACACACACACACACACACACACAACACACACCCCAGGCCTCGGGCCAAGAAAGGAAATGTACTATTAAATGTGACTTAAGTTATTGGAGAGAGAGAGAGAGAGAGAGGCAGGGGCCCAGCAAAGCCGTAGTAAAGAAAAAAGAGAAGAAAATGAGGATGG
Source organism: Muraenolepis orangiensis (assembly GCA_027704905.1). NCBI lineage: Eukaryota > Metazoa > Chordata > Actinopteri > Gadiformes > Muraenolepididae > Muraenolepis > Muraenolepis orangiensis. The sequence goes on from CM051018.1 coordinate 12,215,646, forward strand.
AGGAATGAAAAGAGAAAAGGGGGGGAAAACAACACAGAGAGCGCATAACACAAACATGGAGAGGGGTTGGACCTGTGGAGCTGGGAACAAAAATGTGTCTGGCATAAAATACTGGAATGAATGCTAAACTCTGGCTGTAAAGGTTGTACGTTACAGAGGGATTACAGTATTGTTAAAGTGTTTCACACGAACTATATACACATATATATATGTATATATATTGTATGTATATATGTATATATACAGTATATATACACGTGTATACAAACAGACTGTGTATACTTTATAGTGTAGAAATAATATATGATGTGCAACAATAATAGTATCTGTTTATTGCATAAAAGGTTAGAACAAAACATTACAACACAGCGTCAACATTGACTGCTTGCTGGGTAATTTGGCATTTCACGTAAACACGTAAAACAAGGTTTAAATGTGGGGCAATGTTTGCTTCCTGATCCGTCTGTGAGCCTGTGAACAGCTTGCCACGCAAAACAGTGGGATTCATTTCCTGAGACTGAAGTTAAACATGTGTGTGCTAAATCCTTTCTGTGTGTGTGTGTGTGTGTGTGGTGTGTGTGTGTGTGTGTGTGTGTGTGTGTGTGTGTGTGTGTGTGCAAAATGTCCAGCCCCCCCTTTTTTGCCATTTGGCCCATCAAAGGAGCAGCGGAGCAGCAGAGCAGAGCCAGTGTACACTGTGTTTGGTATCAAGTCTGTGGGAATGAGAAGGGCTGTCTGGCCCATAGGTCAACTTTATGGAATGTCTATATGGAGAGAGTGGTGGTGGGAGAGGGGGTGGTGGGAGAGGGGGTGGGGGGAGGGGGGGGGGGGAGGGGGAGGAGGTGGAGGAGAAAGGGGAGAGATGGGCACAGCCAGATAATGAAGGAGCCCGAGAGTAGCTTGCCAAGTCACTGGAGCCCTCTGTGTCACCGCGAAGAGTGACATTGGTTAAAAGGATAATGTGTTATTATGGCCCTTGAGGAACGCCAACCCTCTGAATGTGAATACATCCTTTGTTATGTTTAAATATATATATATATATATATATATATATATATATATATATAGTATATTAAAGAACCAAACGGGTAAACAGCTCCTTAAACATGAAAATGGCTCTATTTTGAGCAGCGCATGGAGACTTGTGTACAGTGCAGGTTTTTATTGAGCAGTAGGAGTGAGTTTTGTCGCAGATTTTCTTCTCTGAAAACTTCCCCCCCGTTTTTTCGCTGCCATCACAAGGGTAAGGGTAAAAAGAGAGCTACTGTATATTTGACGTGCTCATGATCACAGAGTCCCGGTGGTACAGTAGGGACGACGAGAAAATACACGCGCTGCAACTCGCTGCTTCCTCCCCCCCCCCCCATCCCTCCCCTCCCACTCCCTCCCCACCCTCCCCCCTCCCTCCCCCAACGACGGGCGGGAGGCAAATTGTTGGCAGCAGCGCGGAGTTGAGCGAGCGCCAGATGTACTCAATAGTTGTAACCACTAGAGGGTGTGGTTTGCGTCAATAAAGACTCCAGGAAAGAATTTCCTCAAGGCGGTCGGTTGAGGTTACATTTTTATGAGGTCAATAAATACTTCCCCGCATACCAAGTCAACTCATTTCTCAATCCGGCCGTTGTTTATGCAGGGGGGGGGGGGGGGGGGGAATCCAGGAAAGACATACATTAAAGAGGAAAAGCAGCATTTTTTGGAAAAAGATAAGTATGGGATCTTCATGGCTAATGGAATGAAATAAAAAGCATATCCGACTCAAACGGTCCTATTTCGGGGAACACGCAACAACAGCAAGAACAACAACAAAGAGAAGGACACAGTGGATAAAACCGCAAAGCCTGAGCTCAGCGATGCCCGCTCTGCTGCTTTCCCCCCCCCCCCAAAAAACAGCGTACTGCACACCAAGCAACCTGGGGCCACAACACAAGGTGACATTACCAGCAGCAATGTGCTGCTCTCATCGACGTCTTGAGTTACAGGGACCAGGGGTGTTGTGGAATCCAAGAAATGCCTTAAGTCACCAAATCAGTGGAAAGAGCCCTGTGGGCTGCTCCATTTCAACAACGTCTCACCCCCCCCCCCCCCCCCCACACCCCCCTACCCTCCTCCACCCTCCTAGCCATGGGGAAATTAATTCTTAACTGGTGTTGTGTTAAGATCACAGGGGCTGCTTCCACTCATAAAGAAGGGAGAAGGGAGGAGGGGGGGGGGGGGGAAAGAAGTTTTTTTTGTTTTTGTGTGTGTGTGTGAAAAGCTGGCGGACATACCCCCGAGGCTGACCGACAATTTAGTGCATAGAATGCCAAGATTGTTGGTTGTGGTGGTGGTGGGTGAAGGGTTGAGGCTGGTGGGTGGTGGTGGTGGTGGGGGGGTAGGGGGGGTGGAGGGTGGAGGGTGGTGGGTGGTGGTGGTGGGAGTGGGTGGTGGTGGTGGTGGTGGTAAGGGTGGTGGGTGGTGGTGGTGGTGGTGGTGGTAGGGGTGGTGGTTTGTGGTGGTGGTGGTGGTAGGGGTGGTGGGTGGTGGTGGTGGTAGGGGTGGTGGGTG
>CM051018.1:12223189-12240689 GCA_027704905.1 Muraenolepis orangiensis
GTGCGTGTGTGTGTGTGGTGGGGGGGGGGGGGGGGGGCACAAGGACGCCTTTGGGAAACAAACACACACACGCACACACACACACACACACTTGAGCGCACCCCCACAAACAGCCTCATTCATCATGCAGAGAGAATGCCTGTGTTTGCTGAGTTAATACAATGAAGCTAATTGCCCTGCGAGCAGCAGCCCAAACACCAAGACTCAGCTAAAACTCTTCCCCTCCAATGGAGAACTGCTCTCTTCCTCTCTCTCTCTGTCTCTCTCTCTCTCTCTCCTCTCTCTCTCCTCTCTCTCTCTCTCTCTGCTCTCCCGCACTTTCTCCCCTCTATCTCTCCACCTTTCTCCTCTCACATTGGTATCTCTCTCTATGTTTGTATCCCTCTCTCACCCCCCCCCCCCCCTCGCTCTCTCTACCTCTCTCTCTCTCTCTCTCTCTCTCTCTCTCCTCTCTCTCTCTCTCTCTCTCTCTCTCTCTCTCTCTCTCTCTCTCTCTCTCTCTCTCTCTCTCTCTATCTGGCCCCTCCCTCCATCTCTCCCTCCCTCCCTCCCTCTCTCTTCACAAGCCTGATAGCCACTGCAGTGTGTGGATTATTATTGCTTTGTATTGATTCAGCATTATTTCCCCCCCCCAGTGTGTCTCCCCCCGGTTGGCCCCAGACGGAAAAGGCCAGACTAGCAGTGGTCACACGTCAATGCTCCCCCCCCCCCCTACCCACCTGCATATCTACCTCTGGCCAGCACCAGGCCCTGCACCTCCCTCCCTTCCTCCCCCACTCCTCCCTCCCTCCCTCCCCCTCCCTACCTGTCATTCTGGGGACTCTATGTTAAATAGCCAGACACTATTGCCTTCCTCCATGTTTTAAACGGCTTCACAAGGGGGCTTCTTAGCCTCACCTAAATCATATAATATATATCATATATATAATAATATATAATATATAATATATGCATATAATATCATCAGCGACGGTCCTGGAACCAGGCAGTAAAGTAGAAGGCACATTTTGCCTGCCTAAATTTGCTTTAAATGTGCATGCAAAAATATGTCTTTTTGTTTTTGTGTTTGTGTCGAGAGACGAGGTGTGAAAATCGGCATTCGCTAATGCGGGCAGCGAACGGGAAGAAGTCACAGACTTCATAAGCTTAATAATAATAATAATAATAATAATAATAATAATAACGCACTGGGATTTTTGAAACAGATAGCGAAGTGCAGTAGAAACACACACACACACACACACACACACACACACACACACACACCACACACACACATATCAAACATGGCCAGGAAGTGGTAAACCAGAGGAACCCAGAGGAAAATGAATCAAGATAAATAACAACCGAGACCGAAAGAGAAAAGGCTTTCAAGCTGCCCCCCCCCCCCCCCAAACCCACTCCCACCCCCCCCACCCCCCTAGCCTCTTTTCCCCCATGTGTTTATTTTTGAATGCATTTCTCTATTTACATACATTCAATATACTGTAGTAAGCGGGCCTATGGGCTGTGTTGCTGGGAAATTGCCTTCTCACTGACAGGTAAGTGCATACATACAGTGTATACACACACACTCACAGACACACACACACACACACGTGCACCTGCACATGCACATGCACACACACACACACACACACTGTCACACACACACACACACACACACACGGGCAGCTTAGTGGCGGTATGCAGGCCTAGAGGGATGACTTGCTTTATGAGTGACTGGTTATCCTCTGCTACAATAAGATCGTATTTTACCATTTGTTTAACCTTGGGACTGATGCACGTTCAGCATATGTGTGTGTGTGTGTGTGTGTGTGTGTGTGTGTGTGTGTGTGTGTGTGTGTTTCAGCTTTCATATTTCCCCTTCCCCCGTTCCCCCAGGACGGTATCCATATGTTTGCTTTGGTTCAGTAGAAGCATGTGAGTGATTTATTTCATTATGCGGCGGTTCAGAATGCTGCAGTGTCTGACTGACTGATTAGCTGCATACATTAGGATGAACGCATTTCATTGTCGTCGCAGTGAACCGCGTTTCAAATGTTCAATACCGATCAAATAAAAAATAGACGCTGCTAGCCATTTTGAATACGTTTGTAATCAAATTTGTATTATTTCATATATTTCTTTTTTTTTTTTCTTCTTCTTCGTGTTTTCATCTTTAGAATCACACCTCAGGGTTGTTCCCGTTTGGAGTCCATGTCTGTTCTGGACGCTGTCATGACCTCAACTCAAGCTGCCCCAGCCTGTTTTCACTGGTACGAATGCCTTCATTAAGCCAATCAGAGTTCAACACAACTGATTACAAAAGGGGGCTTCAGTGACGTTTACCGCCTGGCTCATCATGCACTGTGTGTGTGTGTGTGTGTGTGTGTGTGTGTGTGTGTGTGTGTGTGTGTGTGGTGTGTGTGTGTGTGTGTGTGGTGCGTGTGTGTGTGTGTGGTGTGCATGTGTGTGTGTGTGTGTGTGTGCGTGCATGTGCGTGCGTGTGTGTGTGTGCGTGTGGGTGGGTGTGTGTGTGGGTGTGTGCGTGTGTGTGCGTGCGTGTGCGTGTGTGTGTGTGTGTGTGTGTGTGTGTGTGTGTGGGTGTGTGTGTGGTGTGTGGTGTGTGTGTGTGGGTGTGTGTGTGTGCGTGTGTGTCGTCGTCTCTGCGTCCACATTTTGTGTGATCCGGGATCATTTTGTGTGACAAAAGAATGGACTGCAGTAGTAGTGTGTAGTGTACCAGTAGTAGTAGTGTGTAGTGTACCAGTAGTAGTAGTGTGTAGTGTACCAGTAGTAGTAGGGTGTAGTGTACCAGTAGTAGTAGTGTGTAGTGTACCAGTAGTAGTAGGGTGTAGTGTACCAGTAGTAGTAGTGTGTAGTGTACCAGTAGTAGTAGTGTGTAGTGTACCAGTAGTAGTAGTGTGTAGTGTACCAGTAGTAGTAGTGTGTAGTGTACCAGTAGTAGTAGTGTGTAGTGTACCAGTAGTAGTAGTGTGTAGTGTACCAGTAGTAGTAGTGTGTAGTGTACCAGTAGTAGTAGTGTGTAGTGTACCAGTAGTAGTAGTGTATAGTGTACCAGTAGTAGTAGTAGTGTGTAGTGTACCAGTAGTAGTAGGGTGTAGTGTACCAGTAGTAGTAGTGTGTAGTGTACCAGTAGTAGTAGTGTATAGTGTACCAGTAGTAGTAGTGTGTAGTGTACCAGTAGTAGTAGTGTGTAGTGTACCAGTAGTAGTAGTGTGTAGTGTACCAGTAGTAGTAGTGTGTAGTGTACCAGTAGTAGTAGTGTGTAGTGTACCAGTAGTAGTATGGTGTAGTGTACCAGTAGTAGTAGTGTGTAGTGTACCAGTAGTAGTAGTGTGTAGTGTACCAGTAGTAGTATGGTGTAGTGTACCAGTAGTAGTAGAGTGTAGTGTACCAGTAGTAGTAGTGTGTAGTGTACCAGTAGTAGTAGGGTGTAGTGTACCAGTAGTAGTAGTGTGTAGTGTACCAGTAGTAGTAGAGTGTAGTGTACCAGTAGTAGTAGGGTGTAGTGCACCAGTAGTAGTAGTGTGTAGTGTACCAGTAGTCGTAGTGTGTAGTGTACCAGTAGTAGTAGTGTGTAGTGTACCAGTAGTAGTAGTGTGTAGTGTACCAGTAGTAGTAGAGTGTAGTGTACCAGTAGTAGTAGTGTGTAGTGTACCAGTAGTAGTAGTGTGTAGTGTACCAGTAGTAGTAGTGTGTAGTGTACCAGTAGTAGTAGGGTGTAGTGTACCAGTAGTAGTAGTGTGTAGTGTACCAGTAGTAGTAGTGTGTAGTGTACCCTTCACTGGACTGTCCGTCCTGCCACGGTTTTTACATCATGACCCACAGAACACAGCTGTGGTGTGGTGAAATGAATTATACTGCAAGCCTGACCGTTTAGGGATGTTTATACTAGCGGTCAAGTGAAGGGGGTAATACATTAGCTGACACTCGCGGGAAAAGGTCCATTGGCAAAATGTATTTTCAAATCTAACCACTCGGTGTACTACCTATTACTTGGCAAACAGCTAGAGGTGCTACAGTGGAGGGGGAAATTGCTCTTTGAATGCTGGACCATCTGAGAGGGGCAGCAGTAGCTCAGTCTGTTGGAAACTTGGCTTGGGGAACCGGAGGGTCGCCGGTTCAAGTCCCAGAAACGGACCAGAGTACAGAGTGAGAACTGGCACCAGAACCCTACACTGCTATCGCTGTATATACATACCAATGCTGCCCACTGCTCCTAATACTAGGATGGGTTCAATGCAGAGCAACACATTTCATTGTGTGTGTGTGTGTGTACATGTGTACATGTGTACATGACCAATAAAGAGGATTCAAAATCCTCCAGATGTAGAGGTAGATGAAGGATGGGGAGACGAGGGCCAGGGTGACGTGTGTGTGTGTACGTGGGCTCACCTCTCGTAGTGCCTGCGTGTGCAGGTGGCGGCGCTGGTGCTGCTCGGGTTCCCGCCCAGCTCGTCGTAGACGTGCTTCCACTGTCGGCGCACGGTGATCTGAGTGGGGAAGAATCGGAAAAAAGGAAAGAAGAAAAGAAAGAGAGATGAAAGAAAAGGAAGAAAGACCAAAAAATTAAAGAAAGGAAGAAAGAAAGAAAGAAAGAAAGAAAAAAAGAGCAAATGTCAACAATGCATTTTGGCCTTTTCTCCTGTATATTCCTGTCGCCGTGTGGAGTTTCACTTCATGGCATTTCCGTGCCACATATTGAGTCACACCGTTCCAGTAATTTCATGAAACATTTTTTTTGTTTAAGTGGCCCACTTCACAGTCCTCACATAAACTCTCCACTTAGTGTTAGTCAGCTACCGTCGCGTCGAAGCCACAGCGGTTGGTTGGTTACTCTCTCTCTCTCTCTCTCTCTCTCTCTCTCTCTCTCTCTCTCTCTCTCTCTCTCTCTCTCTCTCTCTCTCTCTCTCTCTCTCTCTCTCTCTCTCTCTCTCTCTCTCTCTCTCTCTCTCTCTCTCTCTCTCTCTCTCTCTCTCTGCAGATGAGCATCCCATTGGCTAAGTGCGTAACTGACAAACACAGCCGACATGCTACACACAACTGTCCGGTTAACACGTCTTTCACACAAGCCATGATATAATCAGCAAGGCAGAGATGTGGCATGGAGGAAAATACAGACTGTAATTACACAAGCTGTATCGTGTTTATGGATTGGCTGGCTGGCTGGCTGGCAGGCTGGCTGGCTGGCAGGCTGGCTGGCTGGCAGGCTGGCTGGCTGTTTGCATGACTTTAGAGCAGCCAGCTAATGAAGGAACAGACATGAGCAGGACGACTCACTGCACAGCGCTAAGTGCCTCTGACTCGGGAACATGGGAAACATGTTGCACGTGTCAATGTTGCACATGAGTGAGTGTAACAGGTATCTGCGCCAAGGTAAACGCTCTCTCGCTCTCTCTCTTTCTCCCTCCCTCTCTCTCTCTCTCTCTTGCTCTCTCTCTCCTTCTCCCTTTCTCTCTATCTCTCCCCCTCTCTCCTGCTTACCAAACACTGTTTTCTTTATTTCTGTCTTTCTCTGTGCATCTGTGTGTGTGTGTGTGTGTGTGTGTGTGTGTGTCTCTGTGCGTGTGTCTGCATGTGTGTGTGCGATTATGAGCGTTTGGGGGAACACATATGCATTTCGAACATGGGAAAAAATGACCAATATATGACCAATTTAGTGTTTGACCGAACCGTGGGCAGGCCAACATGTGTTTTCCACTCCAAGGGGATTTCGAAACAACGGCATCATTTAGCTAAATGTGGCTCTGTGACCAAGACCTTCTCCCTGGGAAAATAGTGACGAAGGAGGAGGGGAATGAGAGCGAGGAGAGGAGAGGAGAGGAGAAGTAAGTAAAGAAGTGATACGAAGACAGAGGGGACAGGATAAACACTAGAAGTAGGGAGGGAGAGAGAGAGAGAGAGAGAGAGAGAGAGGAGAGAGAGAGAGAGAGAGAGAGAGAGAGAGAGAGAGGAGAGAGAGAGAGAGAGAGAGAGAGAGAGAGAGAGAGAGAGAGAGAGAGGGGAGAACAGATGAAAAGAGAATAGGGAGAGGGTAATGGAACATGTGTGAATACTTACTAACTCATATCCTCCGAGTTTCTGAGCAGCTTGGAACATCGTCCAAAGGTTGACTACAGGAGAGAGAGAGAGAGAGAGAGAGAGAGAGAGAGAGAGAGAGAGAGAGAGAGAGAGAGAGAGAGAGAGAGAGAGAGAGAGAGAGAGAGAGAGAGAGAGAGAGAGAGAGAGAGAGAGAGAGAGAAGGACAAAGCAAGGAAGGCGTTAGGCCATGGCTCAAAATATCATGCACGTGAATCTGCATTTTGTCGATGTGTGTGGATCATCTGTGCAAACAGCCTATCATTTGTGTTCCAATTATCAGATCAAAATACAGACACCTGCACACAAACACCAGACTGCCTTTATCTGCCGTCACACCTGTATTGTACATGTTACACACGCGCCTGGCGCTACAAACATCCGAGAAAACAGCAGAAACAAACGCCTCATTCGATCGTCCGATTTACCCGCGCTGGCGTAACACACTGTTGTTGTTCATCGTTAAATGTGTGTGCACATTATCAGTCATTCTGTACACAGATTTCCCCCGGTGGAGACCACCCCCCCCCCCCCACACACACACACACACACACACATATCCCCCCCACTAGCGCCGATCCCGCGTGGTGAATAGCCTCAAACGTCTCTTTGTCTCAGAAAATATTACCTTCCCCTTTTCCTCCGAACAATAGACCGCAGGTTCATCGGGGAAGGGGGGGGGGGGGGGGGGGGGGGGGAGGCGTTCGCTGGCAAATGACATTTGTATTTGCTTTTTCTGTAGCATCATTGTTTAACATTGTTTATATGAAGGCCTATAAATAAGAAAAGGAGGCCACGCCTGGGGAGAAATCCATCAAAATTCAATCTGTGAGTACACAAAGCCTTGCATTTGTCAAAATGACATTTTCCTATCTCCGCATTTGACAGCATTGATTTTTTCTTTTTCTTTTTCCCGGCAAAAAAAACCCAAACCGCCGTCCTCTCTTTGCGACCGAACGCGCGGGTAGAATAACAAAGGCAGCCGGGGCAGAGGGCACTTTTTTAGTTGGCGTTTTTTTTTTTTCTTCTTCTTCTCTCCACTGAACACGCTCGCTGCAGTGTATTGTGTCTTCAGACTGTGGAAAACACAGAAAGACAGTCTGTTTAACTAGCTTGTTATGCATCGACTATAATTACCGCAACAGCACACAGGGAGGGGAAGCAAAAAGGGATGAGAAGAGAAAATGAGAAAATATAGCTTCTCTCCCTCTCTCTCTCTCTCTCTCGCTCTCTCTTGCTCTCTCTTCTCTTTCTCTTTCTCTCTTCTCTCTCTCTCTCTCTCTCTCTCTCTCTCTCCTCTCTCTCTCTCTCTCTCTCCTCTCTCTCGCTCTGTCCTCCCTCTCTCTCTCCCTCTCAGGCTCTCCCTCTCTCACACTCCCCCCTCTCTCCCTCCCTTGCTTTCTCCCTCACACTCTATCTCACCCTCTCTCTAGCTCCCTCGCTCTCTCCCTCTCTCCCTTGCTCTCTCCCTCTCTCTCCCTCTGTCTCTCTCGATGTCTTGTCATTTGCTATTTCAGTTCTTAATTCCCCTCAATTCAGTAGGGGCAATTATGGCTGAGATAAGGATGGCAACACAGCGACACAATGCCGCCGTAGTGACACGCGGATGGCATGGCAATTAGACAACAAGGCAGAAAGGGAACAAGACAAATTGAAACTGATGTTCGCGGCGCCACGTGCACGCCCGCCAGCACGTGCACGCCCGCCAGCACGTGCACGCCCGCCAGCACGTGCACGCCCGCCAGCACGTGCACATCCAACACACACGGCATGCACGCCACAGAGTGCGGAGGCAACGGCACATACACGCACACACACACACACACACACACACACAGACGTTCATGTGAACTCACACACACGCACGCACACAAAACACACAGGTGTGCATGCGCTCACACATACACATACACACACACACACACACACACACACACACACACACACACACACACAACACACACCCAGCAGGCTTTTACACACTTTCCGCATCCAGTACATTTTGTCATTTAAACGGAGGCTATTAAGAATATCCAAACAAAAAACACAAGAGCCACTTGTCCTTCTCTTTGCTGCTTCTCCATCTTCCTCCTCTCCTTCCCCGATTTAAATAAATGTTTTTCTCTCTCTTCATCTCCCCCCCCCCCCCCCCCTTCCCCTTCCCCCTTCCCCCGCCAGTGGCTGTCTGTTTCACTCTGACTGTAGGGAGACTGCAGCATCGATAGCGTCTCATCACCAGGAAAAGGAACAGCTGTTTGAGAGGAGAATCACTTCTCAGCCCCGGCCGGCGATAAAAAACAAAACGAGAAACAAGACAAAGACAAAGACAAGTGACCTGAGTGAATAAAGAGCGGCGAGCGTTTGTATTTTCACCGTCGCTGCTTCATCCTCGGCGGCCCGTGACGTGTGTTGTGGGTTTTGTGTTGTTGTTTCCCTATATAGGTGCCTCTGAAGAAAGTACACGAAAAAAAAGAGGTTCTATGCTATGTCAATCGCTGTGTCTGTCTCCTATCGTCCTTCTGAGATTCAAACATTCAAGATGTTTTTAAGTACGTACAATGCCTTCTCCCCATTCCCTCCCGCAGTATGAATTTCCTACAACACTACTATACTAAACTATACAATACTATACTAAACAGTACTATACTGTTAACAACACTATATACTATACTGTTGTGGAGTGTGTGTGTGATTGGTGGCTGGTTTAAGCAGCCTCATCTGGCCTGAGTTAGACTGATTACTCTATGGCTGGTGAGGCTGCACACCTGTGGGTCCTTGTTAATCAAGGACCACAGGTTAAACCAGCCACACGCTGGAGAGAGAGAGAGAGAGAGAGAGAGAGAGAGAGAGAGAGAGAGAGAGAGAGAGAGAGGGAGAGAGAGAGGGAGAGAGAGAGAGAGAGAGAGCATGCACCATCTGCTCTGTTCACCATTATTCAAAACTCTGCAATAAACCGGATTCCTCATCACCCTGTGTCCTTGTCTTCCGGAGGAGGAGCCCTCTAGCAGCCATTTTAATGGCTGTTGTGGCAGCGTTGTCTGCTACAACTATAAACGATAAACTAAACTATACTCTCGCAAGACTGTACACAATAAAAAAAGAGTAATAAATGGATCTTTGGAGTTTTCATACGGAGGACAAAATGTTAAATAAGGTCCGGTTGAATGGGCGACGTTTATGTCTGCCCCCATTATGGACTTGGGCCGCACGATGAGCGGATAATCGGGCCTCCTCTGCTTTGTAGGGTTGTAATGCGCCGCGTCCGAGGGATAACATAATAACCAGTAATGGTTAAATAATGACATAGGCCATATCAATTGTACATGGAGTGTTACGGGGGACAGGGGAGAGAGAGAGAGAGAGAGAGTGTTAAGCGATTGCATTAAGCCTATCTAAAAGGAAAAGATTTAAACATGGGATTTACAAAAAATGCTAATTTGATATATATATATATATATATATACATATATATCACGACGCTGATCTCTTTACGTGGCGTATGTTCTATCTGTATGTGATCGTCTTATCTAAATACATGACGTCAGGACGTCGCCGATGTGGTATTTTTAAGTTCCTTTTGAGTTCACCGGTTTTTTTTGTGGGCAATTTCGATTTGAAGCTCGTTATTCAAACGATTTTTTTTCCCCCCACTCAAAGCAAATAAGCATGATTGCAATTTCTCTCTCCGGGGGGACGAAATGTGCTGTTTGATCTCTAAACGTACTTGTAGTGAAATTTTACAAAGAGGAGAGGGGGAAAAAATAAGAAGGTTTGCATGTTAGAATTTGTTGTATTCATTATGCTCCAGCAAACCCACCCCGCCCCCCCACTCCCCCCACCCCCCCCCACTCCCCCCACCACCCCCACCACCCCCACTACATGTGCTGATGTGTTCTCCCTGCCAAGGCCCTGCTTATGATGTGGCTGGGGTTGGGTTTCACCACCAACGTGTAGTGTATGTAAATCAGACCTGCCCACTGCTCTGTGATCCAGGCCAGAGGTACCAAAGAACTAAGAGAATATATAGGGTGTGTTTCTTTCCTCTCCTGGTCTCTCTCTCTCCCTCTCTCTCTATCCCTCTCTCTCTATCCCTCTCTCTCCCTCTCCCTCTCCCTCTCTCTCCTTCTCCATCTCTCTCTCCCTCTCTCCCTCTGCATCTCCATCTCTCTCTCCCACTCCAGCTGTCTCTCTCTCTCTCTCTCTCTCTCTCTCTCTCTCGACCACAATGACCTAGTTAAGAAACAATTTGTAGGCAGTCAAGTCAACAAGATTGCCAAAATACGCCAGTAATATTAGCTCAATCAGAATGACCTCATTTTGCATCTGAGAGCTTACAATAATAATACGTTTTACACAAGAGCAATCATTTTTAATTTTTTTATTAGTGTTGTACATTTAGATGTATTAGGGTTAAAGTTATTTAGGATGATTATTATAGAAAATGAATACAACGATTCACCTAATATAATACCCTATTAAGTTTAACTTCAATGTTCTAAAATATATTTGACATCATTCGTATGACTGAATCGTATTATGTTAACCAAAGCAACACAATATCCATGGCTGAAATGAGAAGCGCCCAGGAGGGAAGAAATCAATTCAATTCAAAGTCAATTCACACCACAAGAGCAGAATGAGGACATACGTTCTCATGCATGCGCGTGTGTGTGTGTGTGTGTGTGTGTGTGTGTGTGTGTGTGTGTGTGTGTGTGTGCGTCTGATAAAAAGAGTAGTAAAAGTGGTTTCCACCCTAAGCCAAAGAAGACCATTGAAGTTTCCGGTCTTTCTCGTCGTCTTTATGCGAGACATTCGACATTTTGCCGTCCGCCGGCTGTTATGGAATAAGTGTGTGTTGTACAACCGCAGCATCCGACCCACATTGAATATCTGATCTCTCCGCCGTGAGCAGCGAGTGCTTCCCGTACGCTCCTCTGCTTCTTTTCAAGGACATCCCTTCGCCTTCTCAGGATAATCACATTGACTTACTGCCCTCTTTGCATAAAGCCAGCCAAACATGCTCTTAAGTGAGGTGAGCTAGGCAGTCCCAAGCCATTAGCTGTGATTTACTCGCTAATATAGACACTGGCATGGTTTATCGTCGCGTCAAATTGTGTATTTTCCGACGGTATGGCTTTTGGGGTTGGAGTTTTCGGGCCCAGTGCTCGAGACAGGCCTTTTTTTTGGCGGCCACCTCTGTGTCTACCAGGCGAGGCCTTGTTGTAATGCATTTATTTCTGCTGGTACAGACGGAAAATAAAGTGCCCTTGACCGGACTGTTGAGCCGTAGCTACCCAGGGTTACTGGATAGAATGCTAAAAACAAGAAGCAAACACCACCTCAAAAACACCAGGGTTTTCTCTTCTCTCTCTTCCAAGACAGGAAGGAAGGGAGCCCTCAGCCTTACAGAGAGATGCGGTCAGACAAGGCTGCACTATTCCCCTCCGAATAACACTTTTTTTACATTTTTATTGTTTTGAGCTCGAGGCAGCATTAAAAAGTTTGTGAGAGGTCAGCGAAGTCGACGTGATTCAATTTAAATCAATGGATATGTCGCGCATACCGGCTATGGATTACTGTTATTGTCTACGCAGGCACTTAATGACGCACAAAACAAGTCTCTGTGCACGTTTGGCCTTCTACCATCTGGTAGACACTTCAGGTCACCATCAAATCAAGGACAAACTACAGTCAGTACAATACTGTCTTGAACACTGTCAAACACCAACACTGCTTAGTTACATGTTTACATCACACCGCACCTAATGCCACTGCAGTATGTGACTATAAATCTGTTTTGTTTATTGAGTTAGTCGTTTTCTAAATCATTAATTATTTTGACTGTCACTCTTGTGTAAGAGTGACAGTGAGGATTGCGACACAATTTCTTTGTGCTTCTGCAACGACAATGAAGGCACTCTGAGTCATTCCCACGCAATCATATCATAGTTTTTTTCCTATTGAGTGAAATGTGGGTCATGTTTAATGAATGTGCGTTTCGACCCGGGTCTGTGAATCAGGTTACATGTGATGACACGATTGAACAAACAGCTGCGCATAGGGACATTATATATTTAAATATGTCAAATCTAGATTTGAATATCATTGAATATTCATCAGCTACCCGGAAACTGACCCCGGTGCACGCCACGGGATCTAGGGGACGTTTTTATTATGATAAAAAGCACTCACTCTGTTTGAAACCCAGGAAGGGGATCCTCTCGATGGGCGTGTCCCTCTCTTTCATGTACTTGTAGAGGGCCACCAAGAACGCCTGCTCCTCCGCGTTGTTCTCCTCCTCCGGCACTTCCTCCTCCTCCTCCTCCTCCTCCTCCTTCTCCTCCTCCTCCTCCTCCTCCTCCTCCTTCTCCTCCACCGCCGCCACGGCCGCTGCAGCAGCAGCAGCAGCAGCCGCCGCTACCGCCGCTACCGCCGCCGCGGCTACCGCCGCCGCCACGGCTAACGCCTCCTCCTGCTTTTTCTTCTCCGCCTTCTTCTCCTTCTCCGCCTTCTTCTCCTTCCTCTCCTCTTTCCTCTCCTCCTTCCTCTCCTCCTTCCTCTCCCCCTTCTCCTTCTCCTTCCCCCGCTCCTTGTCCTCGCCCGAGGGCTTCTTGGCGTGGACGCTGACCTTTGGCCTGGCGGCCGAGCTTATTCTGCTATCGCTTCCCGCCACTTTGTTGCTAGGTTTGAGCTGCGGAGCGTAAAAGAAAGAAAGAGAGAGAGAGAGAGAAAAAATAAATAAAATGATTTAAAAATAAAATCAATAGAAGAACAATTTAGGTCAGGAGGCGAGGCCGGGGCGTACGATGATGGACGCCGGAGCGAGATGTTAATGTGCAATATGTGGGCCGTGAAGCCAATTTGTTTAACAGGAGAGGAGAAAGTTAAACGTGTGTTTAATGTGGTTGATGTTGTTGTCGTTTGTTCTCCTCACTGCTGTCGTTTCCCCGGAGGGAAAAGCGCTGAATGGGCTTTTGCTCTTCTCGCAGTGCAGTACACTTCCATTGTTCAACCGAAACAAACCCAACTGATTAAAACGACAGAGAGAGGCGGGAGCTAGCTACAGGATAAAACCCTTAAAAGGTATTTTTTTTTCGGGTCAACAAATGGGAGTGTGCACCACCGAAGGGTAAAGGACGATGGACGACTAAGAGGCTGTACTTTGTTTCACTTGGTTGTTAGTGGTGGGTTTGGTGGCTGTTCTGTAATATTTTCCCGTTCAGGGAAATAACAAAAGGGCACACAAGCATGTATTTAATAATAACAAAAGGAAAACAATTGTGCTCATATTCACCGTGACAACCTGCTGAAGATGAAAATTGTAGTTCACCTTGGTCATTGAAAGATTATTATTATTATTATTATTTATTTTTGGACTCAAGATGATTAAGTCATGACAGAGCTCCAAACCATAAAGTGGTCGTGATTTGTTTCTCATTACATTTGTTCAGCTTGACAATAAACAAAATTAATAAGAAAATAAGAAAATAATAATACTTAATAATTATTGGACAGACTATAGTGGACTGGATTCCTACCTTGGCAGGGTTCTTTCTGCCGGGCGGACTGCAGGGTTCCTGTGGGGCCGTGACGGTCGACCCTTGCGTTGACCCCTGAGTCGACCCCTGACCCTGGCTCTGGGAGTCCCTCCTCTGGGAGACGGACAGCTTCTTCTTCCGCGGTCGGCCCTTCAGGTTGGGAGCTGACGGCAGGGGAGGAGGAAGGAAGCAGGCAAAGAGTGAGTAGGGAGAACAATTGTTGGGTACCCGTTGAGGCAGCGAAAGCACTTTGTGGAATAGTTATTATTTGTATGGGTTTTTGTAAGAGCTCCTATATATAGCAATTAAACCGGGTATTTGAGGCAGTCTTGTAATTTCACATCATGTAATGACATCTCATTTTCCCCCCCGCCGGATAGATGGGCATTTCCACCCTGGCTGAATAATATTTGTATAATAAAGTGGACGGGGGAGGCAAAAAATATATTCTGTAATGAAAGACTTCTACTTCTTCTTCCTCTTCTTCTTCTTCTTCTTCTTCTCAGAGATGACGTGTTGGTGTTTGGTTGGCTCGTGTGAGTAAGTGTCCATAATGCCATGCAGTGATCCTCGAGAGCAGAGGTCTTAAGAGCGGAGGAGATTTCCTTCCCTGTTGTTTACAGTAGCGCTTCAGCTCAGACGGATGTATTTACTTTAAACGGAGAGAGAGGAGACTAGAAGAGTCTGTTCCACACTGCAGCACCATTTAAATATGGTTGTTGCTGTTTTGTGCGTTGCTTGTTTTTTGTTGTATTCCTCAACACACTGACTGATTACTCTGTTAGCGCTGCTCTCTATGCCTTAACACGCCGAACAGCTTAGACTTAGACACTTGTAAATGCAACAAAACACACACACACACACACACACACACACACACACACACACACACACACACACACACACACACACAAAGACCTGTCTGATGGCGGTTGCTTTTTTTGGTTTAATGTTTGGTCTTTCTAATTGCTCGCTTCACAGTTTCAGTTCAGGCTGTCCAGGGTTCCAGGGTTTTTTGAGTGCGCCCACGTTTTGTTTACGTATAGCCTAGCTTTAAGGGTGAGCCGTAGTAGCTTCCTGGCTGCATCTCTGGAGTCAACGTACACACACACACACACACACATACATAACAGCTCAGAGAGGGAGAGAGAGAGAGAGAGAGAGAGAGAGAGAGAGAGAGAGAGAGAGAGAGAGAGAGAGAGAGAGAGAGAGAGAGAGAGAGAGAGAGAGAGAGAGAGAGAGAGAGAGAGAGAGACCAGACATACAGAGAGAGAGATACAACGAAGTAAAATACAGAATCCTTCTCCCAAGAGAAACAGAGAGTGAGAGCGAGAGAGAGAGAGAGAGAGAGAGCGAGGGCGAGGGGAGAGAGAGAGAAATCGTGTGGAATAGAGTCAAGCCATGCATTACACAGCATGTACTTCTCCCGTTCCATCTGCAATGACAATCAATTCACAGTCAAGGTTGCTACGTGCCAAGAGGGATTCTGATTATTTTTCGTCCGATCAAATTCCTCATCGGGAAAAGAAAAGAAAAAAAACCACGCCAAAATAACAGGACTCTCTGTAAATAAAATTAGGAGGCCGCCCATTAACGCACGCCCGTCCACATGTGAGTGTGGCTAAGGGCCGATATACTCCATCTTGAATATGTTGTGTTACTGCCGACACACAGGGCAGAGCCATACATCCACAGAGGAGACGTTCGGCCCGCGGCCTCGCCGCCTTCTAGTGGGGAAAAAACGTCCACTTGAATTCCGTTGTAGGTTATATTTACTCAAACAATGTGGGCTAAGCTTTGTTCCTCGCTGTCCCTTTTCGGTTTGATTTATTTCCCCTCCCTCGCTCAATCTCCCTCCCCTATCGTCTCTCCCTCTCTCTCTCTCTCTATATCTCTCTCTCTCTCTCACACACACTCTCTCTTGCTCTCGTTTCTGTTTCAATCCTGTTAGAATCTGGCCAGCCTGTATTTACGGTATACGTATACATCACACCGCTTGCCATCCCTATTGTATGATCAACAGCGATAACGTTGATATTAAAAAAACATAACAACAGTGATTAATCTCCACTCCCAGCCTATTTGGCTGCCCTTCATTACACCGGAATATTACATGAAGCCTTTGTGTAACAGATGACTCATCCCACTTTAATACCTCCAGCTCTGACCTGGAACATGATTTATGTGTAAGCTAGTGGCGCCGGTTTCAGCGAGCGAGTGCACACGCACACGCCTGCACACACACACCGCATCCACAGGAATGACTTTGCAGCTGCCTCACTTTTCAATGTGTTTCTGTTTTTAGTGCCCCCCACACACACACACACACACACACACACACACACACACACACACACACACACACACACACACACCATCCGCCCCCACCCCCTGATGTCTTATACTGCGCTAAACAGACAGCGGTAGTGTTATATAAAATAACGTTCTGTTTACACATTTCATCATGTCAAATGATGCCGCTCGGCGAAAACGAGACATTTACTGCAGATCGGATGCACATTGGAAAGCACATTGGCGCGCAGAACACGCACAATGGGAAGCGTCCTATTCGTCATCGCTGGCGGCACGGCGGGGGGGGGGGGTGGGGGCACAACAACTTAGTCGAGGGAAGAGAGAGAGAGAGAGAGAGAGAGAGAGAGAGAGAGAGAGAGAGAGAGAGAGAGAGAGAGAGAGAGAGAGAGAGATGGTGTCCACGGCTCTTTATTGATTGATTGATGGGAGCAGGAAATGGCAAAGAGGCGATAGTTCCTATGAGCCTATTCAGTGTTTTATTGCTAATAGGTGACGCGCCGCGCGAATTGTAACGCGTCTGCCGCTGAGGTTTGTTTTTATTTATTTATTTGTTTATTTTCAATTGCCACCGCAAATTATTTGTCACTGTTGTCCTATTCGCTTTTCCCCCCGCCGTCGTGCAATCTGACATGCGGTGTGGGAGGGGGGAATCAATACGAAATATTGACGACACCAGCGTTTGGCTGACTCCCATCCCTATGGATGAATTGAAATGTCAAAAAAATAATAATAATAAGGTACCGACAACAAACTTCGACACTGAAACGAATGTTGCATTTGAATATGTTGTTTTCATATAATAGTTTTGGACTCCCTCAGCGCCTTTAAATAACCTTTGCGTTGGGTGAGCGATCGATCATCCGTTATCACCTTGCGATCACCTTTTGCATTTCAATAGGGAGTCCCCAGAGGGGTTGGATACACTTGAAAACTGCCCGCTGGGGAAAACTCCACAGTCACACGTACGTACGGGATCATAGGTCTACACTCATATCCATAAATACCACCGATGCACAATGTAAACACAACGTTAGCAGACGGAACCACGCATAATGCACACAAACAAGATACAGTATACTGTAGGTGAAAGCACAAGTCATTATTGTCCTCTGACGCGTTACATTATAGGCCTTATATTACTGTACAAAACACATACTGACCAACATGTAAACAGATTATATAACAAGCTAAGTGGTACACAGAGAGGACCCCTATTGAATTGTATTATTAGTATGATAATTATTGATATTATTATGAATATTATTATTATTATGAAGATGATGATGATGATGATGACGATGATGATTATTATTATTATCATTACTGTTGTAATTATTATGTTTTGCATCATTTTGTGTGGCAGGATAATCTGACTGGCTCACTGATCTCACTGGTCTTAAAGTGACCAGAAGATCCGTGCCTGGCTCAACACAAGCATTATGGGGGTATGTCCTAAACACACACACAGGTACACATGTACTGTATATGTACTCATATACAACAACACACATGTGTGCACACACACAAACACACAACACACACACACACACAAGCGCGCGGGCCCA
>CM051018.1:12250689-12253189 GCA_027704905.1 Muraenolepis orangiensis
GAGAGAGAGAGAAAAAAAGAGAGAGAGAGTTGAGGGGGAACAAGTGGATAAGCTTCAAGGCTGATCCTATTCATTACGCGGAGGAAAGGAAAAGAAATCACAGCATCGACCTATAAATAAATGAATGGCTGTATAAACAAGGAGCCCATACATCAATAAAACATATGTACTCTAATAAATCATGCTCCAGTTCCACTTGATGGGACCAGCATTCAACGACGCAGATTAACAATAATAACCATTTCTCAAAGAAACATACTATTCTGTATACAGTGCATAATTGGCTTCCTTCGTTCTTATCTCGGTTCACAGATTTCAAAATCTTTGTTGTTTTGCTTTCAAACGGCAATGTATCCATTAAATGGTAATAGATCAACAACAAGCCGCTAATGGTCTCCATATGCCCGTTGGTTCCGTCGATACAGAAAGGGTAAACGGTGAAACTGTTTATTTACCTATTTTCCTTATCACTTGTTTCAATATTAGCTCATTTTTTTCTAGCTAACTTTTCTACACTTGAACCAGTAAGCGTAAAAGCCGCTTTTGTCCGTTTGTCCTTCTTAGCTGAAGTGGTGAAAGGTAATTGTGCGATTGTTCTGAGGTTACACACACACACACGCACACCCCTCCCCCCACGCTTCAAGAACACAAACCGAGAACAAGCCACTACCTGCATACGAAAGTAAACACCTTGTTTTTCCTTTGTCTGACTCCAATAACAGCAGGCTGGCCAAAAGGCTCCCGCTCTCTCCGTCTCTGTGCGTTAGCTTCACTGGCTAGCAGGGAGGGAGGGAGGGAGGGAGGGGGGGGGGGGGGGGTTGGGGGTGGGCGGATTTCAAGGATTCGTACATCTTGTTATGATACATATGATGGTGGTGATAATGATGATGATGAGTCACACATGCTACCAGGAACCCAGGTTCCAACCGGTTTTCAACAAAAGGGCCGTGCCTCCGCCGTGGGTAAATCACCATCTGCATAGCGCTGTGTGCAGTGCATGCATGCAGAGGCGACTGCGCTTTGTTCAGTGTAATAACCTTATACCATTCACTTCATTGTCGCTGAACGGAGGCTGCCTCTCTATCCAGTATAGTGAGCTCCAGTGAGTCAGATGTGGCCATCTGCCAAGGCGAGGTGCAAAGTCGCATATTAATATCAGCAAGGGACATAATTCCGACGAAGATAACTCTCTCCTAGATGGTGCTTTTTGCAAAAAAATAACTACTTTGATCTTTCGGTTTTTTCTTTTTCTTTTTTTTTAACGATTAATGATTTACATGAAAAGAACAGAACTTGACGGCGTCATTCCGTATTCACAGGGCCAGAATGCATTTTGCACACAACCCCTGGCAGGGTCCAAATTCGGTGATCACAACACATAACCAATCAGACTTGGATGACAGCCCTCTGCCAAGTGACTCAGCGCTTATGTAAACATTCTCATGGCAACAACATATCGGGTGCTTTGTGTGGGGTTTTTTTGCGAGCGACTCAGAGCACACGGTGTCTCCTGTCCGTCTCTCATCTCCTCTCCTCTCCGCTAATGAAATATCTAAAAGGGATATGTGTGTGTGTGTGTGTGTGTGTGTGTGTGTGTGTGTGTGTGTGTACCGAGCTCTCTTCGGGAACCCTCGTCGGGGCGATATTAATAGCGGCAGGTCCACGCGCCGGCCCTATTAGAGCCTGGCTTATGTATCTATCCCTTCAGTTCTGCCGCCGCCGGTGTGTTGTTTGTTGATGGTGTGTAATAGGGATAATAGTGTTGATGCTAATGCTACCGGTGGCACGGGAACTAAAAGAGTGTTGTACCCCTTTTTTTCTGTTGCAAAGTGCACTCAAGTGAATGGACGGACCGGACACGTGGCACTGGTTTACCGAAGCGGTCCCCATATCACATGGGTGTGGTGTGTGTGTGTGTGGTGTGTGTGTGTGTGTGTGTGTGCGTGGCGTGTGTGTGTACATGTGTGTCCAAGAACAGAAAGAACAAGGATATCACCAATGTGATATCCTGGAAGGGTGTTTTCAACGACGACAATCCTGCGTGAGTTATTTTGTGTTTTATTATGATGAACCTTTACATATCAAACGGGTTTCTTTACCTGTCTAAATGTATGACCTGTGTGTGTGTGTGTGTGTGTGTGTGGCTGTGTGTGTTTGTGTGGATATCTTATGATGATCAGGATGGAGTGATGGCTAACACAAATCCTCAGGGCAGAAGGTGGGGGGGGGGGGGGGGGGGGGGGGGTGACAAGGGGGCTTAGCGAGCAGCTAATGACATCATCAATGAGTATCTGGCATGTTTTTTAATACTCTGTCTGGTTTTCATATTGGCGGGGGGGGGGGGGGAAGCAAAGCAGATAATTGGATTCTACCAAGAGGAGGATAACACCAATCTCCACCAAATAGGAAAGGGTTTTCCCAAGCTTTCTTAAAAAAAAACCTAAAAAACCCAAAAAACTAAACCCAAAGGAGCTGACAAAAGTGTCTCATGCTCCTTAAT
>CM051018.1:12255689-12268189 GCA_027704905.1 Muraenolepis orangiensis
TCACACAGGGGGGGATGACGTGCACACCACACAAAGGATGTTATTTCACGTTTGGATAAGGCACGACACACCCCCCCACCCCCCCCCCCCCCCCCCCCCCCCCCCCCCCCCCCCCCCCGACGCTAAAGAGCGGGACGGCGGGAACCGCAAATGTCAAGACACGGGAGCCACTTTTCAAACACCCAGATATTTGACTTTCGCTAAAAGCCCGAACATACCACAGGAACTTAATATAAAGGAATATAAAGGAAACACATAAACAAAACTATGCTATAAAAGCACAAGGATCCGACTTGCGTTCCACTCACACCACATCATGTTGTGCAAAAAAGCCTCTTATCTAAATCGTGAGTTCAAAGTAATAAAGTAAAGTAACGGAAGTTACAAAGTACAAATACTTCATGACTGTACTTGTACTGTCATTTTCCAGGTGTCTGTACTTGACTTTTTTTCACTTTGACTCGTTACATTTCAACACAAATATCAGTTGAAACAGGAGGGTTACTTTCATTTGAGGTGAATTATTGATTATTATTTCTTTTTGCATCATTGCGCGGATGAAGACTGAAAAAATGGACAAAAACTCGACCCGCCCAAATGCGACATGAACAGCCAATCGCGCAACAGCATCGGCTCGTACGCCGTCGACGCTGCGCCCAATCACAACAACGCATTTCGTAAACACTGTAACGCTACTCTATACAAGGGCATAACACGTGCATTTACCTATCGCATCGCTAAAGACACCATGCCCACCAAATAGTAGGGGAATGAGATACCAATTAGTGCCTTAATAAAGTCATTTTTCACCTTCAATTCCACCCCCCCCCCCCCCCCCCCCTTAATCATTGATGGCATATATTCCGGTTTTTTTCTTCCCTAACCCTGGTGGTGTCTCCCCCAACGGTCTTCTCCAGCACACACCCCCCCCCCCTCTCCAAACCCCCCTCTCCAAACCCTCCCCCGGAGGTAACCTGACACACTTTCATGAATTAGCTGAACCGCGAGGACGGCCATTAGAGCTGCCACGGCAGATTTGGCGGAATCCAAAAGGTCAGAATTAGCATTGAGCGAAGCACAGAAACATCCCTGAAATCGCTCTCCGGGACCATTTAAAGCTCCTTCTTATTTTACAGCTGTTTATTATTCCCGCTCACTCGTTCAATGTGGTTGGTATTTAGCTCGGTAGAGGTGGATTTAATATGGTCTTTCAAAGTTGCTTTTACATGAGAGGCCTGTCAAGGGAGAGAGGGGACTTTATGCTCTCTCTCTCTCTTTCTCTTTCTCTCTCTCTCTCTCTCTTTGTGTGTGTGTGTGCATGTGTGTGTGTGTGCGTGTGTGTGTGTGTGTGTGTGTGTGTGTGTGTGCGTGCGTGTGTGTGTGCATGTGTGTGTGTGTGTGCATGCTCATGCATGTTTTATTTTTGCATTCACGATGGGAACAGGGAGACCTTGAGTTTACTTCTCAGAGCCAGGGCACTTTAGTATTGACCTCTGTTGTTCTGAGGCCAATCAGAAACATAGCAGCTATTCAGGCCAGGGAAAATATGTTTAATTCAGAACGGGCGAAACCCATTTCTGTGAATAACGTTGTAAACGCGGTTAACAAACAAAAAAAAAACAACAAACACAAACTAAAAAAACCCAGCTTAACAGAGCTCTCCCCTCGGCGCTGAAAATAAAACCCGTTAGCTTAAACTCACAAAGGAACGACAAAATACACCAGAAGTGCCAGAATGGATGAGCGATGGCATTTACAGGATGCGTCGCTATTCATAACTTATTTTCCTACGCCTTAAAACATGTTTTCCCTTTTTTTTTGCTCTCACCTCTTTACCGCTGTTTTAAAAAAAACCGCAATTACCTCCTGGCAAAAATTTACAGGAAGAGGAAAAACAATTACTTTTGACCGGAGTTAGCTGCTACACGGCAAATGTGAAATTTGCCGCTAAACAAAACCGCCTATTGAGGCGGGGGGGGGGGAGAGGAGAGAGAGAAAAGAGAGGAAATGCAGAAGCGCCATGAATCATAACGTTCCATTGTTAGGTCCACAGTTAGGGCATTGTGACGCGAGCGGCGGGCGTGTTTGAGCGCTTTCAAATTCCTCAGTGGTGCCACAGAACGCTTTTCATTAGCGCCACTAGCGCTAGCGCGTTTGAGTGGTCGTCACTCGTCGTCGTGACAGAAAACAAAAGCAGGCCCTCTTTGGGGAGGGGGATGGGGAGGAGGGGGAGGAGGGGAGGAGGGGAGGATGGGGGGAGGGGATGGGGAGGAGGGGGGAGGAGGGGGAGGAGGGAGGAGGAGGAGGGAGGGTGGGTGGTGGGGGGGAGAGAGAGAATGAGGCAGGGGCGGTCCTTCTAGGACTTGAGGACATTCAGGGTTTAAGTCAGACCTCTGTCGGGGGTTTCCTCCTTTTTTTGTTGGATAAACAAGCTCTGTTTTGATGCTTTTTTTTAAATGCACACTCACACTGGCACCTTATTAACATTCAAAGTACCTCTTAATCTTCTAGTCATTGGAACATTGAAATGTGTACATAAAAAAAACACACACACACTCACACATAAGGGTGCCAGAACAAACTTTTCCTCCTTCTCCCACATACCATAATACACGTTCCATAAATACCATGCCTCCACACGATCGCTATATATCTCAAGTCATCGTCACTTGTTGTCACTGTTTCGTTGACAGGCAACGGTGCACAACTCGCTTTACATGTCAGCTTAGCATTTCACACAACGTACGGCAACCAGAAGCATACACAGAGGGGTGGTTTGGATACGATGGCAACAAGCCCTGTAACCGTCTCTCCTCTCCCTCTCTCTCTCGCTCTCTCTCTCTCTCTCTCTCTCTCTCTCTCTCGCTCTCTCTCTCTCTCCTCTCTCTCTCTCTCTCTCTCTCTCTCTCCCTCTCTCTCTCTCTCTCTCTTTCTCCTCTCTCTCTCTCTCTCCTCTCTCGCTCCCTCTCTCTTTCTGGCCAAGTAGTCTGACGTTGATCTGTTGCTTGAATGACACACAGAGGACCCAAAACGTTTTTGATCATCAAAAACATGGTATTATTTTCGAGGTCTTTAATGCATGATCGGAATGACAGACGAACAGATCCGGAGTTATTTATTAATCATTGTTATTTTTGTCAATTTCAGGTACAAGGCTATTCATAAAGACTCTGGGGCTGTAGCCGACCACCGAGGGCCTAACTACGCCCCTTGGAATGGGCTGAACTGAAAATTAAATTACCATATTGTAAAATCTTTTATTGCAAATGTTTGGCCATTATCAGTGTACTGTACTGAATCCAATTTCCGGCCATAATTAACTCGATTACAGGGACATTGATCGAGAATCCGTGCTGTTCCACAGAGAGGGCTTGAAGTGGTTTATGGCCGGTCGACCGTTGAGCCACAAGAGATAGGAGGGTTGGCCCGCAAACACCAATGAATGAAACGGAATAAAGGCAAAGAACAAAAGACGTCCATGGCCAGGAATAATCTCAATGAACAACAGAGAGATATGCACTGTCCCAGCGAATTTCAGTATTTCGGGGGAATAAAAGTTTACTTTGTTTAGTAAAACAAAAAATAACTGGAACTCATTTAGGCAAGCTAAGTTTAAGACCTTTAAGGCTAGGACTTAAATGGCATACCTGTCAAAGTTAATGTGAAATAAACGTAAACTTTCCCCAAGTAATGGATATTGTTTTGGACTTGCTGCAATCCACTGTGTCCAAGGACAACACTTCCCACATGGCACTGCACATGCCACCTCACACCCAGACTATTGCGGCGTACTTTGAGCTACTGGCGTAATGAAGTAGTAGTACACAACCCATAAATGAGAATAAATGCACCGATTACTCATGCTATAGGAAACGTCACGAGAAAGAGATGTTGTACTACGGCTTGTTTTTTTGCGGAGAACACGGCTCCTAAAAAGTGTGATTAATGAGACAATAGCGTTTTCTTTGTAGCATCACTGAGGCAAATTCTAATTATCATCCCTCATTATCCAAGCCCTTGATAAGAGGGCTGCTTTCCTTTTGTCGTTTTTTGTCGTCTGGGGAGTGTGTACACTTTAAACGTTTTAGAACTTTTAGAACACACAACACATCTTGGAATTGGGACAATTATTGTCACAACAATAATAATAATAATTCAAATGAGTCAGTGTACAACACAAGTACAGTACAGCAAAAGGAATTCCTCTGCATTTAACCCATCCTAGTATTAGGAGCAGCGGTCAGCTATTTATACAGCAGTTAGGGTTAGACTGTCTTGCTCAAGGACACCTCAACATTCTTTTTTTTATTTTTTTTTTTGCTAGGAGGAGCCGGGGATCGAACGAGCAACCTTCCGTTTGTGAGGCGACCGCTCTACCTCCTGAGCTATACTGCTATACTGCTATACAAAATAACAAAGAGAGAGAAAACTAGAATAAACCTTCATCATAACCCTTCTGCCATTGGTCTGAGGACAGTAAAGGAGAAAGGAAAAGGATGCTAGGCTCAGTTTGCCGAGAGGGGCCCGTCCTCAGTCGAGGGATGTAAAGGACACTAAACGACACTCTGGGAAGGCTAAGCACACAAAAGATGCCCAAGCATGCAACCGTGGTGTTCACGGTCGCCGCCGTTTCCCCGCAATGATGCTCTGTTCTGCCGGGCGGAATTGCCACATCTCAAGAAAGGGGAGGGTGGTGACAATGTCACTTTAAAAATGCTCTGGTTTCGGGATGCTAATATCCCCCCCCCCTCCCCCCTGGAGGAAGGACGCTCTCACTCACCAAACTCATCGCAGACGCTCTCGTTCTGCAGCAGCGCCGGGTGTTCGAAGGTCTCCCGGCAGTAGAGCACCCTGGTGTCGCCGCCCAGCGCCGCCACGCCGCCCAGCGCCAGCACGGTGTGGTCGGTGAGCAGCGCCGAGGACGGCGGCTGGCCCCGGAGCCGCGCAAGGACCGAGCGGCAGCGGCAGTACTGGGGGTAACTGAGGACCAGCACCTTCCGCCCATCCTCCTCTTGGCCTGTGGTGTGGAGTGGTGTGTGTGTGTGTGTGTGCGTGTGCGTGTGCGTGTGCGTGTGCGTGTGCGTGTGTGTGTGAGAGAGAGAGAGAGAGAGAGAGAGAGAGGAGAGTGGAAACAAACAAACACAATTAGGAAACCATTGGCGGATGGGGAATCTCAACCCCCCCCCCCCCCCCACACACCCCAAAAAAGATTCACAAATATGTAGAGTCACACGTTAGCAGAAGCAGGCAAATAAAGTGTTGATTTTTATTCAGCACTTACTCTCAACACGCTCAACCACATTTTAATTGGATTGACTGGATTGCTTAGCGGTTTGCTTCCAAACATGAGTTTTTTTTCCCCGGTTGTCATCGTAACTACGGGGGCCAAATATATACTGAAGCGAGAGCAAAACAAACTCCCTCTTATTCAGAGCTTTTTGGTGGGTGTTTTGCGCACCGTATCCTGACTCGCGGCAACCCTGAGGCAAGCAAGATCCTGGGACGAGCCAAAAGGAGGACTAGGGTTTAATTTTTATTTGTTGTTTAAGATCAGATAGAACAAGATAACAGCCGGCCCTTTCTAATGGCGAAAACATGTCTCTTATGGATGGCGGGGAAAAAAATCCATGAGCTCTTTCATTCCCCGCACTCCTTCCTGGGTTTCCCCCCACAAAGCAGAGTCAGGTGAAAGGGGGCTTGGGCGATCCCAGACCTCTGTTCCCTTTAACCAATACGGCTCCGAGAGACATTTAGATTCCCTTTCACATCCCTCCCGGTTCTCGGGCCGGTCGCCGAGCGCAGGCTCACGAAAATTGGATTGAATGGAGCCGTTAATGCTCACTTAGTGGATAATAAACGCTATGCATTGCCTTTAAAAGGAGGAGAAAAAGGGGTTAAGCGATGAAATGTCAAGAAACGGTCTAGGATCTCACAACTTAGTGGGACACGCTTTAACAAGCCGTTCGAGGTGAGGTGAAAGAAGCCTGTGTGTGCGCCTGTGTGTGTGTGCGTGCCTGTGTGTGTGTGTGTGCGCGCGCCTATGTGTGTGTGTGTGTGTGTGTGTGTGTGTGTGTGTGTGTGTGTGTGTGTGTGTGTGTGTGTGTGTGTGTGTGTGTGTGCGGGCGCCTGTGTGTGTGTGTGTGTGTGTGTGTGTGCGGGTGCCTGTGTGTGTGTGTGTGTGTGTGTGTGTGTGCGGGTGCCTGTGTGTGTGTGTTTGTGTGTGTGTGCGCGTCTGTGTATGCACGCCTGTGTGCACGTGTTGGCGTGTGTGTGTGTGTGTGTGTGTGTGCGCGTGCGTGGTGGGAGACGGTATTCCATAGCCCAGGGATTATGCAAAGACTGCTGACCTTGCTGGTATAAACCTTATAATCCATCATCAATAGTGTGAATTTAAAAGGGTATGCGATCACACATTACGTGAGATAACAATAACAAACCCATGTGCGTCAACACGTTTTAAAATAGCTTAATAGGATGTCATATATGGCGGGACACAAAAAGACAAGAAGTCACCCACGGTTTCTGATTTAACAACAAGAAACGGGAAACACTAAACACTATACCATACGCTCATATCAAATATGCTCCGGAAAACAATGCAACTGGCCCCCGACCAGTTGCATCTGCCTGCACACACAACAAAAAAGGTCCGCTTAATATTTGCATTGGAATTCCAAGAATGTAGGAAGTAATCCTCTAACGGTGCGCTTCGTTAGTTTTAAAGGTCAGACTAATTGGGTTCCCTCAGAGTGCTTCAAGGCCGCATCTTGAAACCATAAAACAACGCTACCGCTCCGCGCTGAACGGCTAAGCGCTAAACCGGCGATAGTGATAGGATAGGGAAACGCAATCCTAGTCCCGTCCGATGTACACACACACATTCACACACACACACACACACGCACGCACACGCACGCACGCACACACACACACACACACACACGCACGCACATACACACACACACACAAGGAAAGAACTGTGGGTTTCAGAAGGAATTTAATTTAATTGTAGGCAATATTAATTTGCTGATTTTATTATAAATATCCGTTTATAGCCCTAGTCCTTTATTTTCTTGCATGAAAAGTGGCAACCCTAACTATACCACTATATAGCCTGATAGCTGCGGCAGTATTCAAGTATAATCATTAGGTCCAGTGCTATACCACTTTATAGCCTGCTAGCTGCAGGGGTATTGAAGTATAGTCATTAGGTCCAGTGCTATACCACTTTATAGCCTGCTAGCTGCAGGGGTATTGAAGTATAGTCATTAGGTCCGCTACCATACCATTTTATAGCCTGCTAGCTGCGGCGGTATTACAGTGAAGTCATTAGGATCGCTACTATACCACTATATAGCCTGCTAGCTGCGGCGGTATTCAAGTATAGTCATTCTACTACTATACCACTTCAAAGGAGAAAGATTGAAACTCCTCAACCAATGGCCTTCAAGTTTAGATCGAGGCCACACATTCATTCACACACACACACACACACACACACACACACACACACACACACACACACACACACACACACACACACACACACACACACACACACACTCACACTCTCACACACACACACACACACACACACAAAGACATACGCATACACACAAACACGTTTCACCGCACATTCATCACAGAATGCGGCAGTTGTCGCATGCAATTACAGCTCAGAGAGGACGAGGGGGGTGCTTTGTTTCCAAATGTCAGGAATTGTATTGTAAGCGGTCAGCATCCAACCTGCGCTCTGTCTCTCTTTCTATCACTCACTCTCTCTCTCTCTCTCTCTCTCTCTCTCTCTCTCTCTCTCTCTCTCTCTCTCTCTCTCTCTCTCTCTCTCTCTCTCTCTCTCTCTCTCTCTCTCTCTCTCTCTCTCTCTCTCTCTCTCTCTCTCTCTACCTCTCTACCTCTCTACCTCTCTTCCTCTCTCTCTGACTCACTTCAGACCTTCACAGAATTTCACTTGATTAGATTCAATTTAAAGAAAGGGCCTAGAGGCATAAATAACTGTAGCCAATGTGTGCATTGTGCATGTGTGTGTGTGTGGTGCGTGTGTGCATGCATGTGCACGTGTGTGTGTGTGTTTGTGTATGGGATGCATGTGTGTCTCATGTCCAGGTGGGTGCAAGTACTGTATATTTGTGTGTATATTTCTATATAAATATATATATGTGTGTGCGGGTGTGTGTGTGTGTGTGTGTGTGTGTGTATGTTTGTGTGTGTGTGTGTGTGTGTGTGTGTGTGTGTGTGTGTGTGTGTGTGTGTGTGTGTGTGTGTGTGTGTGTGTGTGTGTGTGTGTGTGTGTGTGTGTGTGTGTGTGTGTGTGTGTGTGTGTGTGTGTGTGTGTGTGTGTGTGTGCGTCTGTGCCCATGCAGGGCCGGCTAATGTGCCTGACAGTGAGGTGAGTCGGCAGCTCCGCGAACCCAGTCACCTTGGCGGATGTTTCTATGCATGTGTGTGTGTGTGTGTGTTGTGTGTGTGTGTGTGTGTGTGTGTGTGGTGTGTGTGTGTGTGTGTGTGTGTGTGTGTGTGTGTGTGTGTGTGTGTGTGTTATAGCGCCATCGCCGTCGCTGTGTAAGTTTCTCTGCGTGCGACGCAACGCGCATACACAATGCGTTAGGTTGGCTTTCAAAGTGAACATACTGACTTACGTAGTGTTTGCGCTGACCTTTTGCAAAATAAGAGTTTGCATGACTTATTCCTCTCTCGCCATTTACGACACGTCTTCTGTTCCATGCATTTCTCCTTGCATATCCTCCTTCTCCCCCCTGCAATCTTTCTATTACCTCCTTGATTTCTATGTATTTATTGAACCTCTCTCTCCCTCTCTCTCTCTCTCTCTCTCTCTCTCCCCATGTCTCTTCTCTTCTTCTCTCTTTCCTTCTCCTCTCTCCCTCTCTCTCTCTCATTCTGTCTGTCTCTCTCTCTCTCTCTCTCTCTCTCTCTCTCTCTCTCTCTCTCCCCCTTTCTCTCTCCCAATCTCTCTCTCTCTCTCTCTCCCCCTCTCTCTCTCTCTCTCTGATATTCCCCCTTGCACCTCCCCTCTGGGGGACAGCGGTACACACAGTGAGTGGATCAAACAGCTGTGGCAGCGGCAGATTATTTTGGAGGGCCTTTCGTGTTGTTGTTGTCGTTGTAAACGCCGCTGACCTCATAAACTACGGCGTTGTCAGGGTTGCGTTGTTGTGTAAACGCCCGGCCGGACAGCTGAGGTTAGTGCCGCTCGGTCGGCTGCTGGAAACACAATGAAGTCCAGGCACTCAATAATAACAACGCTAATAATAACAATAGAGAAAAGGGGGAAGCCTCTCTCTCCGGTGTCATATATCATACGCTGAACATTTTCATCAACTCTCGCCAGCAATTAATAAGATCATGTTATGAGCCTATATCTTACATATATATATATATATATATATATATATATATATATATATATATATATATACAGTATACTATATATATGCGTGTGTATGTATAAATAGATGTGTGTATGTATATATATATATATATTTATATATATATATAAACATATATTTGTGTATATACTGTATATATATATACATACATACATATATTTGTGTATAAATATATATACGTGTAAATATATACATATATTATTTTATATAGATCGATATCTATATAATAGATCTATAGATAGATATATATATAGATATATTTGATGTATATTGTGTATATATATGTATATATATACATATATACATATATTTGTGTATACATCTACTGTATATGTGCGTAGATACATACATATATTCATATATTATATACATATATATACATATATTTAGATATATATATACACAGTATACATATGTATATATATATATGTAGTCCAAACAGCCAGACATGATCAGCTTTTCACCGCCGTCTAATCAATGCATCGCCAACAGGGGGAAAGGGAGGGCACAATGCGATGATAGGGAAACAGAGAAGACTGCTCGCACCGAGCCGGCTGACCTGCTTACACTGCATTTTACAACACAATGCCGCACTGCTCCCCCCCACCCCCTCAACCCCCCCACCCCCCCCACACACACACTCTCTCCTCGCTCCTTTTTCTCTCTATTTTTTGTACCCGTTGACTTCCAGTTAAACTAAAAGAGTACAGCGTTTATTCGGTGCAGTCTGGCGGTGGTGTGGACTTACTCACTCTCTCTCTCACACACACACACACACACACACACACACACACACACACACACACACACACACACACAGGGAAACCACAAAGCGGGCCATGCTGTTTACCAGTGGTTAGTTAGCAGGCACATCAAACCACTTCTCGTCTAATATGGCCTTAACACCTAATCAATCACACGCCACATGCATGCATGCTCCGTCGTGGAGAAATAGGGGCGAGGCGCTATCCCAGCTGTGTCTATAGCAACGGAGAGGCGGTTTGGCATAGATCACCTTAATCTCCAATGTTTTCACAACACCAGGAAGAGGAGTTTATTGACCATATTAGGGATACAGAGGGAGATACCGTGGACCAACACCAGGAAGAGGAGTTTAATGACCCTATTAGGGATACAGAGGTACTGTAGATCCCCTGGACCAACACCAGGTAGAGGAGTTTAATGATCACATGAGGGATATAGGGGTAGATCACGTGGACCAACACCAGGTAGAGGAGTTAATGATCACATGAGGGATATAGGGTAGATCACGTGGACCAACACCAGGTAGAGGAGTTTAATATTAGGAATTTGTCCTGTGCCTTGACATCGGTCCATTTCCTAGTACAGAACAAGTGTATTATTACACACACACACACACACACACACACACACACAAAAGCGAGTGTTGTTGTTGTGTGTAATCATACAGATTGAACATGTGCTATGTGTTTTTCGCGTCCCCAGTCCATTAGATCAATCTCATGAATCTCAATCTGCCACATGCAGGCTCTGAGTTATGCGCTCCCAGTGGGAGCGCGGCTCCCACTGGGAGCGGACCGAGGCTCCCGTGAAAGCAATAAAAACATACAAATCGCCTGTTGGAGTTCGCTAATACATTACCGACATTACGCCGTTATTGGAAGCACATACAATGCGTTTTTCAATGTAATGAGCGATGTTTACGTGACCGAGAGAAATAGGCGAGACTAAACATGTTCCAAAATAACTCCACAGCCCTATATTCCCCTGGTGCGCGGCAGTGAACCGGATGCACTTCGCCAACGTGCCACCAGGGTGCGCAGTGCAATATTGCGGGGGACGGCGGCGATGAGCGATGGCTGGTTGGTTTCTTACTAGCCTACCGTTGTTACGTGAGGTGCCCGTCATGCCGCTTCATATCTAAATGAAGTCATCGGTATGACTTGTTGAGTTGTTGAACAGCGTTACATTAATTGCATTCAATATTTCGTGATCCCCAAACGGGCTGAATTGCGTGCTCCCCTTGAGCGATGAGGGCCTCGGTTGGCATATTTCAGGCTATTGAAACTTTGTTGAAATATTATACCACAGACATCTCGGGCAGTTTCTGCTTCTGCAATCTGCGTGATACAATGGTTGCAAGTAGTGGCTGCAGTGTGTGTGTGTGTGTGTGTGTGTGTGTGTGTGTGTGTGTGTGTGTGTGTGTGTGTGTGTGGTGTGTGTGTGTGTGTGTGTGTGTGTGTGTTATGTGTGGGACCACATAATGAGCAGTAAAATCTCTCTCTCCGTCTCTTCGTCTCTTCGTCTCTCTGTCTCTCTGTGTCTGTCTCTCCCCCTTATGGAAAGTGTTATAATTGATGTATGTTTTTATTTATCTCCCCCTCCCCTGATGTACGTTATTTTAGAGACGCCCACAGAGCTCAGATTAAAACTCCAACTCCAGGCCACACGCAACGTAAAACATTAACTATGACTATAATATGCACAGATCAAGCAGCTGGTCAACCCCAGGAGGAGATGAAATATCATCTAATCGTTATTTTTCTAGAAAAGGGTTAGGAAAAGGCTTTGAACGATAAACCGAGGCGGTGCATCGAGGGTAATTCTTCGAGCACCGCTCCGCTCTAATATGTCCCATTCAGTGGAACATACAGCTGGTGTAATGCAAGCCAGCAAGTCGGTGAACAAAAAACAACCCATGACAATGACACTGTATCTCTTACTCTAAACAGAGCTTAAGAAATAATCCATTAGACCATCAACTCTGACCAGAGTAGATATATAAATAGATAGATAGATGGACTTTATTTATCCCGGGGGGGAAATTGTTGAGCAACAGTCGCCACACAAAGGAGGAGACAATATAAGGTTCAAAAGTATACAATAGTGCAAAATGTTTTATACATATATACACACACATATACATATACATATATATATATGTATGTATGTATGTGTATATATATATATATATATATACATATACACATATGTTTATATATACATACATACATACATACATACATACATATATATATATAGAGAGAGAGAGAGAGAGAGAGAGAGAATATATTACCATTACGTCAGGGAATA
>CM051018.1:12273189-12278189 GCA_027704905.1 Muraenolepis orangiensis
GCCGTGTGTGTTTCCTCAAAGCCCCGGGCCCCATTATCACCCCGGAGTGTGTTCTGAGGGCGTGTACCGCCAAGCCAAAGAGGAAACATGATTTAATATGTTTTTAAGGAAAATAATGGGAGCAGGAGGGGGAGAGGAAAATACTACAGGGCTATTTAGGACGTATGTGTTTCCCATTGGTACAACTGTAATGGGGGGGGGGGGGGGGGGGGGGGCTGTCATTCAGCAGGAGTCTATTGTGAATTCCTGTTGTTATGTAACAGCCTCTCTCTATCTATCTATCTCTCGCTCTGTGCTCTTGCTCTCTCTCTCTCTCTCTCCTCTCTCTCTCTCTCTCCTCTCTCTCTCTCTCTCTCTCTCTCTCTCTCCTCTCTCTCTCTCTCTGCTCCGTCTATCTGTCTATCTGTCTATCTGCTGTCTATCTATCAATCTGCGCAGGAGGCGGAGGACCAGCGACGAAAGGCTTTAAATAAACAGTCCGCCGAAGGTAAGCCAACTGGAACCCCTTTCAATAATTACATCCAACACAATACCCAATTTACATGGGATTTATTCAGCTAGGGGGAAGGAGGAGGCGGGGGGGGGGGGGGGGGGGGGGGAGAGAGGGAGATACGAGGGGGTTGGGTGGGGGGGGGGGGGGGTGTGTGGGGGCTGGGTACAGGGACGCGACAATGTGGCGAAGAAAGCGGCGGTGACACTCGCAGCATATGATAGCAGCGAGAGCCTGAGTGCTCTCCGAGGAGGGGAAGGCTTTATGCCGCGGCTGGCGGCTTAGAGGACGAGCCTACAGATAGAAATATGTCATTAAAAAAAAAAAAAAAAACACCGCCGCCATCTGTTCACATTTCCAGCTATTGTGCCGTCATTTGGACATAATGCGCGGCCGGCCGGCCGGCAGACAGACAGACAGATAGACAGACAGACATGCACACATGTACACACGCAGACAGACACACGCATGCAGACAGACACACCACACACACACACACACACGCAGACAGACAGACACACACACACACACACACAGACAGACAGACAGACAGACAGACACACACACACGCAGACAGACAGACAGACAGACAGACAGACAGACACACACACACACACACACGACACAACACACACACACCCACACACACAGACAGAGACAGACAGACAGACAGACAGACAGACAGACAGACAGACAAAGGGGATCCAGGATGAATATAGAGCTGTGAAGAGCAGTGGTGATTGCCCGTGGTGTGAGGTGTCCAACAGGAGAAAAAAAAGAAAATTAAAAGGAAAACACTGTTGCCATTTTTACAAGGCGGAACGATCTGCTTTAGTAATTATTTAACTCCTCGACTACTCTTGAGAGATCGCTCCTGCAAAGCCGCCAGCTCTGCCATGTAATTAAATATGCTAAAATAATAACGGTGGGGGCCAATGTTCTTTTAATACCGTCCACAAGCCAACATTATATTAATATTTCATTAGCATAAGTTATATGTATATCAATTACAAATCAAGCTAATTCAGCGTATGTTATGCAGCCTACACATTGTAAACACTATATAATTAAGCTGTATATATTGGACATAATGCACGCCCGGCACACAGATAGACAGACAGACACGCAAACACACACACACACACACACATGCAGACAGACAGACACACACCCACACGCAGACAGATAGGTCATATATACTCGAATAGGGGGGAAAAGTCGTGGTAAAACAACAAGATATGGTTGAGTGTAGTATAGATTTGTCGGCCACTACTACTACTACTACTACTACTACTACTACTACTAGTACTACTACCACTACTACCAATACTAGTACTACTACTACTACTACCAGTACTACCACTACTACTACTACTACTACTAACTACTACTACTACTACTACTACTACTACTACTACTACTACTACTACTACTACTACTACTACTACTACTACACTACTACTACTACTTCTACTACCAGTACTACTACTAACCCTACTACTACTACTACTCCTTCTAATAATAATACTAATAATACTACTACTACTCCAGACTACGGCCATCCCCCTCTCAGACTCTGTAGCAGAGAAACCTCGTCCATGCCTTCATCACCCTTTCCCATTTGGATGACTGTAATGGAGAGTCCTGCCCCAGAGGGGTGGGTGGGGGGGGGGTAACCCAGCGGAACCCCCCTCATATCCCCCACCCCCCCCTCCCCTCCCCTATGCCAGGGTTCTCACATTAGCACTGAACCCCCCCCCCCCCCCATGTCTGTCTCCCCCCCGTCTGTCTCCCTCATCTCCCCTTCACTGGCTCCCGGTCAAGTCCCACAGTTTGCCCCAGTCAAGTCCCCCCCCCCCCCCCAGTACCTATCAGATCTGCTCCCAAAGCCCTCCCTGGGATCTGGAAGTGTCCACAGACATCCATCCCCGCCCCGAGCCCCCAGCCCCCAGCCCCCCCCCCCCAACCGCCCCTCAGCAACCGGCAGACTTCTGGGGACAGACGGAGCCCCCCCCCCCCCCCCCCCCCCCACTCTGGAACTCTCTCTCGGCAAGAGATCTGCACCGCTGCCTCTTCCCCGCTTCCTTTGGGACACTTTGTATAAAACCCCTGAAATCCGTGTGTCCCGTCCACCCAGGCCTTAAGGTCCCTGGTGAACATCGCCCCCCCCCCCCCACCGACCTGCCGTCATCACTGTTTCCCCCAGTTGCTGTGTTATTGTGTTCTTCTGTCCGCTAGGTTATAAAAGACGTCCATGAGTCACCATACATACATGCGCTACATCAATGAAGTATCTCCTTATTGTTATTATTATTATTATTACTACTACTACTACCGGTACTTAGAAGTACTCCTCAAGTTCTCGGGCTGGCGTGTTAACAAGACAACAAGTGGCAGCTTGGCAAGAGCAGCAGGGGGCATCAAATGATCTATTGTTACATTCCAAGACATTGCCTCCAAACCAGCCATGTGGCACTCGGTGACTCAAAGTCACCCGAGAAGAGAGGAGAACAGAGAGAGAGAGAGAGAGCACTGAACACACTGTGTGTATGAGTGACCCCCGTCTGGAGTCCACGTCATCCACACAACATCACAGCTCTCTTTTCCATGTTTTAGCCTTTTCCTCTGGTTGGAGCAGAAGTGAAGTCATTATGAGGACTCATAATTATAAGCAGCCAGGGCAGGTATGGTAGCCAAGATTGTGCACGTACGTACGTACGCCCGCCCGCACACACACACACACCACACACACACACACACACACACACACACACACACACACACACACACACACACACACACACACACACACACCACACACACACACACACACAGGCACACAACACACACACACGCTGCAGTCTTACTCACACATTGCTTCCACAAAGCTGCGGAATCTATCAAAGCCCCATTGCAATTACCTTTCACTGCGGGGGAAACACATTACCGTTGCTGTTTCTAAAGGCTAAGAGCTGATCTGCTATTCTATTCATCCTGCTTATAGCTCATATAGCCTCTGCCATAGTGTGCTAATATGTACGCTTTATTTAGAGCTGAAGCGCTTCTGCTGATGATCAGTACTATTCAGGGCAGGTTGAATTCTTTGCTATTTTATTTCATTGATGGATTCATCTGGGATTACTTACTTATTTTTTTTTATTGTATTTCATTACGCTCCATTCGAATGGGATTTAATTGTTTTTTGGCTCGAAAACAATGACACTGTTTAGGCACAACAAAAGGTCTCTCCGTGTGTAATCGTTGATTTGATTTGACAGTTTTTTTTTGCGGGAAAAAACCCCCACCTGGTTTCCAGGGAACAACGTGACTCCTATTAGCATCAGCGGAATTATGGGCACAATGTGATTCATATTAGCGTCGCCGGAGAAAAACAGCCTCTGCGCTAACAAAGAGCAAAGTGTGCGTTAACTACCTCATGAGGAAGGGAACAGACATTAGCATTCAAAACACGGCGCCTTGCTTGTTACACGCACGCACGCACACACGCACGCGCGCGCACGCACGCACGCACGCACGCACGCACACACACACACACACACACACACACACACACACACACACACACACACACACACACACACACACACACACCACACACACACACACACACACACACACACACACACACACACACACACACACACACACACACAGCGGAGAGGAGGAAGGTGTATTTCTCTAAAGACGCCAAATGCATTCAAAACCTACTGACAACCCAAAAGAGACGAGAACCCCCCCCCCCTCTGGTTAGCTTGATAACGAACAGCCTCAAAACAAAATCCTCCTGGAAGTCGAAGGAACAGTCTTTTTTTCTTTTTTTTTTAACTGTTGTTGGGCGTTAAAGCTGAGATTTACTTCCCAGATGTATTAATGACAATTGTTCTATTTAGCTCTTAACTGGGGCATGTGATAACATGACATTCACCATTTCCCTCCAGGGGTGTGCTGCATAGTATTATTATGCCTTTTTTTATTTATTTTTTATTTTTTATGAACACTGGCTTAGGCTGAGCTCCCAGAGAGAGATGCGTCGATATGGTGGGTGTCGTATCGTTGGTCTGCCCCGGAAACAGCGAGTGGCCCCCCGAGGTACAGGCGGCTTTTAACGTTGTGCGTTGTTCGTAAGGCAGATGGGCTCTGCCAGTGACACTGATGAAATATTCAGGGTTATTAAACATACAACCGGCGTGATTCACCGCCCGTCATTGAATCACAGTGAATTCATGTGCTATTCTCTCTTTCCCGGGTGTGGATCTTCGCGGCTGCATCTCGTGGACGGCAAGGATCGCAGATACGTTTACAATTAGCCGTTTGCAGCCGAGGAGACGGGGATAGGACAATCTTGAATAATAATTCAAGTAATAATCTGAATGAAATGAATATATTGAATGTAGTATGCTGTCATACCACTAGATAAACACACACACACACACACACACACACACACACACACAACACACACACACACACACACACACACACACACACA
>CM051018.1:12283189-12310689 GCA_027704905.1 Muraenolepis orangiensis
CCTCCTCTCTCTCTTTCTCTCTCTCTCTCTCTCTTTCACTCTCTCTCCCTCCTCTCTCTCTTTCTCTCTCTCTCTCTCTTTCACTCTCCCCCTCTCTTTCCCTCTCTCTTTCACTCTCTCTCCCTCCTCTCTCGCTCTCTCTCTCTCTCTCTCTCTCTCTCTCTCTCTCTCTCTCTCTCTCTCTCTCTCTCTCTCTCTCTCTCTCTCTCTCTCTCTCTCTCTCTCTCTCTCTCTCTCTCTCTCTCTCTCTCTCTCTCTCTCTCTCTCGCTCTTTCTCGCTCTCTCCCCCCCTCTTTTTCTCTCTCTCCCCCCTCTCTCTCTCTCTCTCTCTCTCTCTCTCATTCTCTCTCTCTCTCTCTCTCTCTCTCTCTCTCTCTCTCTCTCTCTCTCTCTCTCTCTCTCTCTCTCTCTCTCTCTCTCTCGCTTTCCCCCTCCCTCCCTCCCTCCCTCCCTCCCTCCCTCCCTCCCTCCCTCCCTCCCTCCCTCTCTCTCTCTGTCTCTCTCTGTCTCTCTCTCCCTTTCTCTCACTCAATCTCCCCCTCTCTCTCTCTCTCTCTCACCCTCCCCCATCACGACTGCTGTCTCTGCATCCCCTCTAGTAACTTTCTTAGATCATTACAATGTGCCAGGCAGCGATGAGGTAGCTATTGGGTGAACAAAGACCATGTAGTCTGCAGTCTGTGTGTGTGTGTGTGTGTGTGTGTGCATGTGCGTGTGTGTGTGTGTGTGTGTGTCAGTGAGTGTTTGTGTGTGTTTTCGTGTGCGTGTGTGTTTGTGCTTTTTGGTGCCCCGCCAAAGCCTTAGCTGGTTGTGCTGAGCCAGCAGATTCTCCAGTAAAGTGTCCCATCATAGTGACAAGTACATTTAGATCCAAGCTGATGGAGTCATTAACGGCAGCAGCCCTCATTAGCGGCACACACACACACACACACACACACACACACACACACACACACACACACACACACACACACACACACACACGTTTGTACACAACCGTTCGCGTGTGCACACAAACACACACACACACACACACACACACACACACACACACAGGCGCACGTACACACACACACACACCACCCAAAGGCCCATTACATACACTAACACACCTCATAAAAGAATAGCATCATTTAGCAGTCGATAAAATGAGAAACAAAGGAAATCTATCAACTGCTTACTATGCAACATATTTATAGACGGCCGCGGTATGAAACATAATATCGTTCAAGAGTCCAGCTGACGCATCTACTTATGCAGGCAAGCAATCACACACACACACACACACAAACACACACACACACACGCACACGCACATACACACACGCACACGCACACACACACACACACATACACACACACACACACACACACTTACACACATACACACACGCACACACGCACACCAGACACACACACGCACAATCAAACACTATTGATTCCTAGAGTACTCACAACGACAAAGCATCCATTATTGATTGCTGTGTCTTCGGTGTGTGTGTGTGTGTGTGTGTGCGTGCGTGCGTGCGTGCGTGCGTGCGTGCGTGCGTGCGTGCGTGCGTGCGTGCGTGCGTGCGTGCGTGCGTGCGTGCGTGCGCCTCTAACAGCGGACAGACTGTACTCAAGGGCAAGGCGTTCAGAGGCAGAAACAAACAGCATCTCCCCTTTCTAGAAAGATCCAAGGGGCCAAAACAACACCGGTCATCAATAAATTGTGTCTTTTTTCTCCTCGTTGCCTACCAACAACAGCAGGTTGTACTTTTTTGTTGTTGTTTCAAAGGCATTGTGTGTTGTTGTTGTTGTTGTTGTTGTTGTTGTTGTTGTTGTTGTTGTGTGTCTTACCATTGATGATGTCGGCATCAATAATAGATATATCTTCACGTTAGAGAATATTGCCCCATAGCCTAACAGCAAACATGGCGAGTGTACAGTATTTTTTTGTATCTTTTAATGCCTGCTCAGCGATATCAAACCACAATAATTATAGGCATTAGGCACGGTATCGCAGCCAAGCGAAAGGGATAGGGAAGGGAAGGCGGTATGTGGGGGGGGGGGGACAGCTTCAAAAGGAACATTATGTCCTTTCTGATTCCCTGCCTGTAAATAGAGTTTCCTATTGCCTCGGATGAGTCACCGTGGTGAGAAACATCCAGCGCTTTATGTTGGCCCCGGATCACTGGCACTGGCTATACCAGCAGCAGCGGTGTAACTGTACAAGCAGCCCTCGAACGCTGCCAGAAACACACACACACACACACACACACACACACACACACACACACACACACACACACACACACACACACACACACACACACACACACACACACACACACACACACACACACACACACACACACACACACCACTCCTCCCTGACACCTTGTGACACCGTAGCTGATGGATACACACGTCAGACGACCCGGGGTAAACAACGCAACAACCCCCACCCCCAACCACCCACCCACCCACCCACCCCCACCTCCAACCCCCCCCCCCCTTAAGATTTAACATCTAATTTACGACTTTAACAGACAGTATCAACATCAAGTTGAAGGGAGATGGTGGTGGGGGGGAGGGCGACAGGTTCACTGGTTTTCCGACTTTGTTTTGACTCGATTATTTAAATGCAGCGAGCAAAATCGCCGGCAGAAAAATATTCCAAAAACTTGGCTACGGTGTCTTCCTGTCACACACATTCGGATTACGCAGTTGTGACATCGTATAAACGGTAATAGACTTGCAAAACCACCACGGCGGCGCCGCAAAACCCCTCCATCCTTTAGCTTCAATTAGCGGTTGCCATTTCCAGTTCGTTATAACGG
The DNA here is from genome assembly GCA_027704905.1 of Muraenolepis orangiensis. Lineage (NCBI taxonomy): Eukaryota > Metazoa > Chordata > Actinopteri > Gadiformes > Muraenolepididae > Muraenolepis > Muraenolepis orangiensis. The sequence continues at coordinate 12,286,015 of CM051018.1, forward strand.
GAAGATCTCCAACCGCCGGTTAAGAGACATTGTTATGGACTGTATGTAACATTTATTGATCCAATGGGGCGGGAAAGGGGTATAAAGCAGGGATGTGGAGCCTCAGGACCCAGGGGTATTACCGCATGCATTCAGCGGTGAATAAAACCACCGGCTGAAGGTCAGAGTCCCTTTGTTGCTTGGTCTTCATAACAAACATTCCAATCGTTAACCAACAACTACCGGGGCATGGAAACGTTTTTGCTTTCAATGATCTCAACGCTATTTCTAAACATTGTGTGTGTTAACCGGAGGTTATCTTTTTTCAGCCCCCCCCTCTCCCCCTCCCCCCCCCCGGTTTGTTTGTGTCTGTCGCCATACAGATAACTCAAAACATTATGTACGGAATTGGACACAACTTGGTGGTTAGATTAGATTACTTAGGGGCAGCAAGTAACCGAAATCCAGGGGATTTATTGGTGCGGCGGGAGGCATGATCTCTACTGAAGGCACCCCTCTAGTTTTAAATGCACATAACTATTTCGCCCATCATTTTTTGCCCTCCATTCTCTGATTGTAAAAATAAAGTCTTTTCAAGTAGGACCTCTCACCTAGCTGCGCTCTCTCCCGCTGGATGTCCCTGAAGTTGAGGCCGCTGGTCAGGGTGCTCTCGCGGTACCGGTGCAGGGCCTCGCGCTGCCCGTTGCGCCCCAGCTGCCTCAGGACCTGAGCCGCCTTGAGGGGCTCGGCCCGCTGGCCCGGGGCCCATCCCGACGGGTCCGGGACGGTCCACTTCACCAGGTCGTCCAGGCGCACCACCACCTTCTCCGACACGGCGATGACCTCGTGCTACCGGGGAGAGAGAGAGAGAGAGAGAGAGAGAGAGAGAGAGAGAGAGAGAGAGAGAGAGAGAGAGAGAGAGAGAGAGAGAGAGAGAGAGAGAGAGAGAGAGAGAGAGAGAGTTAGGTATAGCTTGCACGACAAAACCAGGCTAGCAGGAAAGAGGGGGGGGGCTCTCATTGTACGATGTAACTCTCAATTGTGACTTGGATGTTTTTGTGTAAATGACGATGTCAAATACTATGTGTGTCACGTATGGCACTCATTGCACCCTTAAGCCATCCCTGGAAGCCTCCCCCCACTCTGGGTTCCTTCTCAAGATTTCTTCTTCCATCATTAAGTGACGTTTTTCTTGCCCTGAAGGGGGCTTAGGGTTGGGTTAGGGAGAAGGGGGGGGGGGTCATAAATATGTGTCCTGTGAAGCCCTTTGAATCTGTGACAGTGATTAAGGGCTACACAAATACAATTGACTTGACTTAAAGACGCAGCCAATACCTTATCCCGCTCATGTTTGACTTTATAAATCGACAACGTCGATTCAAATCTAAAATTCCAGTCTGATTAATGTTCTTCCTTGCTGCGTATATTTTTTTATTATTTTTAGCGTTTAGCGTTTAGCTACATCCACCGAGATTTGAATTTGGTTTTGGTTTGGGCACGGCTGTACCTTCGCATTTGTATATTAGCGAAGGAGAAGTCAGAAGACGGAAGGGGAAGAAAAGGCAACACGTAAACACTGTCATACTCAATAACACAGCTCACCCAGACTCCCCCCACCGCCCCCACCACTCTCATAAACAAATCAAGGCTCAGGGGGAAGTGGAGACTTGTGCTCCAATGGGAAACATGGGAGGAGTTGAACGATAGATTGCACGGAAACGGAATCGAAAATCTGAAGAAACAGTCGCCAAGGAAACCAGGAAGCGGGGAACAGGATCTGTCAATTTGTCAACGGAATGCAATACATGGGGCCTGAGAGTAGCTGTGGAGTAGCCACTAAAATGCTCAATGAGGAAAACAGAGGAATCACGCAAGGAATTCAATAGATTCTACGCTTACTGTATATATACCAGCACTTAGGCTGGAGTCAGTTAATCAATGGCCTGGCAGTTAAATAGATGCTACACAGCACATTTATAAATATATATATATATATATATATATATATATATATATATATATATATATATATATATAAAACGAGAAACACAAAAATTGCGCCCCGTATAGGAAATTTCAAAGTACGTGCCGAGACTAATTGTGAGAAATAGTGGCACAGGAAATCGGTAAGGATAAAGAACATTGTTTCTTTGTGAACCTACTTTACTTAAACTCTCCGCTAACTACTTTATAACCTCTCCCCTGGCTGATTGAACACGTTATAGCTTGACCTGAACAGGAAAAGATGAAAAAAAAAATAGATTTTTGAAAGGAAACAAAGTGGAGTAGATGTCTTTCCTTTTTTTTTTTTTTTTTAAATGTGTTTACATTTGAAGAGCTAATAGCTGCATTGCTTGTTACAGGCAGGGTGGAATGGCTTTGCAGACAGGGAGAGATACTATTACGGAACCAGGGGGAAATCTGGAGGACAGATGTGTGTGCGTGTGTGGTGTGTGTGTGTGGTGTGTGTGTGTGTGTGTGTGTGTGTGTGTGTGTGTGTGTGTGTGTGTGTGTGTGTGTGGTGTGTGTGTGTGTGTGTGTGTGTGTGTGTGTGTGTGGTGTGTGTGTGTATGCGCAAGAGAGAGAGAGAGAGAGAGAGAGAGAGAGAGAGAGAGAGAGAGAGAAATGCAGACACTCAATATAAAAGTCACGGAGCCATTTACCTTGGCAGTGCACCGTTTAACAAGTATCTGTCTGACTGTAAACCATCTCTCCTCACCCTCAAAGAGACTATGAAATACACACACACATTACATATTACATATATACGCCTGTGTGTGAATTTCTAACACTTTTGCTTCATTCTTTCTCTTATTTATCTGACTTGCACACACAAACATGTGAAGTATGTATATATATATATATATATACATATATATATATATATCTAAATATATAAATATATACAGTATATAAATAGAGAGAGAGAGAGAGAGAGAGAGAGAGAGACAGAGAGAGTAATATATATGGTATATATTTTTATATACATCGACCTGTATATTCATACATATACACTGTATGTATATGCCCCCCCCCTTACACCCTATGAACTCAAAGAAACAAACTTGAACGTGGCTAAGCCACGAGCGGCAAATGTCCCCGGTTTCTCTCCCTGTGTTTTTTTCTGTGTGCACTGTCTACAAATTTAGCCAAATTCAATTCTCGCTCGTCGTTCAGAACTGCGGGCGTATATCAAATCCCAGCCCGGCTTGGAAACCCGCTTGCACTCTTATACAGCACAAGCCTGTGAGGGATGGCTTGATATAGCACTGCCTCCCTCGCTAAGTAGAAAGATCAAACATGGTTTCTCGCTCTTTTTATAATGAGCTGTCTTCTGCTGTCAAGTGGTGGCGGGTGGTTGTAACTGGCTTTCCATGTGCCGGGGAAAAACTCACTACTGTTTCTTACTTGAGGAGGAGGAGGAGGAGGAGGAAGGAGAGAGAGAAAAAAGGAGGACATTTGAATAATGTAGAGCAACAGCAAATAGCATTCACCCTGCGGCCAAAACCCACATTGTGTCTCCGCCGAAATGAGAGACTTTGATGCAATCTACTAGCATCCCCGAGATAAACATGTCCAGCGTTCCTCTGAGGAATATTACACTCTAGTCCAATATAAATACAAATGGTAAATTCGATAGCTGCATGACTGCACGTCCAAAGGGCTTTAATTGCATACCAGAGTTGCATTTCCCCAATACACTGAGAACCTTTAAAGAGTGTATTTCTGAACTGACCACTGGCCCCCCATATCAATCACTTGAATCACACAGCGGCATGTGTGTGTGTGTGTGTGTGTGTGTGTGTGTGTGTGTGTGTGTGTGTGTGTGTGTGTGTGTGTGTGATTCCTGTTCAAGAAGGGGTTACTTGTGAAACACACATACACACACACACACACAACAGGTGAGAGCAATTGAGCAGCTGTCAACACAGTGCACAATATAATCAGTCTATGAACGGCAGCACACATCTAAAAACAGGCTATATCCATTATCCCTGCCAAACAGTGTTTACTGTGACTGCACCGGCTCACTGACACTTGCTGAATGGTGAATGGGACTCATATCAAATGGAGTATAGCCATTGATCTGTTCATCTGATGAGATAGCTAGATAGATAGATAGATAGATAGATAGATAGATAGATAGATAGATAGATAGATAGATAGATAGATAGATAGATAGATAGATAGATAGATAGATAGATAGATAGATAGATAGATAGATAGATAGATAGATATACTGACACTTGCTGAATGGTGAATGGGACTCATATCAAATGGAGTATAGCCATTGATCTGTTCATCTGATGAGATAGCTAGATAGCTAGATGGCTAGACAGCTAGACAGCCAGATACATATATACATAGATACATATATACATAGATACATAGGTACATACATACATACATACATACATACATACATACATACATACATACATACATACATACATACATACATACATACATACATACATACATACATACATAGAAGATCGATAAATAGATAGATGGAGAGATAGATATATACAGATAGATAGAGAGAGAGAGAGAGAGAGAGAGAGGAGAGAGAGAGAGAGAGAGAGAGAGAGAGAGAGAGAGAGAGAGAGAGAGAGAGAGAGAGAGAGAGAGAGAGAGAGAGAGAGAGAGAGAGAGATAGATAGATAGATAGATAGATAGACAGACAGATACAGTAGATATAATGCAGAAACACAGACAGATAGATGAATCTGCAGCTCATGGCGTCTCATAAAGAGTCCCAAAGAGGTCCCACATGGTCGTGCAGTTGAGGTGCATTATGATGTTCAATATATTTGGGAGGAGGATTACGCAACACAACCGTCTATGAATACAAATGAGAGAAAAAAAAATGAATTTAACAGCCGCCCACTCTCTGGGCTCTGCACACGCTTTAAACTGTGCTAGCCCCATTTTTCTTTTTGATGTAAAAAAATACTTCAAAAGCATTCATATTTCTCACCGCAGATGTGAAAACATGCCAGTACGAAATGGGGGGGGGGGGGGGGGGGGGAACGGACGGACGACACACACACACACACACACACACACACACACACACACACACACACACACACACACACACACACACACACACGCACACGCACAAAGCCACGAGTATAATTCCAACCACTCTTGGCAGGGGGTTGCTGATCGTAAAATAAAAAAGCCGAACCAAAAAAAAACACCAACTAAAAAACGAACATCTTTCCCTCTCCGAGATGTGGGGACGAGGCGGCGGAGGGACGCGTGTTTCTTCGGCGTAGCACACAGCTTAGCAAATGGGCCGCCCGCCGACGCCACCAGCCAGCATCATGATAATATGGGTCACTGAGGGGGACTTGACAGCCCACAGCCAAAGAGGTGACACTTTCACATCAACCGCGTTATAACAAAAAAAACTGTGTGACGTGTGTGTGTGTGTGTGGTGTGTGTGTGTGTGTGTGTGTGTGTGTGTGTGTGTGTGTGTGTGTGTGGTGTGTGTGTGTGTGTGTGTGTGTGTGTGTGTGTGTGTGAACACACACACACACACACACACACACACACACACACACATCACTTTACTGTAATGCAGCCTTTAAAAGCAGGAAACGGAAACACTTGCCATGATGTCACGATATTACAACATCCGATATCTGATATGATTTATTGCCCAGCGCCACATCAAAATCAATCCAGACGGACGAGAGATAAGTTGTCATCCAGACCAAATCTATCTTTATCTTGTCTTGTGTAAACAGGGACATAATGTCAACATAATCAAATTGCAAAGTTATAATAGGTCATTCATGAGAAACATATTTTTGGCTGTATATCATAAGTATTGCATAAAACACAGTGAAATACCACAGATTAGGGGCGTCAGTAGGGACTTGGCTTGGGAACCGGAAGGTCGCCGGTTCAAGTCCCTGAAACACCTAGGGCACTGCCGAGGTGCCCTTGGGCAAGACGCCCTGCTCCCCGGGCGGCTGTATATAAAACAGCTGCTCACTGCTCCTAATACTAGGACGGGTTAAATGCAATGCAAGAGAAACACATGTCACTGTGTGTGTGTGTGTGTGTGTGTGTGTGTGTGTGTGTGTGTGTGTGGTGTGTGTGTGTGTGTGTGTGTGTGTGTGTGTGTGTGTGTGTGTGTGTGTGTGTGTGTGTGTGTGTGTGTGTGTGTGTGTGTGTGTGTGTGTGTGTGTGTGTGTGTGTGTGTATGCATGTATGTGACCAGTGAAGAGGATTCAATCTTCCAGATTTTGATTAGGATTGTACTGCAGTTGTTTTTGTGAATCTACAATGTGAAAGTACGACGTTGGTTTTTCTTATCTCATATCTCACTCTCCGTTTGAGTCGGCACATTTGGTTTCGGTTAATGATTGAGCGGTCGTGTCGTTTCTTAACTCACTGACATATTAAACCAGAATCCCTGCCAGCGCCGACTGCCCAGCACAATGAATTGAAATGATAGGGGAGTCATTCATTGACATGTTAATAATTCCCATTGGTACTGTCAAGCTAGACCGAGCCCACCATACGGGGGTGTGTGTGTATGTGTGTGTGTGTGTGTGTGTGTGTGTGTGGGGGGGGGGGGGGGGGGGGGGGGGGGGGTTGGGGTTGGGAGGGCTGAACGATGACTATGGGATGGGAACTGCAGACGAGGTCTCTCTCTCTGGTGGCTTCAGTCGTGTCGCCGTGTTGAGATGAAACTCGGTGAAATGCGTATCATTCCATTAATACAGACACAACAATATCTGCAATAGCTGCAAGAGGAGGAGGAGGAAGGCAGCGGCGGAGAGGGAGGAGGGGGGAGGAGGGGGGGGAGGAGGGGGAGGATGGGGAGGAGAGGGGGTGCATTCCAAACGCTACATTCCACCACACAGCGATCCTGTTAGCAGCAGCCGCTGCTGCCGTTTCATCCGGTGAATTTTTAAAAGCACACTCTCTTGTCGGAGAGCGGTGTGTACTGAATCATAGCCATCTATCCGTCCTCATGTACGGTGTACCACCGGGGTATCTTTACCCTGCCTGGTAGTAGACATATGGCAAGAGGTGTGCTATATGTACGGCGTGTGTGCGTCTGTTATGTGTCCCCGACGGGTTGTTCTAGGGGCTCTTTTGTGTTTTTATATGCATATAATGTTTTTTTATAATGTGTTAATGTTTTTGATTGCACTTTTGCGGTTTCCGCCAAACCCTATGCATGTGCACACCAAATATATATATATATATATACTGTATGTATATATAAATATATATACTGTATCTATATATCTATATAGATATATAGATATATAGACATATATATATATAGACATATATATATACCACTGTGTTTTATACAGTGACCAGCTAAGGCATTCCTGACTGTCAGCGTTTCTGGGGCATGGCGGTGCATGGCTCGGACAGGAGTGCTTAGGACTCCAGGGAGCTCTCACCATAGGCGGTGTTTTTTCTATCTAACGGGTACATGTACACACAAACACACACACACACACACACACACACACACACACACACACACACACATACACACATAAAACACCCCCAGACACATACACACACACACACACACAAAGTGCCTCCGTCATGCTGGGAGGACTGTTCAGCCTGTTGCCTCAGAGAGGTCAGCCCTGGAATTCATGAGGCCAAAAGAGATTAGTAATTGAGTAATGGACATGGTGACATGAACAATGAGGAGACAGAGAGGACGAGAGAGAGGGAGAGAGAGAGAGAGAGAGAGAGAGAGAGAGAGAGAGAGAGAGAGGAGAGAGAGAGAGAGAGAGAGAGAGAGAGAGAGAGAGAGAGAGAGAGAGAGAGAGAGGGGGCAGAGAGAGAGAGAGAGAGAGAGAGAGAGAGAGAGAGAGAGAGAGAGAGAGAGGGAGGAGGCAGAGGAGAGAGAGAGAAGAGGGAGGGCAGAGAGAGAGAGAGAGAGAGAGAGAGAGCGAGAGAGAATGTAACACTATACCAGTTTATTATCTGCCCCTCCTCCCTATGTCTGACCTTGGCTTCAATGTCCCAAAACAAAGTTATCGGGAATGAAGGAGAAAAAAAAGGAAAAAGAAGTGCAGGGAGTGGGTGGGTGGGGAGGCGGGTGGGCGGGGGGGCGGGGGGGGCGGGGGGGGGGCTGAGGGCGTATGACAAGGTAGGGGACAATTGAATTATAATATCTTGGCTTTTTTTTTTACCCGGGTGTGTGTGTTAAGACTAGAGAGAGAGAGAGAGAGTTCAAGGTCACGCTATCCAAACAGTAAAAGAGAGGAGGGGGAGGGAGGAGGAGGGGGAGGGGGGGAGGGGGGGTACATTAAGTTCAGCCGGGCTTGTTTGTTTGCATGCACAAAGTCACTCTCAGGCATCTGCAGGCGTGCGGAGCTCATCTTTTATTCACCGATTCTATTAGGAGATTAGTTTTACACGGCGCTCGGTGGTGATAAATGAACGTGGCTTTTTCCGGGTTTTTTTTTTTTTTTTACAGACACAACAGAAGGGGGGGGGGGGTGAGGGGTGGGGGGAAGCAGCTCAATAACAAGGCCTTTTTTTTTTTCAAAGCCTTCCTTAATGCCGGCGCGGCATTCATCATGTGTCACACGACACCGCCGCCTGGCCTCCTTTGAAGCCCTGCTGGGCTGTTTTAGGCTGTTTTTTTTTCGGGGGTGGGTGGTGGTTGTCAGCGCTTGTAGTTAAGGGTATGCACGTATGCATGCAGAATAAAAAATATATATAAATTAATAAAAATGAAATGGCTGTATTGTCAAAGGTGCGTCCCCCAAACGGAAAAACAATATGAAATATCAGCATCAGAGTGCGTATCCAGTGCGTTTGGCTGGCCTATGGGGCCACCGCCCACAACCCCCCCCCCCCCCCCCCCCCCCCCCTGGTTCTCCTCTAAAGGTTATGATAACGATCCACTTTAGCTCGGAGGCAACTGGAATCATACATCAAGGCTAATGTTTGCTCCGCTCAAGTGGTTTGTCAATGACAAAAAAGGGGGGAAAAGCCGATCTTAAGAACACGCAAGCGAAAAAAAAAAAAGGGAGAAAAATAAATAAATAAATAAATGGGAAATTTAAAAAAAGGGAAAAACCCGTGGAGTCTCTCTCATGTGCTGACAAATCAGAGGGTTTGGTGGAACATGTCATTACTTAGCTCTGCTGTGTCACACCGAATACTTTGGTCAAGGGAATCAAACGATCTTCTCCAAGGATAGGAATGACAACCGCCCCCCCCCCCCCCCCCCCCTCTCTCTCTCTCTCTCTCTCTCTCTTCCTCCCTTAAACCAATGGGAAATGTTAGTGTTTTTTTTTGGCGCAAACCTTTGAAGTTTCTATTTTAAAGGACTTAAATTACACTATCCCCAAAAAGCTGGTAATAATTTACATGCTATTTCGGTGATAGTGAGGAATTCACTGGAGGGCAGTGTTCAGAGTTAATGACTTGTTCTGCGGCAGGCAGGGGGGGGGGGGGGGGAGGGGGGAGGCGCACACACACGCACACACGCGCGCACACACACGTACACACACACACACACACACACTGCAGCCCCCACACCCCCCCCCCCCCCTTCCCCTTTTAAAGTCCTGCCATTGTTGGGTGAATAGAGGTGATTCGGTTTAATGCACACACTGAGCCACCACAAGGAAGCCGTGTGGGTGAGGAAGCGGGACCACTGTATTTAATGTGTCCTATCACATTTACATCCAAGTCATTGAGCGGAACGACCTTATCGGTGGAAATACTGGTCGCATAACTGGGTCACTTAGACACAACTCAACTAGTATCCCAGATGCCTGAATTACCATTTCAGAGCTTTCGCCCCCCCCCCCCGGGGGGGAAATCAAAGGAGTAGCAAATGAATACAATCTAATTTCCCTACAAGCTGTCTTTTTTTTTTTCCGACCACTGAAACACATGCATGGACTTCTGCCACATACTGAAGAGATGGCTTTGGACACCAGCCAAAGTGTTTTCCACAGCAATCAATACTGGCCTACTGCTGCAGTCCCCGGCCTGTCAGTGTGTGTGTGTGTGTACATGTGTGTGTGTGTGTGTGTGTGTGAGTGTGTGTGTACATGTGTGTACATGTGTGTACATGTGTGTGTGTGTGCGTGTGTGTGTGTGCGTGTGTATGTGTCTGTTTCTGTGTGTGCGTGTGTGTGTCTGTTTCTGTGTGTGTGTGTGTGTGTGTGTGTGTGTGTGTGTGTGTGTGTGTGTGTGTGTGTGTGTGTATGTGCGCGCAAGCACCCGTGTGCATGCCTGTGTGAGTGCCAAAATCCTGCACTGTATGTGTGCCAAAGCCTTGTCAGCTAGGGGGGGGAGGGGGGTGGGTGGGGGGGCAAAATAGAAGAGAGGTCAGATGAAATCAGAGGTGATGATAATAACACATTAATATAACATGATCCAGAAATACCATCCCTAACTTGTGAAGACGTATGCATATATATCAAACATAATATGGGTATTCACAGCCACTGAGGATATTACAGTATCATGCTATCTATGTATGCAAGGAATTTCTTCTCATATACTTTTGAATGTGCATATATATATATATATAGAAAATAAACAATATATATATATATATATATACACTATATATCTATATATATGTGACCTATAAATATATATATAGGTCGTTTTAGTACTATATATATACACACATATAAATATATATATATACACACATATATAAATATATATATATAGGTCATTTTAGTACTATACTAAACCTTGTGAGTCACGGAGAAACAAGTTCTTCTAACCAGATGTCACTGGTTAGTTGGTGGCAGTTAGCAGACCGACAAACAGAGAGCAGAGGAGCCACTTGTAGGGTCTCAGAGGGTCGGGGAGGCTGGGTGAGAGCGCCACAACACAGAGCCTGTTCCACAGAGAGAGCAAACAAACACAGCCCGAATACCACTGGCGGCCAACACTGCCTGTCAGACGGATACATACCATGAAAAATACACACACGCACGCACGCACACGCACGCACGCACGCACGCACGCACGCACGCACGCACGCACGCACGCACGCACGCACGCACGCACACACACACACACTCAGGCATGCACTTAATTATTAACTTGGAATATGGCTTTTAACAAACCCTGTGTAAATAACAAAAAGGTGAAATTGTACAGCCCCCTCCCCTCCCTCCCTCCTCCCCCTCCCCCTCCCCTCCCTCCCCCCTCCCCTCCCTCCCCCCACCATCACCCCATGATGTGAAAACAGTGTTTTTGTGTAAGCAAAGCGTCAAAAGAATTGACATTACCCCCCGTATCACAATTTTCCATCGCTTTTGAGATTGCTGGCTGGCTGCGTTTAAAAGGAAATTGACCTGCAGCCCCAGTCTGTGTGACAGAATGAAACACAAGCACAGTAGGTGATGGGTTGGTTTCCTCTTGTCCCTGCCTGCCTCGCACAAAACAACAACAACAGCAGCAGCAGCAGCAGCAGCAGCAGACGCAAGCAGCCGGGCAAGGAGCCTGGCAAGGAGCCTGGGAAGGGCAGTTGAGTGAGCGAGGAAAAATACCTGAAAAAATAACCAGGAAATGACGCTCACCACTCTACTCTACTCACTCAATCCTCCCGCATTCACCAATAACACACACACGCACACGCACACACACACACACACACACACACACACAACAGTGAAATCGGTAATCCATTTCTCTTCCTCCCTCTCTCCCCCCCCCCCCCCCCCCCATCCCCTCCCAGCTGGTTCAATAAAGCTCTGTTTTGATGTTCACATTTTGAAAAGAGCAGCGTGTTTGGCACTGCGCTCCGGGCTTAAGATAATTGCTATCTCAGGATACAAGATATGAGCTTTCGCTCCCACAGCCTCACGTCCCCTTTGATCTGGCAGGGAAAGTAGAGGGAGCCGGTTGTATGTCAGACGTCTCGGCCAGTGATTTACTTTCTTGCTTTCTTGCGTCTTTTTTTCCTGCTAAATGTAAATCTGATTCAGTGCGAAGTCAATTTGAGTTTACGTCGAGACAAAAAAACGTGCAATGAATGAATGAACACGCCAGGAAGAATTACCGGGAATCCAAAAAAAAACGCATGGATCTGAGGCCCTCTGGGCTGTATTTACCCCTGCTGTTATATTCTCTGCTCTACTACACAAATCCTATTACTCTATAACTCTGTATATACAGTAGATATATATATATATATATATATATATACAATATCCTATTTAGCTTACTATCCACAGTAGCTGATACACAGGGCTATCTTCCGTGTCATCCAATATATGAATCAGGTCATAATATATGACCTGATTTCAAACTATCATATGTGTGTCTATTACCCAACCACAGTGTTGTAATGTGTGAATCTCCACTCCCCAAACAAACGACATCACTGCAGTAAAGATAGATTGTGTGCGGCAGTTGGTTTGTTTTGCATCTTGATATATTGTGTTCATTTTCGGTCAAAGCTAATTAAAAAAGGGAAACATTGGTTGACATTCACCAAAGTGTGGCGTGGAGTGGTATGTGTGTGTGTGTGTGTGTGTGTGTGTGTGTGTGTGTGTGTGTGTGTGTGTGTGTGTGTGTGTGTGTGTGTGTGTGTCAGGTTCACTCACTTGACGTTGTTTAAAGGTTTATGATCACATGTGAGCCTCTGCAGGCTGACTCATGCAGGTTATTAGGGAAAAAAGTCACTTTGCGTCGGAATAGACTCAGTGAAGGTCACAAAGCGACTTCAAGTTGTCGTTTTACGCCCTCGTATAATCAGGCTTCTATCATTTGCCGAGAGTGCGAGAGCTTTTCCAAGCCGTGTAATTGAGGTCAATCTGGCCCGGCATTGACAGTTAACAATTACAACACATCATCATCATAATAATAAGACGCTAAGCTAAAAATATTTCACATTGCGACTGTGGCTTCAAAGAGGTATGTGTGTATGTATGTACATGGTGTACGTTAATACGCCCTGTGATGCAAGATGCTTGCATAATTCATTCTGGGGAAATTGCCTTTGCTTCTCGTATAAATGTTAACGTTGTGGTCATAAAATATGCATTCTACAACTGTTACTATTGTTCTAGGCTCATTACAGGACCTATTTTCCACAAATGCATTGACACATGCAGAGTCTGTATCCGTTTTGTGTTCAGGGACAGATTTCATATAATCTTCTCCAGATATTTCCAATAGACTGGAATGTAAGCACTTTGCAATGCAAATAAGTGTTTTGGAAAAGGGGCGGGGCTGACATTCCCCTTATTGCGCAAGCACGTGGCCTCGGAATCGACGACGCATGCACTTAAAGTAATTACTAAATAATTGCATCGTGTTAAAGGCTATAGCGCGAGGGCTTCCAGGAGATGATATCCGTTGATGGAGGAATTCTGCCATCATAGATGATAGCTTGTCTAAGCAGCGAGCCATAAATAGCCACCTTTTCTCATGAAAAGGAAATGTGATAGCCACTCTATTACTCAAGAGGAAAGAATGTAAGTAAACCATCAACGTACCAGTCAAGCACAAACCCGGCTTTGTCCTTCCCCCATAAACAATGGAGCAACACTAGAGAACTATTTCCTCCTCACCACAGTCAAGCGCCTGGGCATGAAAGTATCGCTGTGGGTTGCTCAATAATATCAATAAGGAATTAATGGGAGCAGTGCGGACACATTATTTAATGAATGGCCAACGAGGAAAAGGCATTCCCACAAACTAATCAAAGTAATGCAATTGAGAAGAGCGGTGTAACCGGATCACAAGCGTCACATATGGCCACCGTCAATCATAACTACTGCCTAAAAGGGCAGCACAATAGAGGCGCTTCAAGTGGTGTTGCAGCACACATATGAGAGAGAGAGAGAGCTGGCAATATATTACGCACGGGATGACACATTTGTTTCCAAGGATATTATGCAAAAGATCGCGGAGAATAGTTACGACATGTCAGCAACTGCTGTCGGTCGGGGTGTGCTTTATGAAACGGTTCATCCAATAACCACCAGCCACCAGATCGGAGGCATTGCAAAAAAAAATATCGCCAGATCTAAAAAAAAAATAAAAAGGCAGTTTAATCCTATGTGCCCTTCGCAATGCAATTTCGCAATTTCCGGCCTTATGTCACGCATTTGACACGCATTGCAAATAAAATGAAATGACAGCGCCTTCACTCACACACACACACACACACACAGGGGATTCTTGCGGACCCCCCCCCCCCCGGCTCATAAAGGAGCTTCATAGCAGCGCAGCAAGCGAGTCGTATTGAGCGCAGCGGGACAAGTGCACATTCAGCAGTTGACACCACAATGAACACAGAGAGGTCTAGTTAAAGTGAAGCCTGAGAACAAATACAACACAACAGCGGGCAAATCAATCCACTCTCGATTATGGATGCTTACGCCTCACACACACACACACACACACACACACACACACACACACACACACACACACACACACACACACACACACACACACACACACACACACACACACACACACACACACACACACACACACCACGAACAGAGACGGGTGTGTGTGTGTGTGGGTGTGTGTGTGTGTGTGTGTCATTCAATAAAAGTACAAGAGAACATGCGTGAGAAACACGAGCACACACAGCCTTCCAGAAACATGACACATAGTATAACTGTATCTATACCTGGTAGACCTGTCTTTAAGCAACTGTGAACTGTAAAACGATATATTACCATGCACTTTACTGCAACATGTGCACTCCGGTTAGATGCGATGACAATACATATTATATATTACATATTATAATCTAATGTAATGAATCAATAGACGGCATGCTCACCTCTCCGTGGCTGACGGAGCGTCCCTGGGGGGTATCCTCGGGTAGGAAATAAAGTTTAGAGCTGGATAAAAGTTGTTTGCTCGTCCTTTCTTCCCAGAGCAGCTGAAGCTCCGCAATACAAATAGGGTCCTCGGGTTTGCATCGGACGAGGAAAAAGTCCCCGAGCGACAGGATCCTCGGCGGGCCGTCCAGACGGTGACACTTAAAGGCTTTGTAGAATATATATGGTCCATGTAACCCGCAAGACGAGCCCACCCACTGGTGATGGGGGGGGGAGAAAAACAAGCAAATGAGGAATTAATTCGTGAGGTAGAAAAAAAATCCCATTCGGCAAATAAATCTCGAAATCCCCACTAAAAAAACAAAAAAACCCAATTATGTCAATGTCAACGGGGTAGTAGTAACACGCAGCCTCATAATAAGACCAGAGCGATATCGCGGCGGACAATTAAAAATCAGAATCGATGTAACTATTATATGACAAAGATGTAATCGGTAATCGTACATGATGTTATTAGGTACATACGTTGTATGTATGCCCCCAAAATTGCGCGTCTAAAGTGTTTGCGTTTAGCGTTATAAAAACGGCATACATCTAGGGTTGTTCGGAAACCTTACCTTCAGTGAGTTCGGCTCCATCTCGACGTTATGAATTGATTAAACTCAACACGCTCTCCAAACTTGCTGGCTTGAATGGATTGCCGCAGGTCCTGGAAGCACCGTAGCCGGTAGGGGACGTTTAAAGTCCGCTACAGTTAACACATAGCGAATGATTTTTTTTTTGTTAATGATCTCATTTGATTCGTGAACGACTTAGTAAGGCAAGCGTATTCATTTTTGGAAGTCCTATATCCTTTATGCATTTTCCACATCAAAATATGCCTCGAAATAGCCCTCTCATTCTCATAAATCGGCCTATATTTTTATGTATGTAACTATATTTATGACATATTTGTATTATTTATGTCTACATATATTAAATGCTACATATGTCTCAAATATTCGTAAATATATAGCCTTTAACGGCTTTAAATATTTTTTTGGATGTCCATTTCCAGGCTTTTGTCACTACGTTTCTTCCAGGACTTGAGTAAAAGACGTTCAGTATGAAAGCACATTTCTCACAGTAATGATACCGGGGCGCTTACTGTGGACGCGTTCAAGAAACAATGTTACATGAAAGTTAATAGGGCTATCAAATGTTTCCTCAGAAGACACCGTGTAGGCCCACCAGGTAGTAGCCTACAGAGGACTTGGTTAAGCGTTATGACTGCTGGACCGTGAAGGCTGGCGGGTTTAAACGTTTTTTTAAACCTTTTGTATTTTTGCAAGCTTTCAAAGAAAATAATGTAAATTAAGAGGCGGACGTCACGAGATACACAGTGCGGTCCATTATGTCAGAATATATCACATTTGAAAATGCTGCGATACATCTATTGAAATGATAAGGTTATAAGCTTATAAGGCGTAATGAGCATTTGTCATACATGAGTCTAATCATAACTACAAATCAAATAGCCTACTCATAATAAATAATGTAAACGATTAAGCCAAATGTAATGATCAAAACGCAAACTTTTTAATCGACAGCACATTGACGTCGAAGATATCGTTTGTAATCGACGCGGGGCTAGGTTAATCTTTTACATCTCCCTCGGATGCATGTCGGATTTCATTTTTTTTAATCAAGTGTCTTTGAGTAAACGTCAATTGAAAAAAAAAAAATACCTCTGCGGTCCACTGCGGTGTGCTATTCTCCGCTAGCATCGACCCTTGCCCCGCTGTTATCCCTCGCTCGGAGAAACAGACCGCGGTGCAACAGCGACATATTTCCGATAGCGGCCGTTTGAAGTATTACATAATACGCCCCTGCCCCCCCCCCCCCCTCGAACAGATTAATGGGCAGAGGATGCAGGGACATTTATTCCATTCATCCACTGAAGTGTTTTCCAGACACATTCTTTGATGTGTAAAACCAGCTGTTAATATTTTACAGGCAACATATGATACAGAATCAATTTCACAGAGGCTGACGTATAGATTGTAGTCAACATACAATGTCCCCAGGTTGAACTACGAGCGCTCAGATAGCAGAGATGAGGACATAAACACTGGACACTAGAGACATTATCATCCGTTTCTAGAGAAAGAAATGTACCGATAGCGATCAAATAAATTGAATGCAAGAAAATGGAACACATAGTGTTCCATTGTGTGTGTTCCATAGTGTTCCAACATGATCAAATATAAGCTAGTAGGCTACACACAATGCTGCAATGGAGAATACAATGTAACACACACATATAACAGTGTGTTAAGGTACATCTTCTAACGATATACGACAATATATCTTCTTTGCAAAATGTATAAGCTGTTTAAAACCGGAAGGCACATATGGGAGCCTGTGGGAAACGTGGCTTTAGAAAGAAGAATGACATTGTTTTCCCACTGGATATGACTGCAGGGTTTCCTGGAGTGTGGGTTAGATTAATCCTATATAGAGCTACAAGTCTCCACAATTATCTCCCCTGATTTCTCCTCAGGCCATTTCAATGACTGAATCAATGGGGTTGCATTGTTAATGGCAGTCGGCATAATGAAGTTCTCTGGTTAATCAATAGCACTACTCAAGCTCTTATCTGGTAATTGAAAGTGCTGGGTTGGGGTTGTCAAGAGCAAAGAGCCGCCTAGCTAGCTACAGTTAGCTAGCAGCGGGGTCCCACACCCGGGAACATCCGGATGTAAAACGCGCGGGTTTTGATGTGACGTGAGCTGAGCGCCGTATCAGTGTGGTTGCATGGTGTGGACCGTTCTTCGTTCAAAAAAGTGATCTTAATAAGAACAGGTGGGAGGCAAGGGGAAAATATTGTTGCGAAGAACAGAACCGTTGGTTGCTGGTTGATGATGGTACTTAGACTAGGATACATGTATTCACATAATGCAATGTCTCATTGGAAGCCCTCAAACTGTCCATCTGTTTTATTTATCCGCTTACATCTGTTCCTCCCCCCCCGTCCTGGGGGTCAGGGTTGCACAATGTAATACGCACGACCAGATTGCAATTATTTTGATGAACGTTGAGGATAGCGATACGCATTATTGTGACGATGCAATTTGGAAGGCCATTGTTGATGTGTCTTGGAAGTTGTTGTTTACTGGATGTGTGCTGTGCTGTGTTATTATACAGACATATTGGAAACATATGTTCAGGCAAATTGAATGATAAGAAACAACGGTATGCTAAGCAGACATGAATCTGAGTTCTCGTGTGTTTTCATGTGAGCACCACCTAGTGGGTGGGGACTGTTGTTGTTTTTCACTTGATTTTATTTTCTGTTACAGTCGGTGGACATCAGAATTGTCCCCCAATATGCATATATCTCCTTTAAATGGTTTTGATTTGTCACAACATAATAATAAGAAGAAGAAGAAGAAGAAGAAGAAGAAGAAGAAGAAGAAGAAGAAGAAGAAGAAGAAGAAGAAGAAGAAGAAGAAGAAGAAGAAGACGCATTATAATAATAATAATAATAATAATAATAATAATAATAATAATAATAAAGTAAAAAGCTGAACAATTTCTGCAACCATTAGCAACCGCGTATGTTAGCAGCAAAGTACTTATATGTTCCTTCAGCACAGGTGTTCAGCATTCCACTTAATGAGGTAACCTCAGCAGGGAGCTGAAATACACACACACACATGCACACGTGTACACAGGCACACGCACACACACACACACACACACACACACACATTGCTATAGGGCTGGGGCTAGGTCTAAAAACCACAGCGAAGGAAACCAAAATAAGTCAATAAAACAGCATAGCTTGAATGGATACAGTGGCATTTTGAGTTTGAATTGGGAGCTTGTTCACAGTTAAATTCATTTGGTGCATTAGTCATCACACACTCCAAATGGATGCCAGATTGCCGTACTTAAGGATCATAATTATTGAATGAAAAACGGCTCACAATTACCTTGAATAATACTGTTGGGTGCTATATATCCATGCAGAAAAATGTACAGGAATTGTGTCACCGTGGTGTCTCGTTATCTATTAACCCTCTGCATGTCCCCAAATACGTTGCCCAGTTGGTATCCATCCATTATCAGTGGAAAGCCCCCACCATTAAAAATCCATCAAGTCAATTTGTTCCCGGGCACACGTTTCGATAGTAACTTTACACCTGCGACTGCACTGTATAATCACATTACAATGGCCCCTGTCTGGAGGGTCACTTTGAAAGGTGATCTGAACACTGTTACCCGGGCTAACTTTAGCCCCCACACACACTTCACAACACAGTGTTCACAATCCATCCCATTCATTCACCTGTAAGTCCAGCCATTTATAATACAGTGGACCACACACACACACACACACACACACACACACACACACACACACACACACACACACACACACACACACACACAGAAACACACACAGGCACACACACATACACACACGCACACAATCAATCTAATAACTTATTTTAAGAGCACATTTAATCAGAATGGAGGTCAGATTTGACCACGTTGATGGACTAAGGTTTGTATTTTTCTCTGTTGGAAGCTATCTTGCGTAGGCTGGTTTTGAAATTACGCACAGCGTTTCATTGAGTCACCCACCAGTGCATCTGAAAACCCCATGGTAGCCTTCTCTATGTGTTGCTGTTCTGTAAGAACATGACACATTTGCCAAACCTTTGTTCTACTCCTTATCAAGAAGCGTTGGTCCTAATTGTACATTCTATTCCTTTTTTGCTTCGACATCCTAAACCCGTCTTTTCAGTCGTCGCGGATGTTCCCTATTTTCTAAGATAAACAGTTTTGCTTTTTTTTTAGCGTGACTAATACATTTATTTGAATGAGATCATTTATTTTTAACGACAACACAAACAATGAGCTAATTGCGTCTGGATCCCCGTTCCACATCCACAAGCCCCTATTATAGAAGAATTGTTCAATAAAGATTCATTTCATGAGTCGACGCCTACACGGTATTGAACAGCAACATGATATGACTTCAAGGGTACGTGCATAAAGTGTGAACGTCAATGCACGGTTTTTTTTGTGTGCGGTTAGGTTACTTCTGGTGCAGCAAGCATACATTTGGCCTCATTGATGGAGAGTGTTCACCCGAATCAGAAACAAACAAAACCACAAAATGCGCTGGTCCCATACCCACCCATCTGCATAACACATCAGTACGTACACGCACCAACCCAATGCACAATAGCACTGACACAAACACACACGCACACACACACAGAGTTGGTATTTCTGGGATTAGAACAATGAATAATTCATTCATGCAAATGTATGGTGGTGTATAAATGCAAAAGATAAGGGTGATTGAAAATCCATTTTTTTGCTGGACTGTTACAACTGCCTCTGTGCTGTCGACGTGTTCCTTCCTGCACAGACATTTAAAGTGAACACACTTTAAAAAACAAAACAACAACACTATTTTCTGAAGGCAAAAACAGGCCATCGCAATACGTCCACATCTGAGGAACACATCAATATGAAGATAGTCCTGAGAGTTTACCATTCGGTAATGCAATGCTTACATCACTGACTGGAGGGTAATCATGGCCAGGGGTCACACACACAGTAATCCACCTGGACTACGAGGACAGTGACCTCAGCCTTCAGCTGCATCTGTATAATACATTACCGCTATGTGTTTCACGCCAGACAATGGATTGTTATAAAAGCCTTTCATTCAGTGGTCTATTATTACCTCCCCTCAGGATTATAACATGTTCCTCAGTGTGTGTGTGTGTGTGTGTGTGTGTGTGTGTGTGTGTGTGTGTGTGTGTGTGTGTGTGTGTGTGTGTGCTCGCGTGTGTGTTAATGTGTGCATGCATGCATGCATGCATGCATGCACATATGTGGATGTAAATTGTCAGTTTTGATGATTTCTTACCATGTATTACATTAGCATTATTTACAAAGAGGCGTGTATGAGCAATCGTGCTGTAATGTGTATCGTTGCCAGTGTCTTCTTATTAGGGTATAAATGGTGGTACAGCATTGCGGGGAACGGGGGGAGACAAAGGATATGTTTTCAAACGTGACAACGGGCGAATTGTTCTAGCAGAGCTCTGTATTTTTGGTTCACTGGACAAGGGGGGAGAAATACAGTCTAGTGTTAAGAGCTTAGTGGCTGGGCACACATATTAAAAACTCTCTCAGCATTAATAATTCATTTCACTTTATGTGGCAATTTAGGAGTCACTTGAAGTTGCTATGGTGACAGGGGTATTTTGAGACGGCTAATGACCTATGCAAAAACCCACTCGCTGTGAACTTCCGTGGAGCTAAATGAGATTGCTGTCTGCACTGTTTGTGATACACGGCTGGGAACATCATGTGCCAATTGGTTGTGGCTTTGGCACTTTGTTTTTCCTGCACAGGGCGAATTTAGGTTGTTAATATCAATGTTCACATCAACATCTCTGGGTTGTTTACTGTACTGTGTATTATGTACCGAGCGGACAGCAGTGTATTAATCTGTTGTGTCGATTGCTATTCCCCAATGGCAGAACAGTTGTCGAGTTGTAATCGCAAAATGCATTCCAGCTTGCAGCGAGAAAAAAAACAAACGAGCACAGTTTGTTAGGGGGTTTAGAAAGAACCCAATATGTTTTACACTAAATCCCTTTCAATATATTTCTATTTTTCAGCTTATGTCAGGAATTCCACACTGCAAGAGCTTTGAAGGCGTTCTGTGCTCTGAGGCATAGTCATAATTGTCCAAAAACAGCGAGGCCTCTTGCAGCTGTTGGGCTGAGACAGAATGAGTCATGTGTTATCCATTTAACTCCAATTTCTCCCATGCTAATGCCTGACATGTGTGACAGTGCATGGCCCTAAATTTGAAACATATACATTGTTTTGAAACAGAGAGAGAATTGAGGCCAGAACCATATGATTACTTGGCCACCTGTTCCCTTCATCATATAGTGCTATTTAGCCCCAAGAGAAAAATAACAGGACCAATTGTTTTGAAACACTTCCGCTGGTGATTTCATACAGGATTGTCATGCAGTGTCGCCAACCATCAAATAAAAATAAAGAACATTTTTTTTCATTTAAAATATAAATAGAGATGTGTAAGGCCTAGTTAAAATGTTTTTTCTTTCTTTCAGAAACAGTAATAGTATGCCTATGTTGTGGTGACACAAACGTGATATAATCGAATTGGATTGTGGTGAGATCAACCCATAACACTGTAAGTCTAAGCTTCAGTCTTGGCCGATATTACAATGGTTGTTATTGACATTCTCAACAGGCCATTTTAGAAGACGGTCACTATTGATTTAGATTGTATTGTTCTCGCGAGGTTTTGCGTCAACGTTAATCGTTATGACGATTAAGTGTAGCAATTATTTGTTGCCGTTCCGTGCCTAATAAGTAGGGCACTGACTGCCACCTGCTGGACAGTTGTAGTAACAGCATCATACATGATTTAAGGCGGCTACAATATCAAATATTGCATTAGTCATGTGTTGCAATAGTGTGCAATAATAGTGTATTGCATTACTGCATTTCATAGTATCTATTAGTCAGTATTAGTAAGAATCAACGAGAGAAAATAGGAAATTGGTTTTTTTCAAGCATTACAAGCTGCGTGTTGAATACTAATGGACAAATGCAGTTGTAGGAAGCAATCCATCATCGCAAAGTAGTACAAAGTCAACAGCTAGTCTGAACATGACCTTCACGCTTTGAGCAAGCGCACACAGGTCGTATAGGTTTCTATTGTATTGTATTGTATTGAATTGTATTGTGTATATATTTTCTGCAATTCAGTGTTTTTTGTGAGTTATGTTCCCAATGTATGGAGGTGACCCATGGAACAAGGGAGTTAATATAGGAAAGAATGAGAGACATCAACACCAATAAATAGCCTCTAAGCTATTATACAGCGACTAAAACATACACCTAAAATGCAATAATATAGCTCTGTGTTTCATTCACGCATTGTCATGTTCCAAATGTACATGGTATAACTCATATAGGCTACTACTGTATCATAGTAGCATATATTAGTCCATGCATCCTGTAGGCCTATGATAGTAGTACTACTATCATAGGCCTACAGGATGCATGGATGCTTGCATTAAGGCTAAGGACAGCAGGGTTTCTCCCTCTCAGGACTGGATTGTTGTTGTTGATTGCCGTTCCCTCCCACAGTATGACTTTTTAAAACAATACTATAACAATACTATTTGCAATAAAAATGAACATACAAAGAACAATATAGTGACGGATGATATATCGTTCTTTTTATGTTCATTTTTATGGCATATAGTATTTTATATCGTTTTGATTGTATTTATTTTATATAGTATTGTAAATAAATATTGTAAAAGCATAGGGGCCCATAGGGGCCTCGGGAAGATGCTATTCCTTCCAAAATTCTACAGTGAAATATTTTCAAGGTTTGACGTCACAGAGTTCAGAACTGGATTGGACTGGTTTTATCCACACACCAAGAGAGAATTGAATCATTGTACTATTTTGTAAACGCCCCAGTAATATCCCCAATGTAATATCCGCAGAAAATAGTTCCACACTCATTGAAGGGGTATAGTGAATTTCAGAATGAAGCTTTAAAGAAAAATGTTTTAGATATCAAACAATAGCCTCGTAGAATGCGAATAGAATGCAACGGCAGCTAAAAAAAAATGATTGGATGGTGTAAAGTTAACCAAATGAGTCGTGTGAGAAATGTCCCTGAGAGCAAACACTGTGCATAATATGCTTTGGCCACATCATTATAGGCAACATCTGTAGGCTAAATGAACACACTGATATGTAGCATCTGTGATACAGGTGCCATTCACTCAAGGTATATGAGCCTGTGTGTGTGTGTGTGTGTGTGTGTAAAAAAATGTAATTCAGTTCATTCATGTTTCCAGTGCTTTACAAGCGCTGACACAAAAGCGTACATTTAAAACAAATCATATAAATAATGTATGTGCATATTATTGTGTGACCATGGACATGACATGGGTGTTGCAAAAATATATATAAAAAAAACAAAAACGCGGGCTTCGCTTATGATTTCTGTCGTTCTGTCGTCACTTGGGAAGATTTCCAGAACGTGTACGTGTTAGTATTCAGATACACTCAGGTTATAATACACTTAATATTTACATGTTCAAGTCCCCCCCCCCCCTGTGGTCCTAGTAGTAGCCTAGTAACCCCACGCCTGTCGCACCTTTTCGACTCGCCCATTTCTGCAGGGGCGGGCGCTATAACTTTGGGGACGTTGTTCAAATGTATGAAACTGCAAACTGCAACAACAAAAAAAGCGACACTCACAGAGACACTCACACACACGGTCTCTCTCCCCAGTACTCTCTCTCATATAGACAACCACATCATGTCTTGCATGAGTCGCATGAGTTGCATGTCGGAGGTGGTGACCAGAGTGTTGTTTATACTCGTATCACTGATGGCTTTCTCCAGAGTGACATTTGTGACGAATGACAGTCGCTACTGGCTCCTGACTCTCCTCTACATACCCCAAGTCGCGGAGTTGTGCATCACCCTGACGATACGAAAAGGAAAAGAGGATAAAAGGTACGACGTCGTCATTGGCCGATTAATTGATTATTTTATTTTATGCACCTAATAATCCCTTGCATCCCTTCTCTATTCAAGTTGCTGACTTTACTAACTTGTCAAATGCTTTTCAAACCTGAATCGGTTAGCAATCCAAAGGGCAATTGAATGGCTCTTTATTCATTTTTGGTTTACGTGTTTTCAGAACATTAAATTGTTTTCGCTACTGAAGCCCACTACTGGCCGGATGTCCCCCTCCCTAGAAAGTCCATATCCTGCTTTTCCCATCCTGTAGGGTTCCCCCCCCCCCCCC
>CM051018.1:12315689-12395689 GCA_027704905.1 Muraenolepis orangiensis
AAAAAGAAAGGGAATTCTTGCCGTTTAGTGCTCTACAGTTGACTAATTATATAAATACTAAGTATTCATTACGTTGTGAATAGATTACACTATTGGGGTCAGGGAAGGGGAAAGGAGACATATTTTACTGCTACTAAGGAGAAGAGAGCATATCATGATTGCAATCCTGATATGCAGTCTTGCTCTGAAGTCTCTATGGAACTTTACTTTAACAAAGTAGTGAAAAGGCTACAGAAGATGTGTACAGAGATAGTAGAAATAGAACAGAAGAGAGCAAGATTTTCCAACATAACAACCCCAAAAAGTAGTGAAATTGAACTGGACTCAAAACAAAGGGTTTTTAAGGAATTATTTTTACCTTGTTGTGTATTAGTGCCCTCGAGTTGTCATATGACAGTAATTACTGTATATAAAATAAAATTGGGTCCTTACTAATATAATTATATTATTACATTTCCTTGTGTTTCATGTTTTTGTTATTTTGTCTTAATCATGGAGGACCAAGAGTAAAAGAGTGAGACCTAAACAAATACTTTCATATAAAATGTCTAATTCATATTGTTTATGGTACATCACTAACAAAGGCTTTTTATGGTAATAATCTTGAATGTTACACCAAATGTAACATGGGCTGTGATAATTAACAAACTATGTGATGGTAATGATATAATATTTTACTGTATTGTTTGCAAATTGCTGCACGTTGTCTAAATTAAAACTGTTTCCCCTCTTCCTCAATCCCAATAATCTGTCCTAACACATATCATCAGTTTTTTATTATTTTATTGTGTATAGTATTTTTATAGGATTGTTTAAGAAATGCATACTGAGCGAGGGAATGGGGAGTAAGCATTCCATTGTACTGGTTGCAAATGGCAAATAAAAGGCAAATAAAAATCTTGTATCTTGTATGTAGCGACTGCAGGTGAAAACTTAAAGTCGCTGAGAAGCTGACGGCGGTTCTGATTGCCTTTGTCGGACGCGCTACCGCGTAAAAGATCAGCTGAGATCCAAAAGTCAGTTTCACAACAATATATAATAATATCCTTAGAAAGTTGATTCATGGCTCCTACACACCAGCCCCTAATTATCAGGTATTACACTGAATAATTAATCAAATTAAGACATGAAACAATTTAAAATCAATATTCCAAGTCCGTACATTAACTTTACATTTCGTGCATTAGTTGTCTTCTTTCTTCTTCTTCCTGAGTCATAAGTCAGTAAGGCTAGAGGTACCACCACCTAGGCTAAGTCAGAATGATCTTTACCGTCATTCTATGTCAAGTCTGTCAGTCAAAGTCAAGGTTCAAGGTTGAGGTCAAAGTCTCACAATGTGAAGCAACAACTCCTTATGCGGCTTCAGCCTCCTGTAATAGACAGATTTCCATTATTGGCCATTAGCTGGTCGTCGTTTTAATGTGTACCTGACGCACAAATCCTCTTCTTCCTCATTCTCTCCATGCTCCTCTTCTTCCTCATTCTCTCCATGCTCATCTTCTTCCTCATTCTCTCCATGCTCCTCTTCTTCCTCAGCCACCTCCTGAGTGGCCTCTCCTTTGATCGCAGGCTCTCCCTCTCTGATTGGATGGCCGGCGTCGGTCTGGGCTCCATCGTCGCCAGTCTCCTCCGTGCCGTCAGTCACAGAAGGGATTCTCACCCATTCTCACCCATTCTTGGCAATGATTTTGTGGTTAAGTATGCTGCGAGCGACAGACAGACAGCCCATTTTCGACTGCTCCAGCGTACCCTTGCGGTTGTGTTGGGCAGATTTCATATGCTTCTGGATCAATTGGGGTTGCATAGCAATGAACATGTCACATGCGGCACAGTGGGCAGCATCCACCTTCCTTATGAAGTGATCCATACTGATCTCCCTAGTTAGGTCATGTTCTCTGTAGACTTGGCAGAGGGTCGCACTGTGGTTTTCAAATTGAGAAATCCTCTGTTTAGTCTTTTCATATTTGTCTTGCAAGTACTCCTGTAGGAAGTCTGTGGTTGGCTTGGACAGCTGGCTGGTCAGGAATTTAAGGTGGTCCTTGTGGAAGCGGCTCTGTAGATGGATGGCCATGTCTTCTTGTCATGTCTTGCAAACAGAGCAAGCAAAGGTAAACCTAAAAGGTGTCTATTTTGGCGCCTGACCTTTCCAGAAGACCCCTCCGCTTCTTGAGATTGCTGGGTTTGCCTCGGACTTGACCCAAAGTTTGTGTGCCCTGTGGCGATGCCTTGGCCTTCCTCTTGCCAGGAATATCTTGCTCAACATCTGCCGCTGGATTAGTCTCTGTCAATGAAGTCTTCTCTTCACCAGCCCCAGCGTCTTCGGTAGCTTCAGCCCATGCAGCCTCAGTCTTGTTCATCCTTGACTCTGGTTCCTCTCCTGCCGTCAACATCCATTTCCTTTTTTGTCCATCGTGTTGCGGCTTCACCTGTCTGTTAAGGGGTCTCTTGCAGCCTTGCTGGTGGCCAGCTTGTGGGCCCCCTCCAAAATGCCTTCCGGGGTAATCGTGGGGGCCTTGGCCGGAGCCCTGGTGGAAACATCCACTCTCAGGGTACATACGGTTGGACAGGAGGGATGGGAGCTTTCCCCTTCCACCTCCTGGAGAGTGGCCCCGGTAGGAGTGGCTACCGCCTCGACCTCCTCATAAGGGAGTGGGGTCGGCCCTGCGGCTTCCAAAGCCTCTTCCAGCTCCTTGGCCTCCAGCATTTCCACCCCTTCCTTTTATTGGTCCATTCACAGTCCAGAATTGTCCTGATTGCATAGGGTCCTCCATTTACACTGCAAATCACTTGCAATGGTTCCAAGGCCTTAGGAATATTTGTCCCAATCAACAGCCCAATTCCTTCATCTATCTCAGGCAAATTAACATTTTTCAGATAAGGCCATCCCTGAAGATCAGTTTTTTTTGGAATTTTATCCCTGTGGACCGGCATGCACTCCTGTGTGTAGGTTCTGGGCAGTTCACAGAACTGCCCAGTCCTGACACAATATGGCTACTCACAACTTTCTCTTGGCCCATGGTCCGTAAAATAATTTGTGCCTTCTTTCCTGTGAGGCCAAGCTTGTGCATCAACTCCTCTGTACATAACACTGCTGTACTTCCAGGATCCAAGAACGCATAGGTGGTAACAATCTTGCTGCCCTTTTTCGACTTCACTTGCACAGGAACAATGGGAAGTTTACAATCATCATTACCAGCCCCTGTAAGACCACTAGACACCAGTGTGCTGTCCACTGATAACTCAGGTTTTCTCTCTGCTTGGTCAGAATATGAAGTATAGTTGGATGTTTGAGCCCACATTTTGCACGGGAAATCCGTTTTCTGCAATCTTTGCTGATGCGTCCAACAGACAAACAGCCAAAACAGATGTCCTTTTCCCTCAAGAAGCCTATCTTCTCTTTGTGTGTTCCTTTCTCCAACTGATGACACACATCTAAGGGGTGTCCTCCTCCACAGCAAAGACATGTCCTCCATGCTGTTGGATATGTACGTTCTCTTCGGTTCCAGGTTGAGTTTTATTTTCCACAGGGGCTACAGTGGTGGCAAAGCTAGTTCCTCTTATTCCAAAATGAGGCGGTGGTTTGAGTCTGTTTATGCAATTATTTATTGTTATTGAGGGAGCATCTTGTATGTTTCCAAACACTGGGTTGGTTAAGATTTTCACTTTCACAAGATTTGCAGCTTCCTTATAATGGTCAACATATTGGCAGGCATGTCACGGTCATGCAAATACTGCACCTCCTCCATGGTGTTGGAGCAGCCTCGGAGGAAAAAGCTGTAGTCTTGAAAAGCTGCAACATCTTCTGTTTTGATGGGAGGCCATGAAAGAGCCCTTTCCATATATGCCGATGCAACTTTCTGCTCGTTCCCAAACTGCTCTGGTAATAAATCTTTAGCCTTAACATATCCCCTTTCTGGATCAATGTGCTGGCAGCTTCTAAGTCCTTTTGGATGACCCTTAGTGTTGTCACGGTTACGGTGTGTGACAGGGGACATGGCCAAGGCACGGGCGCACCCACGCACCTGTCTGCAATTGTGGATTAGGGTAATCACCTCACCTGGGGTTATATATACCCTGGCATCCCTTTACTTCGTTGCTAGATCGTACGTTGTACTCCCTCGATGACACCGTACCTGCCTTCCGGTAATTATACTTACCTGTCTACTACCTGTCACTACTTCCACCTCCCGGTATCCAGACTCCTCGCCCGTCCCGGACCACGCGCCTGTCTACTACCTGTCGGTACTTCCCGGTATCCAGACCCCTGGCCTGTCCCCGATCACTCTCTGTTGTATCTACTTTAATAAAGCTTCACGTTATCGGTTCACTGTGTCGTTGGTCTGCGTTCTGGGTCCTACCAACACTTCCCCTTGTGACAAGTGTACTGCTCCAGGAAATAACGCTCCCTGTCACTGTAGCTCTGAGTGTTTCTTTCAACACCGTTCTCAAAATCTTTTATAAATGCGTGATTTAATGGATCACCATCAAAAACTGGGATCTCTCTCTTTGGCAAAGATGAGAGGCATTGCTGTTGTATCAGGAGTGTAGTTATTTCATTTAGCTTTCTCATAATGCCCATCATATTGTTTTGATCTTCATTTTCTGACCCACAATGTGCATTTGAGGCATCTCCATATTGCATTTGTGTGCTCACTTTAGCATACACTGAATGTTGCTTGGGTTCATGAAGTGACATAGGCTTAGAAGGAATGAACTAAGATGCAAGTTTGTCCTTAGACATTGTTCTTGGATCCAAGTAGTGACGATTGATCTCCTTATGTTTTATCAACGTTTGTGAAATAAATGAATTGGCCTTAGCACTCAGAGCTTGTGATTTTAATTTTCCTTTTCACAAGTAAGAGTTCATTCCATCCGAATGCTTTATTATGCCATCTTTTCCACTTAGGGTGCTCCGAGCTTGTAGCACATTCAATTTAGCCATGTGGACTGCGATTTCCACATTTAGTTGAAACTGCTCCTTCCTTCTCCTTAGTTGTTCCTCCTCCACTTCTAGTTTGTTTGTCCTTTAATAGATTTTGTCTCGCCATTGAAGCTGCCAAGTCAGCCTCTGTTTTAAGACATGTAGAAGAAGTAGTAGAAGTAA
This sequence comes from Muraenolepis orangiensis, assembly GCA_027704905.1. NCBI lineage: Eukaryota > Metazoa > Chordata > Actinopteri > Gadiformes > Muraenolepididae > Muraenolepis > Muraenolepis orangiensis. The sequence continues at coordinate 12,320,794 of CM051018.1, forward strand.
CAGATTTTCTTCCAATAGCAGAGTTTTGTGATCTGGTGGCACACTTGACACACTGTCGCTTGGTTGTACGCCATCTTGCATATCATCTGTCATGATTAAATGCATAGCCTGCATTTGTACTTGAGGTTCATCCAATGATGGAAAATCAAGCACTCCTTCAGTTATTGTAGCCGGTTGACCAAGGCTGCTTTTGTGGAGCAATTCCTTCAGCCTCATTCAGCCACTGTTAAACATCACTGTAAATGACGTAATAAAGTAATAATAAAAACCACACACTAGACTAGTCTACCTGGAAAGACCTATTCATAAGGTAGTCTTACTCACTTACCTTACTTCAGGCCACTTGAGTCCCATACACGAGAGTATAGTCACACACACTGAAAACACTTGACCGTTTATTTGCATTTCCTTGTTTGAAAGAAAATCCCACATTTTGAGTTAAGGAGTGATTTGGTGGGAGTGTAAATGACGTAATAAAGTTGCCTCAAAGGAAATAAAATAATTAATTTGATAGTTAAATGAAATAAATAAATACTTAATTTCATGTAATATTACAATTGCTAAAATATGGCATGATTTAATACAGTTTAGTTTTATATGTTGCACCAATATGCCACCAAGTGTTTGTTGTTTCTTGTGCCTAGGAACTAATGAAAAGGAACTTTAACGATTCTAATCTCCTTTCACGACAAGCGGTCAACGAGGTATTTGTTTTTATGTTTTCACGTGGGCGTCATGTCCTATTTTCATTCATATATTTGTACGTGTAGCACCCTATGCTAATGTCTTTGGCTATGGATATGTGTTATTCGTTGTTGTAGTTCTCACGACGTAACGGAAGAAGAAGGGAGGCTACAAGAATAAAGGCCCGTTTCAAAGAAACAACCTGTGTCTGCGTCGTGGAGAGAGCTATACAATCACTTTGAAACGTGTCACTATATTCCACGATGCTGGCAAACCATTCATTTTGTTTATTTTGTTCATCCTCTGGAAGTAAAGGAATCAACATGTTATGAGACATACTGGCATTTTCACATAGTTGAATAAACTCTCCAAATTAGATTGCACATGATACATTTTCCCGCTTTCTCATGAGTTATTTTGTTTTAATTCCTTTTAAGTGAGTTTTCTTTCTCTTTTACTCCATTTCAACACCAGCATTGATTCATGTTCCTCCTTTCATTTCCTCAATACATTGTTTGAGCATGAAATACCTCTCCTCACATTTCCACGGAATAGGCTAATAACGTCGGGTAAGTGTATGATGAAAAGCACTGGTCCTGACTCCCACACACACTCCATCTCTCATCCGAATAGAGCCACATAATGTCGGGTATGTGTATGATTAAAAGCACTGGCAACAAGCATTTCAAGCAGTTTTATTTTAAGACAACTCATATTCACAAGAATAACAGGCATTCCCTTTTAGACAATATACAGCTGCACACTACATATTAACACGTAAATGAAAAGGTACATTGAAATAATCCAAATCCATCAAATAAATAGCCTATATTAAATACATAGGCATACCTCTGCTCCTACACAAAATTGCCTTTGTTATATGGCGATATATCCAGACAGAGCCACAAGACACAATGTCGGGGAATTGTATGATTCAGATTTAGACTTCTTCACTGTTCATTCACTAGTTGAACAGCGATGTTGTGCAGCGACGTTGTCCAGCGATAACTGTCCTCCATGGTGAATGCCAAGGTGAATGCATTAACCGGAACTTCTACACTGCTTCAGCGATTTTTAACGGGTACTTCCGGCTTTCAACTGTGCCGTGATATAGGCCTATATGCAAGCCGCGTTGACTGCGGTTCTAAGAGCTGCAGCTTATTGTAAAAAGCGCCTACCTCCGTGCTCGCTCTCCGATGATTGCTTAGTTTCATCCTCCTCTTCCACCTGATCCTTGATCCGCCGCGCCGTCCGGTGATGTTTCTTCTTATGCCTTGTGTGTGTTTTTTTGTTGACAAAATGTAGCGACTGCAGGAGAAAACATACAGTCACTGAGAGGCTGACGTCGGGCCTGATTGCCTTTGTCGGACGCGCTACCAAAAAGATTAGCGGAGATCCAAAAGTCAGTTTCACAAAATCATATTTAATGATTATGAGCAACATGTAAACTTGCACAAATAGAAATCAGTAACGTTACAGCCATTAAAGTGGCAGTCAACAAAAAATACAGCAACCCACTCACCCTCTCTTCCACACACACACACAGCACACAGGTGAACAGGTGATTATTAACAAAATGCCGCCCATATCCAGGTGACCCAACTCAGTAAACACAAAGCGATCAAGCAATAATAAATGATAATGTTACAAACAGACCAGACCAATACCAAAATTATGCCATATAAATATAACAACAATATATGATAAAATCCTTAGAAAGTTGATTCATGGCTCCTACATTGTATATATGTGGCAAAGTCTCCCTCAATGTCACTTTGAATTCTCATGTATACTGGGGAAAGACTGCCCTCAGATGGACCTACTGGTCACCATCGAGAACACCCAAGTCTCCCCTTCAACCACAACAAGAGACCTTGGTGTGGTGCTAGATGACCAGCTGTCCTGCAATGCCAACGTCACCGCGGTGGCCCGATCTTGCCGATTTGCCCTCTACAACATCCGCAGGATCCGGCCCTTCCTCACACGTGAAGCGGCACAGATCCTGGTCCAAGCGCTCGTCATCACCTGCCTCGACTACTGCAACTCTCTCCTGGCGGGACTCCCCACCTCTGCAAGCAAGCCCCTCCAACGCATCCAGAACGCAGCAGCACGCCTGGTATTCAACCTACCAAAATTCTCCCACGTGACCCCTCTCTTCCGCGATCTCCACTGGCTTCCGGTAAATGCTCGCATCAAGTTCAAGACTCTGGTACCGCCCCAACCTACGTCCAAACGTTGGTCAAGCCCTACATCCCAGCCAGAGCGCTCAGCTCAACTTCTGCCAGGCGACTTGTTCGACCTTCACTGAAAACAACCAAGCATCGTTCTTCCAAGACCCAGCTCTTCACGGCTCTGGCTCCACAGTGGTGGAATGAACTCCCGTCTCATGTCAGGACAGCAGAGTCCCTCGCCAGCTTCCGCAAGAGACTTAAGACCCACCTGTTCAGAGTCCACCTTGACTCTCCATGAACCCTCCTTCTCCTTTGTGAACCCCTAACTTGCTTAAGTCCTGACATTAATAGCTCTTAGCATGTTGTATATTCTAGCAAGTGTATATCCTTAATGTTGATAACACGCTCTTATCACAGCTACTTAAGCAGGTGACCTAGCAGTACGAAATTGTGTTATTCATCTTGTTAATATGAATGCTTGTGAACTGCTCTATTTTTATGTTTGCGTACCTCAGCGTTATGCTATTGTCTGCTTCAACAAATGTACTCCTTGTAAGTCGCTTTGGATAAAAGCGTCCTAAATGTAAATGTAAATGTATAGGGAATCCTGCTCAGAGAATAGTCTACTGGTCATGAGGAAGCAGCATGAACATTTTTTACATAAAAAAAAATCCTGCACGCAAGGTACCACACACTGTCGAAATAGCTCTGTTAGCTAGAATGGGGAACTCGTTGGCAGCGGTCAACCAAAGATTAATCAGCCAAGCTTAGCTCTAAACCATAGTCGTGTCAGTTAGTTCCTCCTGCTCCCGCAAAGTCTCCGGTCCGAAAACTGCTGATGAGCTATATGGATCCCTAACCCAGTCAAGGTCTTTGGTGGAGGTTAAAAAAATGTCCAACACATGAGCTAGCTCTACTGGTAATGTCTTGGCAATGAGCGCCTCGCGGTGCAACAAAAACAATGCGTAACAATAACATCTGGTTTGTTTCTCTTTCCCTCTGCTAACGAACGCCTTTGGTGGACCATGGCTGCTGCTCCATCAGTGCAGACTCTCGTGCAGTTTTCCCACGAAAACTGCTTGTTCAAGATAATCAGATGTGACCCGAAAAATGTCTCTTCTGTTGTTTTTCTTGGCAATGCCTTGAATGCAAAAATAGGAAGTTTTCTCTGATGGCGTCTCCATCCGCAAAACACACATTGGCCAGACCTTGAGCATGTCCACTAATGTCTGTAGACTCATCAAGTTGCAATGCAAATTTCCCACTGATGTGTATCTTTTCCAAAACAACCTTTTTCACATGTCAACAAGACGTCTGGCAATTGTGTTCTCTGAGAGAGGGACTTTGGCTACTTTTTTAACTGCGTCAGGGCCGAGTATCTCATTTACAATGGCTTTGCAGGCAGGTCGTATTAATGTCTCTGTCACAGTGTGTGGCTTTTTTTGGTATTTTAGTATTTTGAAAAAGTCTATATGTTTAGATGATATTTCAACTTGATAAACCTCTACAAGTGGTATCAATAGTCACAGTTAACCTTAAGCCCAGTTGTTAGTCTGTCTGATAAATATAGAGGTCACATGGGCTCTAGTGTCAGCAGTCATTCATTTTTATACAGTTGTCATCTAAACATTAAAAAGTAGTACATTTTAAAAAAAGTAGTTTATTTTTTTGCCTTGTAGCAAATTCATGGAACACATGAGAGAGGCTAAAATAGGCTTCAGCCCCATCTATGATCTTGCTAAAGACCTGCCTGAAGGTAGCATACCATCAGTATTGTATCACAGGAAAACTGTCAATCAAGCAGTGACAAAGACATTTCACAAGCGGCACTGAAGATCAGAAGATCAGAACTCAAGCATGGCCACCACATGCATCAGATATTGAGAAGATAGACAGTGCTCCAACATCTCTGGTGGAACACACATCCATCCATAGCAGGAAGTAACCCAGGAAAATCCCAAAGAGTGTGAAGGTTCATAGCTTCATTCAGCCAAGACCTTGTTTATGCTGCTGTCACAGAGTCAAGCATACAAAACACGTTGTGCTGCCCTTTGCTGTCTAGTCACTTACTGGAAACGTGGAACTGATACTGAACAGACTTGGCCATAGTATTTCATATTCTCAGGTAGAAGAAATTGACACAGCTCTCTGTCTTCAGAAGCAAGCAGCAAGTGAAGATGCCATTCCACTACCACAAAACATTAAGCCCGGTCTGTTCACAACATTGGCATGGGACAATATAGACCGACTAGAGAAACAATCAGGGGTGAAGGGACATCACACAGAGTGAATGGAATTGCTTTGCAAGCAAAGCCTATTGTTGATCATCCTGCTGAGACCAGAGCTTTGCCTTGCATCCCAAAAACCAAGAGGAGAAGCATTAGAGCTGTAGAGATGGAATTTCCCATTTACAATGCAGGACAGCGTGCCAATCCTCCAGTCGTAAAGACTGTTGATACTGACAACACTACTTTTCTTCAAGATGCAACAGACCGAAACCACATGTGGATAATGGCTCATCTTACCAACATAGATGTTTGTAGCTGGACAGGGTTCAACATCCTCACCCACAGTGACACAAGTGTACAAGAACATAATGTAGGCTATCTGCCTACAATCAATGCTCCTGGACACAGCTATCAACAGTAAATTAGGTACTTCACCAGTCGATAAGCATCAAGAAGTCTCTGCAGCTCAACAACATTGTTGTTGTTTTTGACAAAGCATTGTATGTTAAAGCTGTTGAAATGACTTGGAAACACCAGGAGCTATTCAAGGACATGATCCTTAGAATGGGCGTCTTCCATATAGGGCTGGGCGATATATCGGTATTATGAGTATATTTCATACGGCGATATGTAGATGGGACCATACCGTCATACCGATACGTCTGAAGTTATGTTATGACCGTTTTTGCTGCATGCCATGTATGCGTGTGTTCTGTTTCTACGCAGCTGTACCTTTAAACGTCGTCCCACTGTGTGTTCTCTCATTCCCCTCACCTGCCCTACTCCCCTGGGCCGCCCAGCTGTCCAAGGTTGTTCCCCATGAGTTTAATAACGCGTGGAGCCTATGTGTAAGCCTGCTCGGGGAGGCACAAGGCAATACGTCCAGGAGGCCACGGCCTCTTTCTCTCTCTCTCTCTCTCTCTCTCTCTCTCTCTCTCTCTCTCTCTCTCTCTCTCTCTCTCTCTCTCTCTCTCTCTCTCTCTCTCTCTCTCTCTGCTGATATGTGCATCTGCAAGGTGCACTAAAGGTTGCATTAAAGCCGTTTTGTCCCCTCTCATCTCCGAGTCCATATGACATAGGTAGTAGTGATGTGTCGGTCGCGAACGAGCCGGCTCAAAGAGCCGGCTCTTTTTAGTGAACGACGGGAGCCGGCTCGCACCCGCGAACGAGCCGTTATTTATTTTTTTACGTTTGCTCCGCGTACATGCAGTGACTGAATGTCACTGTGATGACTGCATGTCATGCTGTGCATCACGTGAGGATCAGTGGCGTTGCGCAATATTTCGGGGCTCCCCCGCAGGTCCGACAGTGGGGCCCCGCCCCCTCCCCTAAATCAATAATAGAGTGACATGGGATAGACATCGCGGCCACTTTTTTAAATGTTTATTTTTTCAGGCATCTTTTGTAAACAGTATAGGTCAGAACTCATGTGTACCCTGTTGTACGGTGTTGTCGCGATCGTGAAGTCCAACGGGGGGGGGGGGGTGTTGTCGCGATCGTGAAGTCCAACGGGGGGGGGGGGGGGCTGCAGTGTACTTGGCATATGTGTACTCGGAAAAGCATATTATGTTGCGCAAATTATTTTAAAATCATATTTTACACATATTTCTGGGTGCATTCCATATTTTAAATACACACATATTGACAATATATATATATATATTTTTTATTTTTTTTATTTTTTTATATTTTGTTTGTGCGTGTGGTTTAGGGGGGGCGGCGCCCCATCGCCCCCTATGGGCCAGCCGCCACTGCTGATAGCTGAACAGAGGGAGGGGTGACACTTCACACGGTGAAGTGTCAGTTTGCGTCGCGCAAATAAGATGAGTGAAAGTAGGAAAAGAAGCAGCATTTGACTACATTTTAACAATTGTGCAAACACAAAGGCAGAATGCAGAATTTGCAACATGACATGCACAGTTCTCAAGTGCCTGTGGAGGTGGTTTGTGGACCCTGCTCTATATGAGAGCAGGGTCCACAAACCACCTCCACAGGCACTTGAGAACTGTGCATCCAACAGTTTAGTTGAAAGAAAAAAGGCAGGTCAGACTGCCTGCTTCTGCTAGTGGTCTACTCCACCTGTTGCTGCTGCAGCTACAGGATCTATCCCCCATGCATCAGGTACCCAAAAACCAACAGCTACACAGACCTCAATAAGCCAATTTATATGCAATGAATGGCAATAGCAAAGGCAATGAATGACCCCAGCTAGACAGAACATAGTGGATGAAGAATTGGCCAAAATGATTGCAAGTGATTTCCAACCATTTTCCATTGTGGAGGACAAGGGATTCCGAAGCTTCACACAGGCTCTCAATCCAATGTATGTTCCTCCAAGCAGGAAAACACTCTCAAAAAAATCCTTCCGAGACTGTATGATAGAGAGCGTGCTTCACTGCAGGCCAGGGTTAAGGAAGCTACTGCAGTTTTCCTTACCACTGATTGCTGGACATCAAGAACCACCACCTCTTTCATGTAAATAAAAGGTATATGTGGTAAAATAGAAGAGCCGTTTGGGAGCCGAAAGAGCCGGCTCTTCTTGGTGAGCCGAGCCAAATGAGCCGGCTCACTCAAAAGAGCCGGAATTCCCATCACTAATAGGTAGTTGTCTCTCTGCGCTGTTCTCTCTCTGCTCATACGCCCAGCCCCGCCCCCTCAGCCCCACGCAGGCTCTCACACTAGTGATGGGAATTCCGGCTCTTTTGAGTGAGCCGGCTCATTTGGCTCGGCTAACCAAGAGCCGGCTCTTTCGGCTCTTCTATTTTACCAAATATACCTTTTATAATTCAATCAAATTTAGCCCTATTTTGACTAATTATTTATATGTGTACACATATATCACTTAAATTATTCAATACATCCTTTGTACTGAAGTATTCAAAAGTACACATTTTAATTTTAATATAAATGATTAGCTGTGGCCAATTGTTTTCATTGCATTTACAGACCCTTGTAACTGATACCACCCAATGAATGCACTGACTTGCTTGTAGAACCACGCTACACAAAGCAGATAGCAACACCTAGAACAACTTAAGCATAGACATTTAAAAAAAGGACAGCTACTGTATTTTTGTATATTTGACATTTTTATTTAAACAAAAAGCCCTAACAAAACAGCAGGGCTCTATTTCAATATAAACTATAGAACAAAAGACAGCAACAGCTGACATAAAATCTTAAAAAATATAAATAATCATAAATAAATAACATAGAAAATAAATATATTGCAATGCTAAAAACAGCAGCAAATAACAGTCTCTATCATAAAAAAACCATAATAAAAAATAAATGTATTGTAATGTGCAAAACAGCAGTATAAAACAGTCTCTAATGAACTTACCACCGTCAACTATCAAACTGTAACCTTTTCTTCTTCTTTTCAGGGCAGATTGGCATTGAGGAAGACCAAGTGCCTCAGCTTAGAGGGTTGATCCGGTTTCTTCTCTCTGTTATTATCTGCCCTGTTTTAAAACATACATGGATTGAGAGCATGTGTGAAGCTTCGGAATCCCTTGTCCTCCACAATGGAAAATGGTTGGAAATCACTTGCAATCATTTTGGCCAATTCTTCATCCACTATGTTCTGTCTAGCTGGGGTCATTCACTGCCTCGTACGCGGGTGCGAGCCGGCTCCCGTCGTTCACTAAAAAGAGCCGGCTCTTTCGCGACCGACACATCACTATCTCACACAACTTTCCAGCAACATGGAGACGGACATAGCGCTGGTCGGTAATGTGGAAGGGCTAGTTTCAAAGAAAAAAAAAAAAAAACGTTCTATAATTTGGAGATATTTCGGATTTCAGATGAGGAGCAAAGCGACGCTATCTGTAAAAGCTGCGTGCTGCTGCAGCCTCCGAGCCCTCGCTGCCCTGCACTCTGCCCCAGACAGAACAAGCCTCGTTACAAGCTTCATTTAGCAGTGTTGTGCCTTATGAAAAGAAACGTTCCAAGTGGCGCAATATAACGAAGGCGATTTTGTCATTTGCACAGCTCTGTAGGAGCAGAGGTATGCCTATGTATTTAATATAGGCTATTTATTTTATGGATTTTGATTATTTCAATGTACCTTTTTGTGTTAATATGTAAGTGTGCAGCTGTATATTTTCTAAAAGGGAATGCCTGTTATTCTTGTGAATATGAGTTGTCTGAAAATAAAAGTGCTTGTGACATCATACATGTTAAAACTGAAAAATTTGCCAAATTCATATAAAATACCGATATATATCGTATATCGCGATGCAGCCTAAACATAACGGGATATGATTTTTGGTTCATATCGCCCAGCCCTACTTCCATACCACATGAACCTTAATGGTGACAATTGGAAAACCCTTGATCATGATTCATGTCGGTGTATTGTAACACGATTCAATGAGTACCTCAGCTACTTTCCAAAAGACAACGGCCCTCTGTCTGCCTTATTGATGTCTTCTGTGGACATGGTTGAGATTCTGCTATGTCTTATTCTAGCACCAAGAGAGGGAAAGTGGATGATGCATCTTGCAGCAATTAGAGCAATCATTACATGGTGTTTTAAGCTGAACTAAGCTAGATATCTGACATTCTACTATGCACAAATGTCTTCCCTGGAGGTTGATTATCCTGCTGTTCATGCATACTTGGTAGAGGTTTTTAACGTCCAGCTTAGCAGGAACAATCCCTTTGGAAAGATTCCGGTTGACCAGACGATTGAGGAGACGGTAAACAAGGACACCCAGACTGCCGGAGGAACCAAGGGTATCAGCCTGAAATCTGGAGCCGTCACCAGATACTATCTCACTTCAGAAAACAGAAGTCAGTATCTGAGGCAGCTCAGGAACATGACATGCAACAAATCTACAGTGTTTCAGTCATCATGATCTACAGAAGCCCAGGATAGAGAAGTATAGGGCAGATATAAATGATTGTGGAGAGAAGCTGGGTAAACCCTCTGGGTTCAGATCAGTCTAATATCATCAGTCTTTCCACATAAAGTGCCGTGTCACCAGACATAGCCAGTGATCTGCCGCAAGCTCACCAGACTGGAGAGAAAGCATATCAGAAGTTAAGAAGTGAACATTTGGAGAAAGAGTCACCAGCAACCAAGTTCCATGACAAAATGAAAAAACTGAATCTGAAGACATTCTCAAACACATCACAAAAAGAGATAGAGGAACCCAAACACAAAACATGGAGCTGGTCTTGAAGTATATATAAATATTTTGGGCATATGATCATTGCTTAGCAAAGTAGAGATCTGCACATTGAAGATGTCCTGGCTCATCCACTTGGTCCACTGCCTTGGTCACTTTCAAATCCAGATGGCTCGTTGCATAAAACCAACAAGGCAGCTCTTGCTAGAGAGTTAGAGAAGTCAGCATCAGCAGTTGAAGATATTGGAGACCACTCTACATGCATCATTCCTTGTTCAGAAACTGAAAGGTGATGGCAAGACTTTTGGAGAGATTGCCAGATATGTGCTGAACCTAGCGTTGCATGGAGGAAAGAGTAAACAAATGTGGTCTTGATGTGTACTGAAATTAGAGGTGGGACGATCGATCGGCTTCTGATCATTATCGGCCGATTTTGAAGAAAAATGCGCAATCGGAGAATGCCGATCTTTCTTTAATGTTGCCGATTTCATAGCCGATCCTGCACGTGAGAAACACGTGAGCTCATCTCTTTACCAGCGAGTAAAACACGTGGGGCCCCGCCTCTTTTCTAAACAGAGTGATACTCGCCCTGCCTCAATGTCAGCGGTGTCTGCAGTGTGGAGTTTCTTCAAAGTGTGTGATACAGATAACATCTGTAATGTGTGCAAAGAGAAAATATCTCGTGGAGGAAGCAAGGTAAAAAATTTCAACAAGACAAATTTAATAAGACACCTGAAAACCCATCACCCAGCGCAGCATGGCGAGTTTGTTAAACTGACCGTGGAGAACGAGAACCCCAGGAATGCATGATGGATGAAACTGTTCTATAACACAGGGGTTCCCACCCTTTTTTGTGCCACGGACCGGCAGATACATGAAAAACAATCTCACGGACCAGTTGTCAATTTTCGCGGACCGGTTGTCAAAGTGTGTGTCAACACACACCCCTAACAAAACGGCAGGGCTCGATTTCAGTATAAACGTGCATGTACGCGCAGCGCCCGTAACAAAAACCCGTCACTAGCGCGTAGTCTCTTTAGTAGCGCGTGTAACTGAAAGTCTCTCGTTATGCCGCTGATATATATTTAATCTATATATATAGATTATACCGCTATATAATCTATATATATAGATTATACTATATATAATCTATATATATAGATTATACTATATATATCATCTCTATATATAGATTATACCGCCCGCCGTTCACCTATATGATATGTTCGAATAATGGAGAATGAGGATAAACACACAGCTGTTTCGGCGCCCGGCAGTAACACCTCCACGGCCCGGCGTTTGGGAACCCCTGCTATAATAGACTGCTATAGCAGCAATACACTGTAGACCGCTATAGCTGCAAAAAAAATTAAATATCGGTGATCGGTGATCGGTGGGGCAGATATTTCTCATTGTGATCGGTGATCGGTGGCAAAAAATGTGATCATCCCATCCCTAACTGAAATACATCAATCAAGAATGTTGAGAGATGCAGTCGTGGTTCAGCAAGTAGCACTCAATGGAAGAACATTGTTCCAGGACACAATGTTGTGCAGTAGAGAAAGATGTAATCAAGTAATCAAGACCGCAAAACTGCCTTGATGACATTCATCGTGGACCAGTGGAAGCTTCCAGAGAACCGGGTAAAGCTTCAGGACAAGCAGCTATTTGCAACCTGTGGAGAGACATGCTATTGTCTCCACAAAAAAGATTGGAAAGTTATTAAAGAGCTGAAAAAAAGAAGTTTAAAAAAAGTCTTTTTTTTAAAAATCCTTTTTTAAACTTTTGTAGTTTTGTACTTTTTTAAACTTCTTTTATTCTATTCTGTTTTCATTCTATCTTATTTTTAGAACTGCTGTCTGTCGTTGGGTATTGCACATACGATTTTCACTCACTGCACAAACTGTGAAGTGACAATAAACTTGACTTGACTTCAGTAGCGTGGCGTGGGGAAAATTTTAGGGGAAGCCAGTTTTTTTGGGTCAATAACGTAACCAGATGAGTGATTACAGCGCCCGGTATCATTTTACACAGTTGTATCATACAGATGCAGGACTTGCACACGCCTGTTATCTAACCGACAGGTCCGCACGCACTCTCCAGCCAAAACTCTCTCGTCTTATTAATTTAAGCATTCCCCCCCCCCCCCCCCCAAATGCATAACCAGCCGCTCAATGCGCAGTGCAGATTCGGTAATGAATAAAAAAGCTTCAATTTCACAGCACAATCTATGTGATTTTTTGATTTACCGTGCCTCTCAATTGCCCGTGACAGGTTGGCAAGGTCGATGAATCCTGAAGTTGCCCAAGGATTGTTCAGGGAGCACGAATCCTTGTCAAAAAGAAGACATGGCCAGCAAAATAGACGCTGAAGTTCAGCGCTTCCAGTTAGCCACTCCGTGCGGACATAATTGTCCTCATTGAACGTCCGATTCGCTCCCTTTTTCCTCTGTGCACACAGCTCGAGTGTGGGCATGGGCCTGTCATCTGATTAAATTTTTAGTTGCTGCTGTAGCGGAAGTTTAGTAAAGTTGTATTTTATTAAGTACGCCAAATCTCCACCCTCCATAATGCTTAATACTATCAAACGGCGAGGATGACAGTTACAGTACTACGTACTGATGTTGATGTGATTTGATTGGATTGTGAGTCAAGGGATTCCCTTCAAATCGATCCAATGGGATCAAGGGATCCCATTCCCTTGAAGGGAGGCCAGAGACGGCTGGCATCCCTTGGCATGGCCCTGACCAATCACAGGTTGGCAGGGGGACATGACGTGGGCCTCATCTGATTGGTCAATCCGGGACAATCCCTCCATTTTTTTTTCACCAAGGGAAGCTCATTCGGCTGGCCTCCTCAGTTTCACCATAACATCTAGGGGGCGCTGTTGTTTCACTCTTTGTAAAATACTCAATGAGAATGGGGGAGAGACGGTCCGGCAGCAACACACAGCAAAGGAGAATTACCGAAAAAAAAATATTTTAATTTAAAAAATGTATTAAAATTAGAACTACAATCCGAAAAAACAGGGGAAGCCTGGCTTCCCTTGGCCTCCGGGAGAAAACGCCACTGCTTGACTTGACTTACCAGACATACCAGTCCGAAACTGGCATGGATGGAAAACTGATGACAAAGGTATGCTTACAATGAATCCAATAAAAATGTGGGTTTGATTTGGGTTCCTCACTGAAATAGATAAGCAAGTGTGTGCACAGAAGTGCACAGAAATATGCAAGCTACAAACATGCACCAACAGAGGGATGAGGAGGAGGATGTAGAAGTTGCCATGACCTTGGAAGACTATGATGATGACGATGAATAAAACAGAAAAGGACTACTGTGTACTATTAAAGTGTTGATCGTGGTGATGATTATTTCAAAATATCAAACTAGAATTTGCCACCTTGGGTCATACCTGGCCTTGGCACATGTTCTACTGTAAGGCCCAAAATCACCCCTCAGTGTTTTTTATGTAAAGTATATTTACCTGTTTTTAATAAAAAATATTACTATCATATACATACTATCATCAGGGCCGGCTCTAGACAATTCGCTGCCCTAGGCGAGATTTTAGCTGGCGCCCCCCTATAGAATATAAAGAATACATGAAAAATCTCTACAAAAGACAAATACACTACAAAACAGAAACTTATTGACATGGGTTATATACAGACTGTGCTGTGGTACTGGGGATCAATGTCTCTCCTGCTGATTGTGTAGCAGCAGGTTCACTTGGGACAGGTACATTTTCACCTGCAGGCATAGTCAAACATGCATGGATACAGTTAGACACCCTCTATGAGTGTGTGCGTGTGCGTGTGTGTGTGTGTGTGTGTTACATTCACATTATTAGTAGTAATATTATTAGTAATAGAAGTGCTATTGTAATGTGCAATAATAAAATAGAAAACGGTGGTACTGTGCTGGGAAGCTTCCAGGTGTGAATGTGTGTATGAACTACCCCCACCCTAATAAATTCAACAGGCAATATCACAAAATACTTGACTGAACTCACCTGCTACAGGCAGTGATGCAGTAGACTCAGGTTGTGCAGTGGTGGGAGTGGGATTACCCAGATATTTTAACAATGCACCTGGAAATTACACAGAGAATTATGTAGTAGGTATCTATCTGCAATAATACTGAGCTACAGACTAGCTGACATCATTTCCTGTGCCCAAATATGCAAAATACATTTTTTGGCCATTAATGATTTAGCAGACTTATTTTGTGTTTATTACCATTTGTAAGCTACAGATTGAACAACATCTTCAACCCTTTAACTGCCGGACCAAGAAAAAAGCTATGGAAAAATTATTTGTTTGCATTTTCTTATCAAATGGGCCACACATAACCACAAACCAAGCCTTTTATGGTAAAAGTGCATTTCCAATAATCATCATATACAGTACAGTATGTGTATGCATCAAACTCAAATACATTTGTTTCTTTTATGGAAAATGAGCAATATATACAACCAGATATATTCATAAAAGATAATAAAAAAAATTCAAAAAAACAATTACACCTAGCTGAAGGGCTTTCTGTTCGAACCACAGTGACATCTAGAGCAGGGGTTCTCAAACTTTTTGTTTCTGCGGACCACTATTTATCATCAAGGATTTTCGCGGACCACCTCATATGCAAACCGTAAAAATAAGTACATATAAACGTAGTGTAGATATTTTTTTATAGTTAATTATAGACAATCAAAAGTAAATTGAAGCCTATCTGATACTTTTGTTGCACGTGTGACTGTCTGTCTGCGTTGTGTATGTTTCTCAAAGAGGACGGCGGACAACTTCTTTTTTTCTTTTGGTCCTTGACCATATATTCAAATCTGCATCCACTCATAGAACATAACAGCTGCATCAGTGAACATGAACTGCAGCTTCAGCTCTTTCAACATCCGATTGTATCCGTGTACAATAAGGAAATAATAAATAAAATAACAGATTTTGTGCAATTATAGGCTAATTAAACTCAAAACAAGCATGTTACACACGCACAGCAAGTCCAGTGTAAACAAATACTCTTATCAATCACACTGAATATAAAATAAATTTACATAAACGTGTGTAATAAGGAAATAATAAATAAAATAACAGATTTTGTGCAATTATAGGCTAATTAAACTCAAAACAACGCACACGCACAGCAAGTCCAAGCTAACCTTATCACTCAGCTAATGAGATGGATGATGTTGCTTCGCAGACGTCAACATCTGGATGTCAGGTTCCAGCGATGACAGCTTCAATCTGAGATCTGGTTCAATGTTAAGTCTGTTCCGATATTTTGTCTTCAACGAGACCAGTGATGAAAATCCCGACTCACAGAGGTAAGTGGTAGGAAAGGGCATAAGAAACATCAAGGCCTTGTCGGACAGCTCTGGGTATTCTGAAGCAGATTTTAGCCAAAAGGCAGGCTAAGTTTGCGAGGATGTCATCGTCCAGGGTCGCAAATGGATTTCTGATCCAGTTCGCAGTTGTGTCAGGGATAGGGAAGTACATCCGTAGCTGTGTTTTCAAACTGTGCAAGTGCTCCCTGACATCATTTTTCACATTATTTGAAAGTTGCATTTCCGCGGTGTCCAAAAAATCGGATAGGTTTGCAAACGAGTCATAGTTTGACTGCTCCAGGCGCCTGGCCCATATCTCCATATTCTTGATTGTAGCTTCAACTTTGTCTTGCACATGAAAAAGTGTCACTGACTTCCCCTGAAGACTCCGATTGAGTCCATTCAAATGCTCAAAAATATCTGCCAGGTATGCCAACTTGGCAAGCCACAGGGCATCACTGAAGCGATCTGAAAGTTCAAATTTTGAGTCAAGTAAAAACATTCTCACTTCATCGCGCAACTCCGGGCATTCAGTGGACGGCCTTGATAAAATTTACCGTTCGTACTGCTTCATCCAGAACAGTTTTGAGATCAGGAGGCATTTTTTGGCTGCGAGAGCCTCCCTGTGGATGCTGCAGTGGATTGATTTAGTTTGTGGAGCCACTGCTTGTACACGTTTAACAAGCCCACTGTGTCGGCCTAACATGGCTGCTGCCCCGTCTGTGCTAATGCCCACGCATTTTGACCAATCAATCCTATGTTCCGTTATGAAACTGTTCAACATGTCAAAAAGTGCCTCTGCAGTTGTGCGTGTTGGCAAACATTTACAAAAGAGAAAGTCCTCCTCTATTTCTCCGTTGTGTTCATACCTTACGTATGAGAGCAGGTTGGCAAGGTTAGCTATGTCAGTTGATTCATCCAACTGTAGTGCAAAAAATCGACTGGCTTTTATCCGCGCTATTAGCTGGTCATTCACATTGCTGGCCATTTCCTCAATTCTGCGCTGTACGGTGCTGTCTGACAATGGAATCAAGTCCATTTGCTTGCATGCCGCATACCGAGGTATCGATGTATGCGCATTCCCATTTTTTGCGATAATTCTTGACAATCTGTATGAGACTTCCACTGCTTTAGCATTGTTGCTACCTGTAGATGTGGATTCCATGATGTTCTTGCTACTGTGAAATTCTTGGAGCTTGTTTTTAAAAAACTCAACTGGCTTGGACTTCAACTCTCCATGCTTTGTCTCAAGGTGACGGGGAAGATTAGCTGGTTTTTGGCTCTCGTTAGCCAGTGTCTCGTAGCACAGAACGCATAATGGCAAAGACTCATCTTCGGTGCCTGTGTTTGTAAATCCCAGTTCTAAGTATTTCACATTGTATTTTCGCTTAATCTTCACTTTCTTTGTTTTTTTTCCGCGGAATCTGGCTTGTAGATGCCTCCGACTCACTCTCATGATCTTCATTAACGTTAACATATTTTCTCTTCAGACCACCTGGCCCCCCCCCCCCCCCCCCGCGACAACCCTCCCCCCCGTTGGACTTCACGATTGCGACAACCCCCCCCCCGTTGGACTTCACGATTGCGACAACCCTCCCCCCCCCCCCCCCGTTGGACTTCACGATTGCGACAACCCCCCCCCCCCGTTGGACTTCACGATTGCGACAACCCTCCCCTCCCCCGTTGGACTTCACGATCGACAACACCGTACAACAGTGTACACATGAGTTCCTACTGACCTATACTGTTTACAAAAGATGCCTGAAAAAATTAACATTTAAAAAAAGTGGCCGCGATGTCTATCCCATGTCACTCTTATTGATTTAGGGGAGGGGGCGTGGCCCCATGGTCCGACCTGCGGGGGAGCCCCGAAATATTGCGCAACGCCACTGGGCAGGGTCCGTGAGAGTTTGTTTTCATCTGATTTCAAATAAACAAAGTCATGGCTTTCAGAATATTAAACTAAATACAACTTTGAAGCTTGTAACGGAATAATTACAAGCGGAAAACGGAGCAACTTAACGTCACAGGCAGCAGGCATAACAACAGCCGGTGTTTCTCGAGTGTGTTTTCCCCGGGAAACAAACACAATACACACAAACGCAAAAAAATACACAAACGCACACACAAACGTCATTATATAATGTGACATTCTCTCTCTCTCTCTCTCTCTCTCTCTCTCTCTCTCTCTCTCTCTCTCTCTCTCTCTCTCTCTCTCTCTCTCTCTCTCTCTCTCTCTCTCTCTCTCTCATAACAAACAAACTAAATTCCCAAAGTTGTCCTGAAATGTACTACGTCATTGCAAATAAGTAGACAGCGCTGCTTCTCTCCCACACACACGGCGCTGCCCTCACACACAGGCTGTTTTCGTATTTTACAACAAATACACACTTGCAACTGATAACACTGGCAATGATTTTATGTATTACTATTCAAATATATTCGATGGAGCAAGTCACATATGAGGTGGTCTCCGAAAATCCTTGATAGTAAAAAGTGGATTTTATTCTGCTTTTTTCCACGGACCACCTGCAGTACCTCCGCGGACCACCAGTGGTCCGCAGACCACAGTTTGAGAACCGCTGATCTAGAGGTTGTTTTGTGCATAACATGTCAACCAAAGGGTAGAGCTGGCTGAATCAGTTAAACTTTTTTATTTTTTTTTCAACAAGATATCAAGACACAAAATGTGCTCTACCAAATGGTGGTGCTGGCAGTTAAAGGGTTAATGATAATAAATATATATAATGAATACAAGAAAACCCACACAGTGCAAGTGGTGTAAAAATAGCTATCTAGCTAGATGGTAAAGCATCTGCCATCTGCCAGCTTCTATCATACTATATGTCAGCTGCTATCGTTAGCTAACAGCACATGTCTATATCATTAGCTAACGATAGCTAGCTAGCTTTAAAACTTTGCTTGAAAAATGTCAATATTGTTAAACACAACAGTCATGAGACATACTCGGTTTTCCTCCCCCTTTTTCTCCAAAATAGATAGCGTTAATAATAATATCAGTAAGGTAAAGCTAGTTAGTTACCTATCTAGCTATGACGACAGGTAGCTAGCAGCTCACACCTGTTTTCCTGGCGTTTAGCGGTCTGGCCAGTGGCGGCTCGTCCATAGGGGCGCAGGGGCGCCGCCCCACCTGGTTGAGAGACGAAAAAAAATAAATAAAATAAAATTATAATAATTGTGTTTTTTGATTTTTTTTTTTTTACCCCTAAAAATAAACTAAACATGTTTAAAATGAATAATAATTACTCATTTTAAGTATGTTTGTGTTTAAAATGGACAATAACGTTAATATAGCAAATATAAATCATTGTTTTGTGCGTGCTATTCTCCCCCCTCGTTTGTCATTGACGTCACTCTCATAGAAATCTGGTACCTACATCCAAACCTGGGCGCAAGACCGGTGCGCCCAGGAACTCCGCGTCACTGCCGCAAGCGGCCAATAAAAATGGATCAAGCAATTAAATGTAGCCTATCAAGGGTCCTAAATACGATCTGTGGGAGCGCATATTCTTGCGCCCGAACAAAGAAACCAGTCGCGCATGCGTGAGCAAATTGAGTGGCGCATGCGTGAATGCGTGAGCAAAGAAAACCAGTCACGCATGCGCCACTCAATTGTAGCCTAGTTTAACCTTATTTGTAAAGCCTGTACTGCTCTGCTCTCAGTTCGGTCTTGCTGTCTGAGGAGAGGTACGTTTTTGTTGTCCCGGTTATAGTTTTACATTTATTTTTATTGTGGACGATGTAAACGTAAAGTAAAGGGGATAAGAAATGTTGGTCTTGCTGTATAAACATGCAGCTTGTGTCATTTGTATGTAAACGGTGTGGATTGGAGTTTTGTAAGTTTATCGTGGACACGTGCTTCCCCAATGCTAGCTACAGGGTCCTCCGTGTGTTTGTCTGCTAATATATGCTGTGGTCGAATGTATTAAGCATTTGTATTTTATTTAATTAGTTTAATTCAGAAGCATTTGTTAATGAGTCAGTTCGCGTCTTGCTGTCTGAGGAGAGGAGATTGAGACCCGTGTGTGTGGGAGAGACCGCAGGCCCCAGGCAATCAGAACATTGAACACTAATCTCTCCACAGGTCACTTTAAACACATAAGAAATGGTCACTTTAAAGGAAGGTGAAAAAGGTCACTTTAAGAAGAAAAAAAACTTGTTGTGGTTCTTCTATAGTTAGTATAGCATAGGTACATAGATTAAACTGTATATTGTATAGTAGTGTAGTGTACATAGGACCCAGTACCTTTTAATTTGTAAGCTTAACATTGTATTGCATTTTATCTCAGGACTTGTATCAGGTCTATTTTATTATCTTCTATTTTGTTCTAATTACTTTTGCACAATCGAATGTAAGACCATATTTAGGTATTATTTTTGATGGCACACTGGGTAGTCTTTCTAATATAAGACCATATTTTTTTCTTACGTTTATTTTCTACTAGGTATTACTGTGTTCATAATTGCTAATTGAAGCACCATATAATAAATGTTCTTTCACCATAAGTTTCAAGTTTGTTTATTATTTGTCAAAACAAAATACAGAATACTTTATGATGAAATGCTTGTTTCTGTATGAGCCCCTGAGATTGTGCTACATACAGTAAAAATAAAGTAAGTAAAAAAAGAAATTAAGCAGTAAGTAAAGGAATGTTCAGTCAATATACATATATACAATACAGAGTAGAATGAGTAACAGTGAGGTTTATATTTATATTATGTATAGTTTTTTATTTTTATTTCTTTAATTCGTCCTCTCGGTCGTTTACATGGAGAAATGGCGCCACTGTGTGGGAAAATGCGGTATTGCACAGCAGATATGATTTTAAAAAATTGCGAATTTTTTACCCCTGCGCCCCTCCTACTTCGGGTGTCACCGGCCGCCACTGGGTCTGGCTAGATTGAAACATTTGCTTGAAAAATGCCAATAAACACAAAACAGTCATCAGACATACCTCTGTTTTCCTGGTGTTTTTCCTCCTGCCTCTTTCTTCGCCTTTTCCAATGTGCCCCAGAAGGCTTTTTGTTGGGGTTGCCCCTCTTCATGTTCTTAGTGAAGTTCTAATTCTTGTTCAAGCAGCACGTGACGATACGTGACGATACGTGACGATACGTGACGATACGTGACGATACGTGACGATACGTGACGATACGTGACGATACGTGACGATACGTGACGATACGTGACGATACGTGACGATACGTGACGATGCGTGACGATGCGTGACGATGCGTGACGATGCGTGACGATGCGTGACGATGCGTGACGATGCGTGACGATGCGTGACGATGCGTGACGATGCGTGACGATACGTGACGATACGTGACGATACGTGACGATACGTGACGATACGTCTCTCGCGTCCGTGCAGGTGCAAGACACGTGAAACACAAATGGACAAAACCAAAAAAAACATAGAGGGGGGTGCAGTGTTTTGGGGCGACCCTACGTTTTATTTTTCATATTCTCAAAAAAACATATGAATCCTGATCTGGGCGCCTACCAAAATAATAATCTGGGGGGCGCCTAAAAAAAGAACAAAACATATACATATATTTAAAAAAAATTAAATTAAATTAAAATATATATATATATATATATATCTGGCGTGCACCCCCTGCGCTCCCTCTACAGTTTAGCGCCCTAGGCGAACATCTATAACGCCAGTGCGGCGGGCTGCAATAATTTTATTGGCTGCAATAATGTATAAATGTATTTATACATGAACACCACAAGAGGGAGCTCTCTATACGTCTCTCTCTCTCTCTCTCTCTCTCTCTCTCTCTCTCTCTCTCTCTCTCTCTCTCTCTCTCTCTCTCTCTCTCTCTCTCTCTCTCTCTCTCTCTCTCTCTATACTCTCTCTCTCTCTCTCTCTCTCTCACACACACACACACACACACACACACACACACACACACACACACACACACACACACACACACACACACACACACACACACACACACACACACACACACACACACACACACACACACACACAGATAGCTGTGAATATCATACATTTAGTGTCTGTAGATACATCTAGTTGCATAACTGGTTTTACTATATGATAGTCTATCATATAGTAATACCATTCGTGCGACACCCCCCCCCCCTTGGACTTCACGATCGCGACACCCATATATATATATATACCTGCTTGTTTAAATCACTCACGAAAACTATATCAATCACTCAACAAAAATATATATATATCGGCACACTGACAAAAAACACTGACATATATTTGTGTGTGTGTGTGTGTGTGTGTGTGTGTGTGCGTCTGTGTGTTTCCTAGTAGTACACTGTGACGCACACAAATGACGTCTTCCGTGGGGCGCTTTTCAAAGCGCCCCACGGGAAGACGTTTTGAGGACGCTGATTGGCTACATTTTATGTCACTCGTTTATATCTTGAATCAGCAATTGGCTAAACTGCTACAGAGACCCGCCTTCGTGGGGCGCATTGAAAAGCGCCCCAGCAGCATCGTCATACAAATGCGCCCTTAAGGCTGCAGTGTACTAGGCATATGTGTACTAGGAAAAGCATATTATGTTGCGCAAATTATTTTAAAATCATATTTTACACATATTTATGGGTGCATTCCACACACATATTGACAATTTATATATATATATATATATATATATATTTTTTTTTTGTGTGTGTGGTTTGGGGGGGGGGGGGCGGCCCCTATGGGCCAGCCACCAGTTATGCACGTAAATTGTCTAATCGCGACCCCAACAAACACCACTTGGTCACGGTCAGCCATGCTTTCTGTTTACGTTTGGCGTCATGCACCTGGAACGCTTTGAGTTTCAAATCTGAAATGTAATTAAAAGTAAATGATCATGATGAGTTGTCTGCAACGCGGAATTAATATGAATGACACAAGTTCGATTCTTGCATGATGATGACCCGCCCCCCAAAACTCTGATTGGGTATTCACCGCAGGTAGCTCTGCTGATTGGTTCACAGAGCCTCTGGCTAAACACCGGCCGCTCGGGTCCAAGAGTTTTATAATGGACTGCAATAGGGAGCTTGGGGAGGACGATCCTGGGCGCTGTTGGTATTTTGACACGGGGACATGATTGATGTGCTTTCGAAGTGGTAAAATTGTTATATTATCTTTTTTTTTTTTGACAGATGAATCTGTTTAATTTATGTTGTGTGGGGGTTCACCCATGGAACTATGGGTGGGGTATTGTGTTGCCAGGGACTTTAGAGCACACGACTTCCGTTTTTGTTCAGTTACCCTTCCGCTAGAAAGTCAGTTGGTTCACGTTCTTTGTCATGTCTAATAAACGTCCCGTTTGGACTTTGAATACCCCGCCTCGGACTCCCGTCTCCCGCCACTACAGTCTATTGATTTTTCTCTTGCAAGTTTATTTTTCTCTGAAAGTTTAGGGAGGATGGTCCTCCCTTTCCTCAATGGACGGGCCTCCACTATATATATATATATATATATATATATATATATATATATATATATATATATATATATGTATATATATGTATATATATCTGTGTGTGTTTATATAGAAAAATATGAACATATTTTGTATTTATGCATGAACACAAGAGGGAGCTCTCTATACGTCTCTCTCTCTCTCTCTCTCTCTCTCTCTCTCTCTCTCTCTCTCTCTCTCTCTCTCTCTCTCTCTCTCTCTCTCTCTCTCTCTCTCTCTCTCTCTCTCTCTCTCTCTCTCTCTCTCCACACACACACACACACACACACACACACACACACACACACACACACACACACACACACACACACACACACACACACACACACACACACAGAGATAGCTGTGAATATCATACATTTAGTGTGTGTGTAGATACATCTACTTATGTTCTACTTCAGAAGACCATAAGTTCAGTATCTCAAGTCACGTGCCATGAGTTCCCTTTCGGTGTCCCAAACCCAACGTTAGGCGCTCTACAGTCAGATAGACAGTAAACGCAAATGTATCTCATGAACTTGTTGTACCTAATATAACTAATGTACAATGATGTTCACCTGTCTATTCCCTGGGCGTTCATGGCATGTTCAACAACACAACAAAAAAAGTTACCATGGTATCGAAGCAGTTGGAAGGGCCTTCCTTCACAGTGAAATGTGAAACCTATGGGTGTGTGGGGTTGGGCTTCTCGCTCGACTCCTCGACGCCTCCTCCTCCTCCAGGGCGTAGCAGCAGGTCAGCCCAACCCTACAGGTTCCCCCCCAACAGGTTTTTGGTTTCCACCTCGAACGCATTGCACACTCGGGCGGGGCTCGTATTCCTCTAATATCTGCTTATTACCGAACACACACACACACACACTACGAGATACTGCAGCTGCGTGTGTGGAGCTTTCCCCTTATACACTCGGGCTTGTTTCTCTTATTTCTCTCATCGATCGCCCCCCACCACCCACCCCACACGCAATGTTTCGCTGCGGAATCGCCTACCCTCGATGCAGGTGGATCCTGCCCCTGCTTCTGCTTTTCGCCATTATTTTCGACATCATCGCCATCGCGGCCACCTCGGGCTGGGTGGAGGACGAGGACGCCAAGTCCCACTACGCCAGCATGTGGGAGCACTGCCGCGGCAGGAACGACAACTGGGACTGCAGGTCGCTCATGACGAATTGTAAGTTGTGTGTCCTGCTATCTATAGTGTGTTGTGTTACACAGCATTTAGAGAGAGAGACAAACAGAGAGAGAGAGAGACACACAGAGAGAGAGACAGAGAGAGAGAGAGAGCGCAGTACGACGCGTCTCTGCGCAGGGCGCTCTTAAGACAGATCATTTAGGATACTATACAATACACTGCTACATGCAACACGACTATTTAATACGGCACGCCGAGAAGACGTTACACAGACAATCCTGTCAATGGCTGTCAAATGTTACGCGTTACACACACACACGACATAGGTTGTCGGTCCTAAGAGGGTAGGCCGCGTTTCCCTGCCCCGTCGATTGGATAGCAACTACTACACGCAACTTCCCAAACTATTTCCCAACAGACAGACAGACAGGCTCTCACGGATAGTAGTTCACCGTGAATGTCCTTGCATGCACATACATTGCACTACATGGGGAAAATCGCACTTTAGTTTCCTAGTACTCTCTTTCCTAGTACGTCTCTCTCCTTTTGCTGGAGGTCCTGCTGTAAGGCCACACACACACACACACACACACACACACACACACACACACTTACACACCAAAATGGTGAAACATTGACATATTCATGCAACATTTGAGCCTTAGTTACATTACATTACTTACAATTACATTGTTACTAAACAACAACGTTTTCATATCATTGAGGACCTTTCTAGCTTTTGGAACTACAAGACTGCAATTACAAAGACATCTTGCTTGTAAACTCACTATACTATTTATATTGCTTATGGTTGACTCTCTCCATCACTCTTGTTCTCTCTCTCTCTCTCTCTATCTTGCAATCCTCTATCTGTTATTATTAACCAGTCCTACATTCATTATATATGGAAATATTTGCTAAACTTATGTTCAAATATTTCACTGAATGTTAAATGTGTTTGTGCATCAGTATTCAGTCAATGACAACGTTCTGTGCATCACATATTCAAGCGACTGGTGATTAAGCTTGATGTCATTGTATGTGCATAGTACCATGGACTATGATCATGTACCACTCCCACAGCCCACACATGTGACCCATCTTACAGCGGGAAACAAACGCGCACACTGGCGCACACCAAAGTGACTGCAATGCTTTTGTAGGAGACGATCCAGCAGTTGTCATGTGTTTGGAGCTCTACAATAAAGTTCTAATGTAGTAAAGGAGTCGTCCCACGTGATAATGTCACAAGTAGATAGATGTTTGTGTATTACAATTGTTGTTTACTTCAGGAAGAACTGGTGTGCTGGGTTGAACCTAAATAATTCCAATGTCAACAGGTTCTAAGTTAGAGCATAATGACCTCTAAATCTGTATAACAAACCAGTTTTTTTATCCAGATTTAGAGAGGCATTTACCAAACAGCTGTCCAAACCTATACTTAAGGACTAGTCATAAATGCCAGACCACCAGAGTCGAAAAGCTCTGTGTGACAGAAAATAGTTATATCAATCTAACTATTGTTGTTTGTATATATACTGTATGTATATGTACACAGTGTATGTATAAATATGATCACACAAAACAACTTTAACCACAATAGCTTTAAAGTAATTGTAGCAGTCAAAGCTGCCACAACAGCCATTAAAATGGCTGCTAGAGGGCTCCTCCTCCGGGAGACAAGGACACAGGGTGATGAGGAATCCGGTTTATTGCAGAGTTTTGAATAATGGTGAACAGAGCAGACGGTGCATGCTAGAGCTCTTCTCCTCGAGTGTGTGTGTGGTGGTGGCTGCTTTAACACGTGGGCCATGATTGACAAGGACCCACAGGTGTGTAGCCAGTATAGCTATGTATCCGTCTGACTCAGGCCAGGTGAGGCTGCTTAAACCAGCCACCAACCACACACACTCCACAGTAAATACACACTCTCATTCTGAAAGTACAAGCTACTGATATAATCCTCAAGAATCGGTGCCTTCTTTATTTGTGTCTGTACACACATTGTGTCTTATTTAACATTTTGTGTTTGTAATGAATAATGATTGTGTGTGTGTGTGTGTGTGGTGTGTGTGTGTGGTGTGTGGCAGCGTGGGCCCAGGCGGTGGCTGCTCTGATGATCATTGGATTCATCCTCCTCATCATCGCCTTCGCCATCTCCTGCGTGGCTCTGTGCTGCAGCCTGAACATCACCCTCCTGCCTCTGGTAGGACTGCTGCTCTTCATCGTCGGTAAGACACACACACACACACACACACACACACACATATATTACATTACAATGGGCCTGTGTCCACAGTGGTTTTTTTGGGGGGGGTTTAGCTTCCAATAAGGAGATGAAAGACCGAAAGCACAGTGCCCAGGGTCTGTTTTTCAGAGCTTTTCCCCTCTTTTGTGAGGCCCCTGTGGGCACTTCAGGTTGGAAAGGAGATGTGCCCAATACTGGAACCACAAAAAGGCCATGTTGTGTCATCCACACATATCTATTTATCTGGGGCCGCAGGATAGCTCAGTCTTTTGGGACTTGGGCTTGGGAACCGGAAGGTCGCCGGTTCAAGCCCCAGAAACACTTGGGCAATGCCGAGGTGCCCTTGAGCAAGGCACCAGACACATACGCTGCTCCCCGGGCAGCTGTATATACAAAATATGCCCACTGCTCCTAATACTAGCATGGGTTCAATGCACAGAACACATTTCACTGTGTGTTTGTGACCAATAAAGCTTTAGATTTAGATTTAGATCTATATATCAAATAAATCAAATATGAGGTTTGAAACATAATTTGTCTTTATTCCAATACCATACCACATTAGTAATTTCAGTTATGTTTTGTAGAATTCACCATAACTATTTGATGATAATAACTTTTCCCATATCGCCCAGCCCTAGCACACACACACACACACACACACACACACACACACACACACACACACACACACACACACACACACACACACACACACACACACACACACACACACACACACACACACACACACACACACACACACACACACACACACTAGCAAAAATAGAAACTATGGAATAAATTAATAAAATCACACTTAAGCAGTAGCATGTCAACAATAGCAACAATGCATTGAGTGTTTTTTGATGAAAGTTGCTCTTTGAGACTCTGGAAGAGCTATTAAGACTTTGTCTTTGCCTTTGCCCGTCGACCGATTCCCAGCGTGAAGAATCCGAGAGAACAGTTTGGAGGGACGTACCAAGCCCCTGCTTGAGTATTCAAAGAGCACAAAGGACACAGGGAAAGGCTTCACAATGCATCTAAAAATAACAGTGATGCAAACACACACACACACACACACACACACACACACACACACACACAAGGAAACGGTGAGACAGGCAGCGAGAGCCTGCTTCTGGGAAAAAAGGGTTGCAATACTGTGTTACTGTAAAAGTACTCTTCTACTGCTGTGCAACTTCTATCTTGTGACCAAGATAGTTTTAGTCATCTGCGAAAAAAACATACGGATACATATGGTGTGACACCCATCTCAATTAAGCCTTATCCGTTTGCATTCCACTGGGTTAAAAGATAACACACACACACACTGTAATCTTTTGGTGGTGATGTAACAGTGCGATTCTCTTGAGTGGGAAAGTAAAAGGGACTCATTAAAAACATTCTCATGAAAACAAAAGATAAAGCTGTTAACCGCTGCAAAGGAGCAAGAATGGCAAATGGGGGAGGGAGGAGAGAGACTGGAATTGGGAGAGAGGAACAGGACCGCAGAGGGGGGAGGAGGAGGAGGAGGACAAGAGGGGTGGCTTATGGTGTTACTATAGGAACAGACAAACACAGAACAAAAGTTCAGAGTCCACTAGTCTGATTGACTCGTCTAGCTGAGTTTAAGATTACGCAACAAAGCCTGGCTTTCACACACACACACACACACACACACACACACACACACACACACACACACACACACACACACACACACACACACACACACACACACACACACACACACACACACACACACACACACACACACACACACACACACACACACACACACTAATGACACTTATACAACCCTTCGAGAAACCAAATAAAAGTTAGGTTACAAGGAACAGGCTGGGAGTGTTTGTTTGTCGTTAGTCAGTGCACAATTATCCACCGTACAATCCATACTATGATCTTGTGTTCATATGATACCTGCCTCAACACGATGGTTATAACACGAATGCGTCATACACGATTCCTCCTGCATTTGTCCTTGGAACGTTGGAATGCCAGGACCCTGGCTTAGTTTGAACGGCAGCACTGTGACTCTACTTTACTAGTTCATGAGGAGCCACTTTCATTAAATCATTCAGGTACATTTTTATGACAATCAACAAAAAAAACATTATTTTGGCCGAGATCAAACCTGTCGGCAAAATGTTTGCCGAGGCAGCAGCAAGTAGTAGTAGTAGTAGAACCTTTATTTAGCCAGGAAAATCAATTAAGAACAAATTCTTATTTTCAATGATGACCTGACAGGAGGCAAAAGGCTTCCTGAGGGGATGGGGGTTGGGAGGAAGAAAATAAAAAGACAGACTCCGGGCACTACAGAACCCAGGAGACAACACAATGACACAGAGCAGAGATGACAGGCATAGCAGTTAAACATATAACATCTCTAAAACAATACTGCTATGGTTCAGTCAGTCAGCAACACCCAATCTTGTCCCGCCGCACCCAAAGCTCGGGGGAGAATGTGGAGAGCGAAATATAAATGAATCACCTGGTCTTGCTTATGTTCAGCGTCACCCATTGCCTATACTCTAGCGGTAACCCAAACGAGTCACCCAGCGGCTGTCTCAGGGCGTCTGTCAGTTTGTCCTATCCCGAGACTGACTCGCTCAGACTCAAGTGCAGATGTTCAACTGTTGACTGTTTCTGGCATGCGATCAGTGTCCCCGCCCTTCTTTCTGTTGGAGCACAATGTGCTCGTCCAGTTTACAGTAAGAAGAAGCACGACGCCATGTTGGCTACCTCCTGCTGTTGTGTATGTTCGGTTGTTTCGCCAAATTACTCGGATATTGCGGATAGTTTTAATTACTCATCGAAACTCTGTAACCTCTACCGCTTAACGTTTTTGTGCCGGACTAGAACTTAGGTAATTTAATATTATATTAACGGGATTCTGCCTCCCCTTGGGCCTGCAAAGGGCTAACATCTAGCTGTTTAGTGTGTTTCAAGGGAAATGTTTCAGAGGATTATACATTCAGGTTGTCTTTATTCCATTTGCCTCGAAACTCCACAGTAACATATAAAAAAAACTCCACCATTACTCGAATGGCGTAAGAGCAGAGTCGTTCGTACGGGATGGTCTTATTTACATATGACATCAGTGTTGAGCAAGGATGTGTCATTTCTCTCTGATGGTAAGCTATGCTACCCAACCCCGCCACCCCCACCACCCCCACAAGTCTGTGACTCTCACTGCTGTGTCAAATTCTGAGTGAGGCTGCCTTTTCATGGGCTCCCAACGGTTCTGTTGACTCACAGGCAAAAATGTCAACTGTATAATGGGAACGCTGCGTTGCGCTATCCTGCTGAACATTGTATGCAGCGATTCTTTTACGTGTTAAGTTGTGTTGAGCCATTGTGGGATTGTGTTTTTTGAGTGGTATGCTGTCTATCTATATATCTTTCTATCTAATCTATCTATCTGTCTATCTATATAGATCTCTCTTTCTCTTTCTCTTCTCGTTCTCTCTCTCTCTTTTCTCTCTCTCTAAAAGCCACCACTGTGTCCTTCCCCTTTTCATCGATGCCTCCCCCGTTGACCTCTCCTCTCTCTCTCTCCCGGTCCCAGTGTTCATCCAGATCATCGCGCTGATCATCTACCCGGTGAAGTTCAACGAGCTGATCTTCGAGGGCCACTACTCCTACACCTGGGCGTACGGCTTCGGCTGGGGGGCCACCATCCTCACCATCGGCTGCGGGATCCTCTTCTGCTGCCTGCCCCGCTACGAGGACGAGTTGACGGGCCTGGCCAAGACCAAATACCTCTACTCCTCCGCCTAAAAGATGGTTTAAAAAAAAAAGACTAGCCGCGCTACGTTCGCTTCCCCACCGCCCCCCCCTGAGGAGCGTGAACAGTGCTGTGCTGGCCACTGAACATTCCCCCTCCTACCCTTATTCCAGTTATGTCGTAGCTCTGTTTCTTAATAACCTGCCACACAATGTGCTCGGTGGTTGAAGCCTTTCGGCCTGAAGCTTGATATACATTGTTTCTTCCATTTTTGCATTTTTTTTGGTGGTGTGTGCTGAAAATGTGATCCCACCATCAGGATTTCAGAATTGGAAACGTATATCGGTATAGATTACCCTCGTGTGTTTCTAAACATCCCCCCCCCCCACCCCCCCACCCCCCCTGTCTGCTTAACGCTCGATGCGACGTCACCCAAGTGCACTTAAAAAAAACAACAATGGATGTCATTTATTAAAGTCAAGTATAGCTTTAAGGTGATCTATGTTTCTTTCACGAATGTGTGGGCGAAACATATGCAAAACGGTTAGATAAAGATATGTCCATGTCAGAAGTGATTGCACTAGATGCAGACACATAAACGTAAAGAAACACATCGTGGGTTGATTGTTTAAAAAAATAAATAATAGGAGCTCTTGTCAATTCCTTAACTAAAGAGAACAAGACAATACATAAGGGGAATGTTGTAACCATCGCGGTCATGGTAATTAATGTACTGTCACTGCTGATGTTCGTGTTTTCATCCATTTACCTGCTTCCTAGAGTATTGTATTCTTGAGCATTCTTGAGCTGTGTTGTATTTTAGTATTTTAGTTTTGTTTTTGTTTTTCATGGGTAGATATAAAGAGGTGCACAGCATATGGTATGGTATGACATCTTGAGGATAAAGAATTGGGGGGTCAGGAAGAGCTGGTTTTATTGGTTACTTCCAGCCCCCTGGAAGTAACCCTTGCTCACTATCACACGAACACACGTTATTAGGTGTACGCTGCAGACGACCCAGAGGTCTTCATAACACTCGTTATCAACTTACTGCCCGCTGGAGGTTTAGACACCATTAGTTGTACAATCTGGACGACGGGTCATACCGACGCCATAACATTAGATTTATTTTCTTTTTAAACTGATGCAAGGTCAGCGGTGGCTTTTGAGATCCATTACTAAATAGTAGCTTTTCACCGCTTCTTCTTTTGTTTTTCCACTGGTATCTTCGATCAATCCATGTGAGAAAGTGTTTTACTGCTGTGATACGAGTCGTGACAACGTAGGCGAAGAATTTGTTTAATTGTATTAAAATTCAAAACCAGCGTTTAAAAGAAAGTAATTTGTACAGTTATGGATTTACTGTCTGTAGGCAATATCACATTCTACTAATTGAGACCAAGCTGTTTTTTTCTGCTGTAGTTTAAAAAAAAGTCTATCTTTGGAAGTTTGTGAATTTTATGCAATAAAAAGTTGAAAGTGAAATTTGTGAAAGTGATTTGTACAAACGACAAACAAAACCTCTGTTTATATGAAAATGTGGAAGTTTGATGGGGAACTTTGACATGGTTAAATTTCTGCATTCATGTGAGTTAGGACTAGTGAGTTAGAACAACAACAAAACGATATATATACACCTTTAATTACACATGGTTATAAAGAGACCTTATAATAAGAAGAACAACAAACTAGAACAAATATGAGTGAGAACACACGTATACAAAAAGAGAAACATGATGGTTCACATATGTCACATATATTTAGAGATATTTCACTAGATGCCAAGAAGAGCAGTTGACACACCATCAAACTGCAGATAACAATTTCTCAATATCGTCGCGGCTTGGACGGCTTTCTATTGTGCGAAGGAGAAAGATGGTCGTAAATGTGACACATATTTGTGTTTAAGAGACACGAACACACCCTGGGCGAGCCCTGCCCTGGGCGAGCCCTGAGAGAGAGAGAGAGAGAGAGAGAGAGAGAGAGAGAGAGAGAGAGAGAGAGAGAGAGAGAGAGAGAGAGAGAGAGAGAGAGAGAGAGAGAGAGAGAGAGAGAGAGAGAGAGAGAGAGAGAGAGAGAGAGAGAGAGAGAGAGAGAGAGAGAGAGAGAGAGAGAGAGAGAGAGAGAGAGAGAGTCATGAGAGAGAGAGAGAGAGAGAGAGAGAGAGAGAGAGAGAGAGAGAGAGAGAAAAGAGAGAGGAGAGAGGGAGGTAGTAGCTCAGCTCTGCAAGCCCTGACAGCTCCGGTTTCAGCTTCCAGAAGAGCCACGGAGGGAGGGAGGTGGTAGCTCAAGGGGGAGAGAGTGGGAGAAAGGGAAAGGGGCGAGAGCAATGACACCAGGGTGAAAGGCAGCATGCAAGCATTAGGAAGTCAAGTCAAGTCAAGTCAGTACGTGAACCATTGTTCAGTCAAACGGGTTAAACCAGGCCCGGCGTCATGGGCGGGCCCCATGGGGCCAGGCCCGCCCATCCAGGATTTGGGCCCGCCCATGAGAAATCAGGGATTAAAAAAAATTATTATATCAAAATATATATATATATATATATATATATTTGGTATGAAATTCTGAATGAATCTCGCGATACTGGTTTTTCGCGGGGTTGAGGTGTGTGTGTTTTTTTTAAGTGAGACGCGTCACAGCAAACTGTCAGTTTATATGTATCGGCAACAATGGATATTAGGAAGTGGTTCACCAACAATAAGAGCTCACACAAGGATTGTGTCAAGAGACACACCTCTGCTTTAAAGTAGCACGTGCAAACTGATGCTTAACATGTAATTTCCTACTGATGCTCATGCTTAAAACACATTTGCATATTGTATTTGTATATTTTCTGGCAGTATTCTGTTTTTTGCTGCACAAAAATAACGCCTAAATCTTTCGGCAACTATATGCACATATGTTACGTTACAATGGGGTGGGGCCTGGGGGTCGGGGGGTGGGCCCGCCCTGGTAAATCAAATGCCCGCCCAGAGATGGATGTCTGCCGCCGGGTCTGGGTTAAACTAACACATTCTATGAAAATGCCCGATGATTCACTTTCTAGAATCCAAAACACAAGAAGAAAACACAAAGAAGAAAATACAGATGAATATATTTGCATATTTTTGGAATACTTTTGGTTTGAATTTTTATGTTTTTGCATAATGTGTTTTATTCAGAAAACGCTTCCAGATTATGCTTCCCCCTGGCTGACTATCATGTAAATGCATGCATGCATGCATGCGTGTGTGTGTGTGTGTGTGTGTGTGTGTGTGTGTGTGTGTGTGTGTGTGTGTGTGTGCGTGCGTGTGTGCGTGTGTGCGTGCGTGCGTGCGTGCGTGCGTGCGTGCGTGCGTGTAACGAATTCTCACTTTCAGTCATGTCTAAAATAACGCTTCTACATGTATGTTTTTATGACTTTTTTTACAAACACATGTTTATCCGTTGCTATGGTGACACACGAAAGTGCAACTCAGGTACTGTAGACCTGTTCTTCACAGTACTATTTACTGACATGATCTGGTCCCCCTAAAAAAAAGTTTGGGGACCACTGGTTTAAGTCATCAGCTCTCGTTTTATTCTGTGAAATAGTTTGTTTTGATCAATTATTGTATTCTTATTACCTACATGTTTAGGTTTAGCTTTAATCTAGGTTGGGATTTTAGCGCCCTCTGCAGGCTGGTTGAGACGTAACAATATTAAGTTGAATTGGAAAATATGTATGTTAAACAATAAAATCGAGTCTAAACCGGTCCAAGTTGAAAAGTATGACTGTGCATAAGGCAAACATCAATATCTTGAACACATTTGTCTACTTCATACCCCTTAAAACATGTTTGACTGATTTTATCCAGCTTGGCCCCAAAAGGATCAGAGAAAGTACACCTGCAAGTAGCCTTGGCTTGGAACAAGGACAACCATGAAGACATCATTGGAAAGGTCTTGATCTAGAGAGTAACATATGTCGGTATGAGGTGTGGGGGGTAAAACAATTGGGGGCAGACATGGATCAACAGTTTTGGAAAGCTCTTGACCTCTACTACCATAAGCAAGGACAAACCAATTGGGGGTGTCACTCAGCAGAGTCACAACCTGTAAAAAACATGATTTCACCCTCTTACAAATAAGAAAGATCAAATCTACACCACCACACCAGTGTGTTTCTTGGCCAGTAAACCCTATAATAAGATGGCAAGATTCCTGGTCACAATTTCACATAATAGGGAAAACACATTAGAACTACAAAACGTGTACCACAGCACGCTGCAAATTGTAGTTCTTTGCACACGTCCGGGTCTCGTCCCTCGATCTCTTTGTGTTAATAGTGTGGTTTATATATATGACATTATAGCTGCAGAATAGCATAATTGCATACGTACGATTTCCTGCACTGTTTTTGTAGGGAATCCTACGTTATTATAGGCTAATACGTAATAATTATAATAATAATAATAATAATAATAATAATAATAATAATAATAATAATATATGTGTGGTTCTAGCTGACTGCCACTAGGGGTCAGGCTAAAACAGGAAATCCCTCTGGTGGATTAGGCAGGGGCGTAGCCAGGAATGTAGGGCCCCATGAAGTCAAGTCAAGTCAAGTCAAGTTTATTGTCACTTCACAGTTTACACAAGTATAAAGCAGTGATGTGAAAATCTTGTGTGCAATACCCGACGACAGACAGCAGTTAAAAAAAAAGAATAAAAAAAAGAATAAAAATGCAATTTATAAAATGCAAAATATCAGCACAGAAAAGAGCAATATGTATATATAAATCAATGTAATAAAATGTACATTGTTATATGCTATACGCCCTTGTTCAGCAGCCTGATGGCCTGACTGTGGAAGCTATCTCTAAGCCTATTTGTACGGCACTACTGCGGTATCGCCTGCCTGACGGTAACAGTGAGTACAGTTCGTGGCTGGGGTGGGCAATGTCTTTTATGATGAGGGAGGGGAGCTCACCTCCAACGATATACTGGGCCGTCCGCACCACCCTTTGAAGCGCTCTGCGCTCGAGTGCAGTGCAGTTCCCGTACCAGGCGGTGATACACCCTGTAAGAACACTCTCGATGGTGCCGTTATAGAATGTTCTCAGGATGCGGGGGCCCATGCTGAATTTCTTCAGACGCCTGAGGAAATACAGGCGTTGTTGGGCCCTTTTCACCACGTGTGTGGTGGACCATGTGAGGTCCTCGGAGATGTGCACGCTGAGGAACTTGAAGCTGCCGACCCTCTCTACTGCAACGCCGTCGATGGAGATAGGGCTGTGCTCTCCCCTCTGCCTCCTGAAGTCCACGATCAGCTCCTTGGTCTTCTTGACGTTGAGGGCGAGGCTGTTCTCCTGGCACCACTGCTCCAGCGATCCGACCTCCTCCCTGTAGGCTGTCTCGTCGTCGCCGGCGATCAGGCCCATCACTGTCGTGTCGTCAGCAAACTTGACGATGACGTTGGAGCTGTGCATAGCCATGCAGTCGTGGGTGTAGAGGGAGTAGAGGAGAGGGCTCAGCACGCATCCCTGGGGGGCTCCCGTGTTGAGGGTCAGTGGCTCTGATGTGGTGCTGCCCATCCTCACCACCTGGTGGCGGTCCGACAGGAGGTCCAGTATGAAACACATGAACGTGTACGAGCCTCTAGATATGGTGCCCAACAGTAACCCATACATTAAAAGTAAATGATAATATTTGGACTTAATACACCTAACATTATATTCGGGATATATCTGCCCACAGCTGGCACTGCTGCTTATTATGTTTCACCTTGACTTCCATCCCCCCTGTATCTGCACCTGGCTGACAGCATGTTGCAAAAATAATGCAACTTAAGATAATATTTAATATTATAGTACATTTACTATATAGTACATATAGTACAGAAGTAAATGTGGAGTACATTTAATTCCATATCCTGGTGACCCCTGGTGATATCCTATGACACTATCACCTAATTAGGACATAGTCCTAACTCACATGAATGCAGAAATTGAACCATGTCAAAGTTCCCCATCAAACTTCCCCATTTTCATATAAACAGAAGTTTTGTTTGTCGAATAGCTATGATGAATGTTAATAACAGTAAAATAAATCCATATTGTCGTAGATCCAAGCTGTAATTAGTAGATTGGGAGCTTTAATAAAATATATTGTATCTCTGTATTAGAAAATGTGTACAACCAATCTGGCTTGAGAAAACAACCTAGTTCAATGACATCGTAGAGGAAGAACGAGACTTATAAATGGTACTAGCCAAAATGTGCTTGTGAACATGAATAACACTGCCTGCGAAATTCACCTTTTTTCAAAACAATATAATTCATTGGTTCCCTGAGGCTTGATGTAACTGTTTTTTCGTCTGAGAGCTGTAGGCTGGGGTAACCACATTTCATCACAGTTAAATAGATCAATTCACATTATTTTATTCATGTTAAGAGGAATAGCCATATTTCACATGACCTACTCATGACTCAGATATGACTTGAAACCCAGGGCCCTCTCCCTCTGAGGAGAGGTCCACTACGGTGTGTGTGTCAGCATTACCGTCTAAACGATGCACGAGGAAAGTTTGCTCTTGTTCATCTCGTCTGTGTGTAATGATTGAAGTGCGGACTACACGGCTTGTTTCTTCCACCCTGGTGGTTTCCACTCTGTTCCAAGGGAACAGAGAAGAATGTCACCGACATGCCTCATATACCGGGGAAGGACTGATTCGATACTGAGGGAGGGGGGGGGGGGGGTTAACCCTCGCCCTATACATTGACATTTAGAATCTAGGCTAAACATGTGAGTAGGAGCCAGAGTGTAGGTTTGGGGTCAAATGAGTGTATGTCGGCAGGATATATGTGTTATATGATATGATATGGATTGTTATATAAAATAGTTTTATAAAAAACTCTTATATAAGAGTGACACAGTATAATACAGCAATACAAGAGATACAAGATACAAGATATTTGTATTGGCCATCTGTAACAAGTGCATTGGAAGCTACTTATTCCCTCCCGCATATACATCTACAAAACAATACCATAAAAATATAAATAATATATACAATAAAAATTCAACAAAAAAAGAGCAGCAAAGTGACTGTACATATCAACATACTGTATAGGCCTACACACGTGTGTGCCTGAACATTGAATTGATAGCCTATAGAAATATGGATGACAAACATACATTAATTATGAAAATTAGAAATAGCAGTTCTCCACACACCATCTTTGAAGGTGTGGCAGAAACTGTGGCAAGCTGGATTAAAACCAGATTACGTAAGTGTATAGCGCCTACTGGAATATGATGATTAATAAGGCCGACAATAGATTCCAGTTTGTGGTCAGAATGTCAAATCTGTACTACTACTATCTGTACAATGTTGATAGTTCCACTCTCAAGTTATGCAACTTCCTGAAGTTCAAATATGTATTTTTTAAGATGGGGACATATATGCAGTGAGTATCAAGTGTGACCCAATAGAGATTAAGGATTGAAGAATAGAGGGCTTTATAATTGTAAAACGTGTAGCTTTGAATGTGTGTGCGGTCCATCTATCCATCCACATTTGCTTGGGACCAGGTACTTTGTATGTATGTGTGCAACACTCTTACGTTTGGCCTAATAGTATGTGTAACAATATTATATTATCATAAAAACACCCCTACCTACTAAGTGTGTTTAGTTAGAGTGTGTGACCAATCCAGGCTAAGGCAATTGTCAAAGCCTTTTGAGTAAACTGATTTAAAATCATATAGCCGCTCATGAATTCAGCGTGGCTTTCCAATCGCTCTTCATAGTCTCGATTCGCTTGTTTGTCTCCAATTTGATTTGCTTTATGCATATGCCATATTACAACGACCAAACATGACGCGCACAATCTGTCTGTCTATCCCAGTGACGCTCCTTTGTGCACAGTGGGCGGGTGCACGGCTAGACTACACAGTGTGTGGATATGCTGCTCAGCGTTGAGTCAGACAGCTAAGAGACCCCCCCCTGGTGGTGGGGGAACGGTACTGCCCCAGCAGTGTTAATACTAACAGTGGGTGGAAAGTCCCCTCTGTGTGGAAATCCCCTTCCCCATAACCCGGGCTTTCCTTTTTTTTGTGTAACAATTTAACTAAGCTCAAAGGGACAGCGCATGAATTATCTGCGAGCAGACTCGGCGGACTGCGAAGGCACCACCACCAGCACCACCACCAGCACCACCACCACCACCAGACCAGGTCGGGTAGTGAGGAGGAGGGGGAAGAAGAAGAAGAAGAAAAAGGCTTGAATGGCGCCGAGCACCGCTGCGGTGTGGCTGAGTGAAGTGGGGCTGGAAAAGGACCACTAAGGGAAGGAGGAGGCTTTGTTATTTAACCCAGAAGACAGATCAACAGCAGCAGGTAAGACGCCGTCCTCCGTGTCCCTCTTTTGGTGGTGCTGGCGTGTTTCACACCAACCGCGGGACTCACTGGGGTTTGCATGGGGGGGATGATTGTAGGCCTTTTTCAACAGTGAATTGTCGTACATCTGGGGAGGGTGGTGGTGTGGCATGGTGGTGGTGGTGGAGGTGGTGGTGGTGGAAAGCTTGGAGGCTTCTTGCTTGCTCACGACAGTGGCTTTCTTTGACAGCCATTGTTTACAAAGACGTCAGCGACTGACTGCAGGACATTTTAAACAGACAGAAGAACAAATGTCTCATTGACGCTGTCACGTGTCAATGTCCAACCAAGGCGGAACCCAGAAGAAGAGGAAGAAGAAGAAGAAGCAGAGACATTTAAACGCAACGTTGTTGTTGTTGTTCGAGGGGTAGTTGTCATATAGGAATTACGTAAGCCCTCTAACGTCAGCAAAG
This sequence comes from Muraenolepis orangiensis, assembly GCA_027704905.1. Classification (NCBI taxonomy): domain Eukaryota; kingdom Metazoa; phylum Chordata; class Actinopteri; order Gadiformes; family Muraenolepididae; genus Muraenolepis; species Muraenolepis orangiensis. The sequence goes on from CM051018.1 coordinate 12,359,782, forward strand.
TCTCCTTGGTGTTATATGGTGTGTGTGTGTGTGTGTGTGTGTGTGTGTGTGTGTGTGTGTGTGTGTGTGTGTGTGTGTGTGTGTGTGTGTGTGTGTGTGTGTGTGTGTGTGTGTGTGTGTGTGTGTGTGGCCAGCCAGCCTGTAACCATTGTGGCCCCCCCTCCCCAACACACACACACACACACACACACACACACACACACACACACACACACACACACACACACACACACACACACACACACACTGTCTTCTTCTGTCTGTCTTCGCAAAGTATGATGCCAAAGCAGAAATAGCAGATTGTTGCTTTTATTGTAATGCGGTCACTGACAGGCATCCTAGATCCCTTTGCACCTGCTGCTGTTGACGTATAGCTGCACGTCACACACACACACATTTAAAAAGCCTGACTACTACCACAGCCTCCTATTAAAGTACTGTTCTCTACACCTAAAGTATTGGAAAGGTGTGAAGCATGTAGAGTGTGTGTGTGTGTGTGTGTGTGTATGTGTGTGTTATAACTAACTGTAAGCTGATAATAAGTTGACATGGGGTTCTTCAAGTTACAAATACCTACTGTACTTACCAAAACCTTACCTTCCATGTCTTATGGAGGTTTACTTATTTCTTTATTATGTTTGATCTGAAATGTGGCCCGCAATGTTTTTACCTTATTATTATTATTATTATTATTATTATTATTATTTTTTTTTTAAACAGATGAGGATAATAAGTGAGCTGGGCTTTAAAGTGCGACCCTCCATAGTATTGTATTGCTTCCTGGCCTTTTTACTTCCACCAGGCGATGGTTATGATGCTTTGTAGGATCTGTTTAGCGGAGAGTATCACAGGACTCTTTAGTTGTTGTATGTTTACTTAGGAGTACCATTTGGCCTACAGCCATTTCCCCCCCACCACCCCCAAAAAAGTGTGTGTTCGGACCACAAAGAAAGGGGACTTATACTCAACTGGAGTTATAAGTCATCAAGTTTAATTCATGAATAGGATATCGATCGGATCCAGTGTGTAATACGTGATCGTCAGTTTGTTTATCACATCATCACCGTCGTAACTCCATGACCCTTCTCCTTCAGGTTCCCACGTCGTCGCTATAGGTTGGCAGTGGGTGGTGTCCCCGACTCCCGTTGTTCCCGTTCTCCTCGCGCTCCTCCCCACCCGCACGACCGCCATGTCGCAAGGTCAGAACTTCCTTCCCAAGTTCCTCTTCGTCTCCAACCTGCTGAAGGCGGTGAAGATCCGTCAGCGCGTCCCCATCGACGTGGTGAAGCCCGGCGGCGGTGGCGGCGGCGGCGGCGGGGTCATGCACCACCTGCGCACCATGCACCGCCACACACTGGAGATGATCGCCATGAACCACTTCCCGCAGGCCTTTCGCGAGGTGGTGCAGGCCGCCATCCTGGACCGGGCCATGCAGGTGACCCTGGAGCAGGAGAAGAAACTCAACTGGTGTCGCGAGGTCAAGAAGATGGTGCCCCTTCGGACCAACGGTAAGAGTGTGTTGCCGGGGGTAACCTGTTTTTTGTTGTTATGGTGATACTCGATTCTAAAGTTCGATGCTTCAAGGACTTGGGGACTCGCATGACGTGACATAAACGTGCCCGCCATGTCACACACACACACACACACACACACATCACACACACATCACACACACACACATCACACACACACACACACACACACACACACACACACACACACACACACACACACACACACACACACACACACACACACACACATCACACACACTTCTCCTGTCTCCTCCATCCTTTGTGAGTCTGTTCAGTGGACTGATATCCATCACTCACTGTATTGGATACAGGTGGATTATACTTAACTGCATGTCTCACACCGTCTGGTGGACGGTGTCACTTGCGTGCCCCTGTGTGGCCCTGGGAACCACCCCTGAGGGAAGTTCTGAGTAAGAACAAATATTTGCCTGTGGTGGTGGTGGTTGTGTATTTTCTATAGTGGAAAAGGCTTTTATTTTCATTTTGAGTGTGATGGAGGGTCATGTCAAGTCAAGTCAAGTCAAGTTTATTGTCACTTCACAGTTTACAGTTTAGTATAAAGCAGTGATGTGAAATTCTTGTGTGCAATACCCGACGACAGACAGCAGTTATAGAATAAGATAAAATAAAAATAGATAAAAATAGATAAAAATAGAATAAAAAATAGAATAAAAACGTCATCTTTGGAGTAGGGGGGGCAGAGTTGAGATGCTATCACCCACCGCCCGGGTTACTGTGAACGACAGAGGACGGCAGTTCCACTTTCAGTCAACCTTTCATGTCGTAACCCTCCCCCTCCCATTTATCGTAACACGCCAAAGATGTCAAAGGGTGGCAAAATCATCAGTTTCGGTAATATTCTTTTCTTTCCTTTTGTTTAATCAGTGTCATCATTCCTTTTGTCATTCACGGTTACGTCTCATGCTCGGAGTACGCACCAGTACGCACTCCGGGACCGCCGACTTCCGATCAGAACTCTCTGCTCAACTTCTCTGATGGGCTTCCCCCACGGCGGAGGTGACGCTGTTGTTTACTTGTTGTTCGGATGCCATTTCCACGGGGGTTCACAGACGGTGTGAGGCCCCCGGGGTTTGAGATATGATATATATACACAGTACGTCAGCAGGACGTCAGTACGAAGCGCTGGTTTGTTCCGTCCTGGCAGTTTGTCTCGTCGGTCCATGTTTGATGATGTTTGACTCTTTGGATGATTCGTTCTTGACGATAATCCTATAGTTCATTTGGTTGTCTAGATGGCGGCAGTCTAGCTCAGGAGTAGAGCGGTCGCTCACAACGGAAGGTTGCGTTTGATCCCGGCTCCCTAGCAAAACTGTCGAGGTGTCCTGAGGAAGACCCTATTACAATACAGTTTTAATCTGTGATGGTGGTACAGTAGCCGTTTGACATATCTCTATTGCTTCTTTTATGGTAAGTAACATTAGTTTAGGCTGGGCCCGCGATGTAGTTTTACATAACATTTAAGGGAAAAATGCTAACATATTCAGGATTTCCACTTTAATTACCACTTAGCTATTCATTGTTACCTGGGAAGATTCAGGTATATGCTGTGTGTTACTGCTTGGGTGAAGTGGACGGTAAAACCTCATGTGAAAGGGAAACTTTCAACTTTCACAAGAAGTCTGATTACTAATTCCTAGATTAACTGCCAAGCACCTGTGTGGACTTTCCTGACCAAGTCATAAATATGGGACAGGGTTTAAAGTAAGAGTGTTTAGAAGTCTGAAGGACCCAGCCTTGACTTTGAGCAGAGGACAACACACACACTAGCTGAGTCACATAGCTGAGGCACTCCCTTGATATGTTTCTCGTCAGTGTCTTTGTCTCTGTTTTTCACACACACACACACACACACACACACACACACACACACACACACACACACACACACACACACACGCAGACACACACACATGTAGATACAGAGATGAAGAACAATTAGATCCATCTATCCATCCATCCATCTATCCACCCTGTCTGCCCATCCGTTGGTCAAACGAAAAGGCAGAACATTCTTTCAAGGAACCACTTTCACACACACCACACAGACTCTCTGTCGGCCACACACACACACACACACACACACTGTATCCCTCTCGATTCCTTCAGTCCTCCTCCTCTTCTCCTCCTCCTCTTCCTACTCTCCACTGAAGAAGTGCTCTGTCGAAGCGCCTGCATGTCAGACCGCCCTGTGTTCCTCGGGTGGGTATTTCCCAGGCGGCGTCTCGTGTCTCTCTCGTGGGTCCCTGCAAGTCGGAATGGTTCATTATCTCCCAACGCACTGATGATATACTTAAAGCTGCGACGACACAGAGTCTGCATCACACACACACACACACACACACACACACACACACACACACACACACACACACACACACACACACACACACACACACACACACACACACACACACACACACACACACTGGATCTCCATCATGACTAAACTGAACACATGTGAAGCCTTCCCCGGTTCAAGCCCTGCTGGTTATATTTGGGTGTTAAATTGAAATTCTAAAACCCACTTTTTTAACCAAAGTTAAGAAATTCAAAAAATACGGTTTTTTAGGATTTGTTGGTAGGTGAGTATTATTGTAGCCTTATGTTAAAAATGTGTTGTAATACATACTTAAAGGGTAATACATACTGCTTACAGGGTCTGCTTCAGTGCATTATCCGTTGACCCGGATGTGTATTCGTCATTGGGGAAAAAAACGCGGAAAAAACGGCAGTGGCTGTGAGAGGTGTTTCCTCCGGGAGCCAAAGGGATCTTTCTTGACGTCGGAGTTTCGGTTTTTACTGCTCTGTAGACAAAGGGAACGGGTGTTCCGACGACATGTGACACACGGTTCCTGTTGGAAAGCACAGGGGACGCTTTGGGGATCCTTTTGGGGATCTACTGCACCACCACCACCACCACCTCCACCACCACCACCACCACCACCACCACGACTTCTGCTATTGGTGACCACAGCTCCTATGGTCGGGGCGGCAGGCCTGTCGATGGGTTCAGTCTTCAACTTTGATGAGATGACCATTCAGGAAGCGTGGAGGATTTTTGCGGGAGCAATGTCAAACCATATGGGGTTTTTTTTTTGGAAGTTCTAAGAGGATTCATATTTTCACATACATTTATTTCATTCATGTTTTTATTTCATCGTTTCGGGTGAAAAGTCACACACGAACACACTCACTCACTCACTCACTCACTCACTCACTCACTCACACGAGATTGCAGATGTTGAGGCACACCATGCACACTTTATTTTAGGGCGTAACCGAAAGCTCCTTCGACTGATCCTCCAAACACAATTCCGCTGATGGAAATCTTCAGGCCCTTTTTTTTGTTTTGTCGGGTTGTCGCAGAGCCGAAAACCCGGAGCTGTTTATACACTACTTATAGTGGCGTGTCGTTGAATACCCTACCCTGCTATGATGCCAACGGGTGCTGATCAATACGATGTGAAGTGGTGCATTTCTATTAATCGTAATAATAGAAGAGGCCGGGGCGCAATAAAAACTGGAAGCGGCTAACCATAGCCCCCGTAGTCAAGGACAGGTGCACACCTTTTGGTTTGCCTTGTTTTTTTGTCCTGTATGTTGTGTTTTTCACTTTCAAATCGTGTCAAACTGTATGCCGGGGAAACGGGAGAACTTTTAACAATCTGCTAGCGTGACTGCACGTGAACGCTGATGAAAGACGGGCTTCTTTTTTCATCAGCAGCCATTAATTAGCCGTTCCGTGCGCCGCTGATTGGTACGCGGTCGAAGACTCCGCATTCCGCCTGGCCCCAGGCCCCGCCCCTGTGGAAAGTCCGGGCGGGTTGAGTGGCGTTGATGAGTCCTAACCTGGGATCGCAGTGGAGTGTGCACGCACGCACACACACACACACACACGCAACACACACACACAAAAGGCAGCACTTGAGCTGGGAAATTCCTCTGTGTGCTTTGCAGCATTGGAGTAGTTCAGATCAACAAACACTATACTTATTTGTTCTGATCTGTTTGACGCCGGTAACAACAGGCCTGGACTGCAATAGAAATAATAAAAATCCCGAAAATCCCAGATTTGGCAAGTGACCTAATGGGGAGTTACTTATCTCCTTTTAAGTTGAACACATCCACTCACTCACTATTATACAAACACTGATTGCTGATACTGAGTGCTGATCCGAAAAAAACAAACGTGTGACCCCACGAACAACCCTCGTGACTACTGAAGTGTAAAATAAGGAAAATACGTCAAATGTATTTCCCCACATTAATAATGATACAAACGTGTACATAATGTACCCGCGTACAGCTGTGTTCTAGGCAGGGTAAAGGGGAAGTGGAGAGTAGCCTAACCGCACTGTGTGTGTGTGGTGTGTGTGTGTGTGTGTGTGTGTGTGTGTGTTGCGGACCACTCACACTCTAAATGGGACTGTACCAGACATCAGATAGTCTACCTGACAGCCATCCTCACAACCTGGAAATCCCCATGCTTTTGTTCCTCTCAAAGTGTGAACGTGTGTGTGTGTGTGTGTGTGTGTGTGTGTGTGCGCTTTTCGGAGTAGAAGACGTGCGCGTCTTTCGCAAGGGCCATTCAGATTCTTTTTTTCGTCTTCATTCATGAAAAAAATACATTTGCGTTTGGCTCACTTGCACGACAAGTACCGCAGGTCCTTTCCCACTGTGGTTTAAATTAAAATCTAAATCTGGAGGATTGAATCCTCTTTATTGGTCACATTTACATGTTCACACACACATTTAACCTGTCCTCGTATTCGGGAGGGAACGGGGAGAAAGCATTCCTTTTGTACTTGTTGCATATGGCGAATACAATTCTTGAACCATGAATCTATTAGGAGCAGGGGGCAGCTATTGTGTATATACAGCGCCCGTGCAGCAGTGTAGGGGTCTGGTGCCTTGCTCAAGGGCACCTCAGGCAGTGCCCAGGAGGCACACTGGCACCTTTTTTCCAAGAACCAGTTCTCCCTCCGTACTTCACGGTCCATTTCGGGGACTCAAACCGGCGACCTTCTGGTTCCCAAGCCAAGTCCCAACAGACTGAGCTACTGCCGCCCTGCCCGTTTATAACACGCTTCCGTGTTGTTGTTTCTCCCCCCTTCCAGGGGATGGGAACTGCCTTCTTCACGCGGCGTCTCAGTACATGCTGGGGGTCCAGGACACCGACCTGGTGCTGAGGAAGGCCCTCCACGGGGTCCTGAAGGACACGGACACAGGCGGCTTCAGGGCCCGCTTCCAGGTGGAGCTGCTCCACTCGCAGGAGTTCACCCAGACCGGCCTCCGCTACACCACCACGGTATGTATCCACCGGCGATGTCGGCGAGATCCCCATTAAGATACACACATTATTTTTTAAATAAGCTTGTACTTGGCTAGTACTTGTACTAGAGGTTGGATTGTGTGGATACTTTGTTCAAAGGATGTGTATTGAAATCAATCAACCCTAGTCAAAGATAATAACTGTATGTGTGTGTGTGTGTGTGTGTGTGTGTGTGTGTGTGTGTGTGTGTGTGTGTGTGCGCTCGTGACTGGACCCTTGCCTAGAACTGGGAGGAGGAATGGGAGAAAATCGTGAAGATGGCGTCTCCGGTCTCCAGTAGCAACGGCCTCCAGTTCGATTCCCTGGAAGACATCCACATCTTCATCCTCTCCAACATCCTGCGCCGGCCCATCATCGTCATCGCAGGTACTACAACCTGACGACTCGCGACACACGCGCCCTTACTTACTGCGCTGCTGCACCAGCCGCTGCTGCTGCATTAGTTACAGCTAATGGAGACAAAGGCAGGCGGTCCAAACCTATCGCCTGCCTGAGAGCCATTGGAATATGTAACACAGTTGAACTCCTCCTTCAAAGCCGCCTCCCTACCGCTCGCCAATTATTGTCACTATTGATGAAAACTACTATTAATATAATTGGCAACTTCAGCGGAAGTAATTCCCTCCTGCGGGCTTTAAAAACAACGAATTTAAACGTATATACACATGCAAGAAGTGAAGCCTTTCGATACCGTAAGCCGTGGGATGATTTCACCAGGGAATCCAAAGAAGGAAAAAAAGAACACGAACTCGGGGATATAAATAAAGACGATAGAATACACCCGCGTAGCCGCTTGGTAAAATAAACACCTTAAAAAAAAAAAAAAAAAGAAGCCGCGTATTTTGTGTGTGTGTGTGTGTGTGTGTGGGTGGTCTGACCTCCCGACCTTCTCCTGTGCACAGACCAGGTGGTGAGGAGCATGAAGTCCGGCTCCTCCTTCTCGCCGCTGAACGTGGGCGGTATCTACCTGCCGCTGCACTGGCCGCCGGCCGAGTGCTACAAGTACCCCATCGTCCTGGGCTACGATTCACAGCACTTTGCCCCCCTCATCACCATCAAAGACAGCGGGCCAGGTACGTCAATGGAGGGGCGGTGCTGCACACCGGCAACGGGAAATCATCCCCGATGTGTGTCAATCGTGCGTGCGTGCGTGCGTGCGTGCGTGCGTGCGTGCGTGCGTGCGTGCGTGCGTGCGTGCGTGCGTGCGTGCGTGCGTGCGTGCGTGGTCACAGGAGAGGCGAGGCGAACAAAAGGAGGCCAAGAGCCGGACACAGCCGGCCACGCAATTATTATTGGCGAACTGATTAGCGGCTTCTGAAAGAGGGATGGTCTATAATGGGGTTGCCGATAATGTAAATGATTCTCTGCCGGGAGAGACACTATGTGTGTGTGTGTGTGTGTGTGTGTGTGTGTGTGTGTTACTCTATGGGACACACGAGATCCAGCTGGTTGGGAAGCTGGTTAGGAATTCCGGTGAAGGGCTCCGCCAAGTCTTCAACAGACTGAGCTGCTGCGGCCCCCAATGAATGAATAGATATATAGATAGATGGATAGATTCTTTATTTTTGCCATGTGTAAGAAGTACAATGGAATGCTTACTCCCCATTCAGAATCAGAATGCCTTTATTGTCGTTGTCAAGTACGGTGACAAAAGCTAAATTGTCGCGCAATCCTCAAGACACTCACAATTGGAACAATACGAAATGTAAATGAAATGTCAAAAATAAAACTTAACGAAACAAATTAAACAAGTTAGAAAAATTCCCTCCCACAGTATGAATTCTTAATAATAATAACAGTAGCAGTACAACTTTACAATAAGTAAAAACCAAAAAAAAGAAGTGTCTTAGTGTCGGATAGTACAAAGAGGACTTTCTAAGTGACCGTAGTGCAGCAACTGTCGGCAGTGGTAGCAGCCTCGTAAATACAGTACAGTGTAGTCCAGTAAAGTGTAGCAATAATGGAAATGAGTCCAGTAAAGTAGTATAACACAGTGTAATGGGACTTTAACCCGTGATATTATTGTGTGAGTGATATTATTTGAGTGCATTGCCCCCCGGGGAACATGAAGTATGCAACACCCTGGTATTCCCCTGAGTTATATTTTTTTGTTGTTCAAGCGTGACTCACACTTTTTCGGGTTTCACTTTTCATTCCCCCCCCCCCCTAGAAATCCGAGCGGTGCCGCTGATCAACCCAGGCCGAGGGGGCTACGAGGAGCTGAAGGTCCACTTCCTGATGGAGAAGGACCAGCAGCAGAAGGAGCGGCTGCTGAAGGACTACCTGATGCTCCTGGAGATCCCCGTCATCGGCCTGGGCTGCAACGCCACGCGCATCATCAACGCTGCACGGTAAACACGCCCACCCCCCCACCCCTATAAAGATGGCCGCCAAACATCAACCGGTTTAACCGTGCGGCAGCGCAACACGTTTCCCCCCCACCGCTATGCCTTGAATTCCAATCGCTTGAAATAGCTTGAAAGAGTTTTCTGCTCAAGTCTTTACCGTTTGTATCCAATGTATTTGGAAAGCATCTGTTAATTGGTTGACTCAAGTAAACCAGCATTCCCAAATGAGATACTACACTGTACCATACAACATTTATATAGCACCTTCACAAGTGATGAAGAGACAAGAACAGAACAGAAAACCAAACCATTGACAAATGATGCGATTATAGACATGATATACAATGTGTTTGATGTATAACGTCTCCGTGCCGTCGCGTGTGTGTGCAGGCTGGACGAGGGCAACCTACCTGAGGACATGAACCTGATGGAGGACTACCTGCAGCTGGTCAACCACGAGTACCAGCGCTGGCAGGAGGACAAGGAGCTGGCCTGGGAGGCACAGCCCCAGCGGCCGCCGCCCTTCTCCGTCTCCCAGCTGTCACTCATCGAGATCCGCTGCGCCACGCCCCGCTGCACCTTCTACGTGTCGGTGGACACGCAGCCCCACTGCCACGAGTGCTTCGAGAAGCGGCAGGCCCCGGGCCCCCTGGGGGAGGGCGGGCCGCCGCAGGTCAAGGGCGGTGGCCACCACACCGCCGTGGCCGCGTCGGGCCTGGCGGACGCGGCGAGCTGCCGGCGGAGCGGCAGCCCGTCGTCTCCTTCCGCCGACGCTGCCGGGAGGGGGCCGGCGGTGGTGACCAGCCCGCGCTCGGCGCCGCCCACCGCCCCCAGCCTCAGCCTGTACAGCGAGACCCACGCCATGAAGTGCAAGACACCCGGCTGTCTCTTCACGCTCAGCGTGGAGCACGACGGCCTCTGCGAACGCTGCTTCAACGCCAGGCAGGCGGCCTCGGGAGGGCCGGCGGCGCCCGGGGGGACCGCCGCCTCGGGGCTGCCCGCCACAGGGGGCCCCGACGGGGGGCCCGTGGACGATCATGCCGGGTGGAGCCAGTGGCCGGCGCGGGAGACGGAGGCGGAGACGGAGCGTTGCGGCATGTGCAGACAGGAGGCGCTAAGGATATTCAACGGCCTGTGTCCGCCCTGCATGCAGAGGCAGCAGGCGCCAGAGAGGGGGGAGCCCGGCCAGCACATCGACCCGAGGGCCGAGGCGGCGGCCTGGAGCCAGACCAGAGAGGCCGAGCGTGGGCCGTGCCTCACTCTGACCCCCGGACACGCATCCGCCTGGCACACCCCGCTGGCGCGGCCCTGCAAGAGGGCCGGCTGCACGTTTTTTGGGACTCCGGAGAACTTGGGATTCTGTACAATCTGCTATGTAGACTATCAGACCAACCACCGTAAGTCCCAGACGTGCACTCTCTCACGTAACAAGGTCCCATGGGCCTGGCTTATGTCGTACCTCTTGCGTGAAGTTCACGTGTGCAATGTGCCTGTAGAAGTGTTTTGTCTCCGCTTGGCTTTTTGTCTATCAACATCGTTATTGCAGTTCAGTTCAGTTCAGTCACTGGAGAGTCGGACCAAAACAACCCCCCACAATTCACACATTTTCTTTTTCTTTCCCTGGTGTCTTTCCAGACATGACCCCTCCGCCGGCCGCCCCGACCCAGAACCGGCACGCCTCGGAGGCGGGCTTCCAGAACGCCTCACGCTGCCTCGGCCCCTGTTGCGGCGCCGTGGGCAAGGCCATGCTGGAGGGCTACTGCAATAAGTGCTACGTCAAGGAGCAAAGCACCCGGCTCAACCAGGCGGCCAACCGCACGCCACAATCCCCGCCCCCCGTCACGGTGGGTCTCAGTAGTAGTCTGTACCCAACACAACGGATCCTTAAGTAGTCTGTACCCAACACAACGGATCCTTAAGTAGTCTGTACCCAACACAACAGATCCTTAAGTAGTCTGTACCCAACACAACGGATCCTTAAGTAGTCTGTACCCAACACAACGGATCCTTAAGTAGTCTGTACCCAACACAACGGATCCTTAAGTAGTCTGTACCCAACACAACGGCTCCTTAAGTAGTCTGTACCCAACACAACGGATCCTTTTAGTAGTCTGTACCCAACACAACGGATCCTTTTAGTAGTCTGTACCCAACACAACGGATCCTTAAGTAGTCGGTACCCAACACAACGGATCCTTTTAGTAGTCTGTACCCAACACAACGGATTATTTTAGTAGTCTGTACCCAACACAACGGATCCTTAAGTAGTCTGTACCCAACACAACGGATCCTTAAGTAGTCTGTACCCAACACAACGGATCCTTAAGTAGTCTGTACCCAACACAACGGATCCTTAAGTAGTCTGTACCCAACACAACGGATCCTTAAGTAGTCTGTACCCAACACAACGGCTCCTTAAGTAGTCTGTACCCAACACAACGGATCCTTTTAGTAGTCTGTACCCAACACAACGGATCCTTTTAGTAGTCTGTACCCAACACAACGGATCCTTAAGTAGTCGGTACCCAACACAACGGATCCTTTTAGTAGTCTGTACCCAACACAACGGATTATTTTAGTAGTCTGTACCCAACACAACGGATCCTTAAGTAGTCTGTACCCAACACAACGGATCCTTAAGTAGTCTGTACCCAACACAACGGATCCTTTTACTAGTCTGTACCCAACACAACGGATCCTTTTACTAGTCTGTACCCAACACAACGGATCCTTAAGTAGTCTGTACCCAACACAACGGATCCTTAAGTAGTCTGTACTCAACACAACGGATCCTTTTATAAGTCTGTACAAAACACAACGGATCCTTAAGTAGTCTGTACCCAACACAACCGATCCTTTTAGTACTCTGTACCCAACACAAATGATCCTTTAGTAGTTTGTACCAAACACAACGGATCCTTTAGTAGTCTGTACCCAACACAACAGATCCTTTTAGTAGTCTGTACCCAACACAAAAGATCCTTTTAGTAGTCTGTACCCAACACAACGGATCCTTCTAGTAGTCTGTACCCAACAGAATATCTATCCTTGAGTCGTCCATAACAGTTGCTCTCTCTCCACTCCCCTCATTTAACATTTCAGCGAGACCGGGCAGCCAAGCCCAGATCCTCCCAGCAGTCCCAAACTCAAACCCAAACCCAGACCCAGACGCAGACACAGACCCAGACGGAGACCCCTTCGCAGTGCCGGCGGAGCGGCTGCAGCAACGAGTCCCCGGGCTGCACGGACTTGTGCCCGGAGTGCAACACGCGTGGCCAGGGCCGCGAGGGGGGACGCAGGGCGCAGGCGCCCAAGGAGAAGTCCAAGCAGCGGTGCCGGACACAGGGCTGCGACCACTACGCCAACGCAGAGAAACAGGGCTACTGCAACGAGTGTGACCACTTCAAGCAGTATTACCGCCGCTGACCCCACACCAGCGGCGTGTGTGTGTGTGTGTGCGCGTGCGTGTGTGTACGTGCGTGTGGGTGTGTGTGTGTGTGAGTGGGGGTGGGTCGAACCATGACTGTGCAACGCGCCACTACAGCCTCCGCCACCAACCCAGGGGCCCCCGAAACCCCTGGCGGGCGGCCCAGGCAGGACAGACACCCCATGCCAGTCAATGCACCTCTGATACTAACTAACTAACTAACTAGCTAGCTCGTCGCTAACTAGTAAACCTAATGGCCTGAAAATCAACCCCTTCATTTAGAATGTGGAGAGAGAGTGTGTGTGTGTGTGCTCTAGTAGGGGGGAGTGTGTATGTGTTTATGTGTGAGTGTGTGTGCCTGCGCAGTAGACATGGCCTCCAGAATACCTCTTTGTGCATTATGATCACCTGACGCGGGCGTGTACAGATGCATGGAGAGAGAGAGACGTTCAGCTCCACTCGCGTGTACTATATGTATTCTAAGCGGTACGCAGGTCCCACCGTGTCGGACAAAATGATTGTATGTTGACGTTACGACGAGAAAACAAAAAAAAACCACAATAAGCACCTGACACTGCTTTCTATACCATAGCCAAGGATTCTAACCCCTCTCCGTCTTTTCTTTCTTTCTTTCCGTCTGTCCGTCCGTCCGTCTGTCTTCTAACTGGTCCCTCTTTGTGTCTCGTCTCGCAAAAGTGTTACAACCGCTACAACCAGGGATGCGACAAACTACCGCCCGCAGTAGAAAGTAAAGGTACAGCGACCCGCGGTCTTGAAAGGAGGAACGTGACTAAGATGACTTAAGCCAAAGAGCGCCAACCTCAAAAGCGAAAACCTTGTTTTAATTCGAGACGCGACCGAAAGCCAGTCGCGTCTCGGCCCTCCCCGGGGAAGGGTGGGGTCCACCGGGGGAGAGGAGTGGTGTCCCTGGGGGAGGGTGGTGTCCTCTGGGGGAGAGGAGTGGTGTCCCTGGGGGAGGGTGGTGTCCGTGGGGGTGAGTCACTCTGCCTCGCACCCCGTTTGTCTTCGTAGTAGAACGAATGCGACTAAACGTACCCCAAAAAGGTTCTTTCGAAAATGGACCGGGAAGTGTCTTTTCTTTCTGCCATCGGCTGGTTGGAATGTAAATTTGATTTGGGCTTTTCGTAAATCAAGTAGGAGAGTTGGTGGTTTTCTTTTTTTCAAACTACTACTTTTTTGTCGCTTGAATGTGAGCCTGTGAATCATTGAAAGGGTCACCGTGAATACGAAGCCATTCCACGTCTCATTCTGATTCGACTGACTGAGGATGGAGCGTCCGACCCGTCCCGTCCCGTCCTAGCGCCTGGTGCGCTGCTACGTACAGAAACACACGCGTCTCTTACACGGCTAGCGTCAGCAGAGAACGAGACGTGCTAGTAGTTCACGGTAGACAAATGTGATGACCGTGTCTGTCCTGCTTTCTATTCCTCTTCCCCTTTCTCATCCTTCCTCCCTTCCTTCGTTCTCTCCTTATATATTTTTTTGGTCTCTCAGTACAACATATATGTTGCCTTGGTAGGTTGTTTTGGTTGTTTTTTGATGACTCAGCACCTCGATACACACACACACACACACAGTATACAAACACACACACACACACACACACACACCACACACACACACACACACACACACACAGGCAGACAGACAGACACGCATACAAAATCATGTAGCTCCTGTGCCTATTTAAAAAATGAGCATCACTTTAATGCACACTGGCACATGCATGCGCACACACACACACACACATACCATAGGAACACGTTTCTGTCTGATTGTGAAACTCCCCCACCCTAGCCTAAGGCAAAGCGGAGGTAAACAGACCGGTGTAGGAACGTACCGTTCCTTCTGCTCAACCACTCCCCCCCCCCCCCTGTATGTGCCAAGGAGACTTTTACTTTTCTTTATTTTTTCCCCTCAAATGTTCAGACAGCAATCCCGTTTTTGCCTGCACCGACCGGCCAAACAAGTCGATGTGAATGTGTTTTAGTGGCCCCCCCCAGTGGCCTCTAGTCCCCGGGGCGCCGGGGCTGATTCTGGATCAGCTTTGCCTTTTTTTTTAATAGTAAAATGAGAACTTTATATACTCTGGGTTTGATTGTGGATCAGGTCGCCCGTTTAGGAACGCTTTGTGAATAGAGATCTGGATCTCCACCTTATGCCTCATCGGTCGAGACGCAACGCAACACAACACACGCACACACACACTCGCGCACGCCACAGATGTGCCGATCTGACATTCCTGTTTTGTTTAGTTTTGTTTTTGTTTTTTGTTTTTCTTTCAGATTTAATATATTTGAATATATATTTTATTTTATTATTATTATTATTATTATTTTTTTCTTTTTGCCAAATAATACATGTGCCAACATTTACTATTCACTATTCACCAAACAGTTATCTAGCTGTCTACAGATTGTTCACGTTTCTAACATCACTACTTGGTTGTCTCTTTTTAGAGATACACTGGAATACAAAATGAATGACATTTTCTTGAAATGTCATTCATTTGTCTCGTTTCTCTTTCAATTGGCCTTCCCCCCCCCCCCCCCCCCACCTCCCCCCCGTTCTGAGAGCTGCCATTCGGGGCAGGTGTCCATCTGTGGCTGTGGGGTTAGAAATGTATAGATGGAAAAAGCGGGGCTCTCCATCATCTGCCTTCCTGTAAGAACTGTATCTATAGAGCCGCTCACCCCCACCCACCCCACCCCCCAAGCACTTGTCTGCCTATACATAGATCTCTGTGTGCTTTAATCACCTCTAGACGAACCTTAAATCAATGGGGGGAAAAAAAAATAAACGCTGATGGCTTCATGGGAGAGGGTGTGTGTGTGTGTGTGTGTGTGTGTGTGTGTGTGTGTGTGTGTGTGTGTGTGTGTGTGTGTGTGTGTGTGTGTGTGTGTGTGTGTGTGTGTGTGTGTGTGCGTGCGCGGGGGGGGGGGGCTCTGATGGCGGGCGGGACTCGGGGAGGAAGGGTGACAGGGTGACAGGGTTGTGCATTTCGACGATGCTGCCGTGAGATTAAAGGGACGGTGCTCCGCCCGGGCCGAGGGACATTCCACCACGGGGGGGGGGACGCATGTCCACGTACCAGGCCCAAAGGAAAGGTGGAGCAAAAAAAATGACATGCAAAACAGTTTCTCTGTGATCTTTTGACAATAGGGTATTGTATGAAAAAAAAAAGCCTTCTTTTATTTGTTAAGTATTTATTCATATCAAGATATTATCTGTATTGTGTGATTCAATAATTATTTATGTTGTCCTGAAATGAATTATTTTTAATAAGAAATCTGCCATGTGTCCACTGTGGTTCTTTTGTGTGTGTGTGTGTGTGTGTGAGAGAGAGAGAGAGAGAGAGAGTCGTGTGTGTGAGTCATTTGTGTGAGGGTGAGTGTGTGTGTGTGTTGGTGTGGTGCGCGTGCGTGCGTGCACAACATGCATTGCAATTCCAGAGTGAGTCAGAGCAGCGAGAGCTTTGATAAGACTGGGTGTGAATGTCTCCAGGGAGATTCTATCATTGCACTACAATAACGTCTTGACTGGGTTCTTGCGTTGCCAACTATACCAGCCCAGTGCTGCAAATCTACCACCGGCTGCTGACAGCCACTTCCATCCCCGGTTGCAGCGAGCATAGAGGCTTGCATATGCAATGCAAGACGGATCAGATAACATTACAGAATCTGGCTATACGACTGTTGAGGCGCCTCGGTTTCAATCGCTAATTAACGACCTCGTTCAGTCTAATTAGGGCCTAATATATGTTAATGTATGTGTTCTCTCTGGGACAAAATGATCAACAGAATATGAGATGCGTCTCTGTTTTCAGACGCTTCCTTAATGAAAGGTGCACTCAAAAAACATTATGCCTAGGTTAACTCATGCTCTCACTCACTCTCACTCACACACACACACACACACACACACACACACACACACACACACACACACACACACACACACACACACACACACACACACACACACACACACACACACACACACACACACACACACACACACAGGAAGTGGAGGATGGTTCCGTGGGAGGGGGGAGCTGGAGCGGTATAGGGGCTTCTGATAGGTATATGTATGTAATGCAGAGGTGTGATGTAGGGGAGTGCACTGCAAGCTGTAGCCTCTAGCCCCAATCAGTCTGATGTGGTGACTATGTGGTTTCCTGGAAATACCCAAGCCTTCAAATACACTCTTTTAGGTCACAATTTGCAGATAGACGGGGAGGGGAATTATCTTATGAATCCGGTATAAAGAGGAATTTTTGTCTGGTTTAAATGGAAACTTGTTCCGTCACAGCAGGGTCAGCACCCCAAAAACCCAACTTTGACTTACAATGTGACACATTCAGCAATACATAGACCTCAAACAAAACGTGACAAATGAAGAACCTGAATCCTTATTGCTGTGTCTTAATTCATCTCACGTGATTGTATGTGTGTGTGTGTGTGTGTGTGTTTAAACTTTGCTCTTTATTAACCCGACACCTCAGAACGAAACTGAATCACTAAGGCAGGACACAATGTCTGAACTGTATGACTCGACATGTATGTATCAATGTTGGATGCTTTGGACATGTTACTGGAACTAATCGTGGAATTGCCATTTCGATTCCAGTATTGCCCCATCTCCATTGGGCAACAAAAATATGATATCTTTGAATCTCTCAACTATTTTAAAAACAAAATGGTATGAATAAATGACATATTTATATTAGTATGTAGATGTGTGGAAGTCTGTTTAGATATAACAACAGCACATACAATAGCATGTCAATGTAATGTAAAAAAAAATCAACCTGGCAACTTTGGAAGAAACAAGATTGTGCAATGTGTTATGGCTGTGACCAAATGTATCAACCTTATCATTATGACGGGTGTGTCTACATAAACACTGATGATCAAATGATCACTAGTTACGACGTTCATGTTTGACTAAATAACAAAAAAATAAACCTGTCACACAATGCTCTGCTCTGGATTTGGCAAAAAACTAACCAAGTCAATGTTTAGAGATTGATTGACAGGTCGGTGATATACATACACCGCGGCTCTAGAACAGTCTCACGCATACATATGGAAAGCTCACACGCAAGTTGGTTCATTTAGAATGAGCTACCTGAAGCAAAAAAACGACTCTAACAATAGTGACTCTCGGATTACAAGTATTACACACTTTGTAATCTTGAGATTTGTTTTGTGCGTCGCGGGTTCACGTCCCGCCTATAATAAGTCACTTATTATAGTGTTTTGATTCGGGTATCTCATTTTAAATGAACCCACTTTTAATATGGCATACTGTTTCGATCCGAGTTAGGCCACGTACGGCATTATGTTTGGTTTATCACAAAGCCTCGTTCAACCAAAAACCTGTTCTGCTGTTTTTCCCCATCCACAGTGTAGCCGAGGCACATGGTGGCCACTAGAGGGCGCCCATGTGTCAACTAGCCTACTGAACTGGGGTGCGTTTCCCGAAGCCTTCTTAACGCTACGTCGTTGGTAAGTTATACCTTAAGCTGTACCTTAACGTTTCGCCGTGTTTCCCGAAACGTTCTTAGCTAAGTATACCTTCCGTAAGTGACACTTTCGTAAGGCAGGTCTGGACCTCTCTTAACTCCACCTTAGCGATGTTGTCAGCTCACTCCGCTAGTGGCCACCACTGTTCCGACCCGCAAGCCTCTGAAATCTGCTGAAATCTGACCTAGTTTAATTTCAATCTGTGAATCAATATGTACACTTATAATTCTACAGTTGTAGTTCATACCGGTAATAATATACAACAAAAATACCACATTAATGGGAATGTTTTCATGCAGAAATTGTACATTACGGTGGATACATTTTGAACTTTATTGAACATGAAAATCGTCTCTTAAACTCCTAAAACTCGAAAACAGTGCTTCACGATACAGCGCCACCTCATCCAGCATGACCTCCATGTCCACATTGGTGAAGCTGGCGGACCGCTTTTTGCCCTGACATATCATATATATATAATATATATAATCAACATATCTAATGTTCATTTCTTGTTGGTGCGCTTTTATTGAAATTGTCAGCCAATCAGAGAGAAGTGTGAACTACACCAGTTATGTGATGGGGCTGCTGGTTAATCAATCCCTAATTGCAAAGTTATTTAAGGCACCATGACAATGATATAAAAAAGATTTAAATCAACCTTTTCTTGCTAAATAAGGTGTACTGGTAGGTGGCGTAATGAGCTGAGGTGGTGTAGCGGGAAGAGGCTTGATATCACAATCTGAGGTGGCGGGCTCGTGCCACCTTTAGGCAATCATTATATTTACGGTTTGATAATTGAGTTTGTAAGTTTTAAATTCTATGAATATGTTCTCAGTCATGATAAATGCAATATTTTTTAGTATTCCTGCAGTGTTTTATTGATAAAGAACACCACATCCTCTCATAACGCGGTGAAGCAGTCGCTACATGGAGTGAATAGTCGATTCTCGAGCCATCGATTTCAGCACCATTTCTACTAAGGTCGGACGTAAGAAGGTATACCTTAAGCAGCCTCCTAAGGGATAGTTCGGGGAACACACGTAGAACAGTAAACAACTTTAGTAAGGTATACCTTTCAAGTCTTCGGAACACGCTAAGAGACAACGTTATCGGGAAACGCACCCCTGAACACTAATGGTATATGGTATGCATTGAACACACTAATGGCATGTTTTTTTATGATATTTTAATAAAGATTAAAGACCTCTTTATATGATCTTTCAATTAAGACCTCTGACTTTTAGTCCCTCAGTCTATCTCGAAATATTTGACTATAATGCTATAATGTGAGTGAATAAGGATTATTTTAGAACATGTATTGTAATAATAATGCATTTGTATTGCACTTTTCATTCACAAGAATCTCAATGTGCTAAGTAAGTAAAATTGTAATTGTAGCGCCGCAACGACAGTTAGAATTTCCAGTAGGTATTTATTTATTAATCTACAAGATTCTTCACAGTGAAGGCCAACACTATAGCATTCTATTGCAATACAATATAATACCAATAGTTGAGTATCGCAATTGTGATCTGTCCACTAGTTAATCAAATTTTAGTATTTGATTTGTGTCACTGCCCAGTCAGGGACCCCAGGAAAGATACAAGATACAAGATGTTTTATTGGCCGTACAATTTGCAGTACAATGGAATGCTTACTCCCCATTCCCTCCCGCAATCTGAATTTTTAAAACTATACTATAAAAAAATACTAGGAAAGACACCTATACCACGTATGACGTCTATTCCGAGGCGCTCTCTTGGGCCACCAAAGTGGATCAAATGGTGTTGCAATCTGTTCCATGTCTGTGCTGTCCAATGTGTACTGGTTAAGATGTACAGTAACTCTACCAGGAAAGTCTATCGATGGGGCCCTTACTGGGGCAGAGGCTTCTGCTATCCCAGCAGCAGGTGGAGGAGGACCAGCACGGCCTCCTCCGGCTCCTGCAGCTGAAGGAACCTTCAGTTTGGATTTGATTGTCACTTTAAACGCGTCAAATGGATGGCGCTTCTGCACCATATGGCTTTCCATACTATGGCATACACACACACACACACACACACACACACACACACACACACACACACACGCACACACGCAATCACACACACACACGCAATCACGCACGCACGCACGCACGCACGCACGCACACACACACACACACACACACACACACACACACACACACACACACACACACACACACACACAAATATGTGCATGGTTATCTATTTATTTGTATTTTGTATAAGCCTACATCAGCATACATACACTATCAATGCTGTGTGTATGTTGTCAATTACCAACGCGATAAAGCTAAGTTGCATGCATGCTGTACACCATATTGACCACGCTGTGGCAGAAGAAACGCTGTTTCCTTAAACATAGAACTACAATGCAAATGCATTAGAACTACAATTCCCGTATACGCTGGGCGCTTTGTGTTGTTTACGGATGTAGACGGCAGTTAGCTTGGAAGAGCGCTTGGTTTGTTGAACACCTTCGCCTCACAAGTTCGGTGCAGTTACAAAGCATGTACTTCTGCAACACCAAGCACCGTCTTCCGTGCACATCAGAATCGAGCATGTCACTCTTCAAGTGGTTTAACCGTTGATAATATTCGTCCCTCATAAGTTGTTGTTGATGTGTACGACCTCATTGTATATGTATATATGACATATATGACATATTTGTTCAATTAAACAATGAAACCATTAGGTTCGGACGAGGAATACGAGCTTGGCGATTACCAGAAAAACCTTAGAGGTACAATTGTGAGCGAATTGAATGTAGGAACAGCGACTTGGTGGGATAATGCTCCTTGCATAGACCATTTGACCCTTTTTAAACCCCAGGTTGCAATATTTGGTAAAAACAACAAAAAACGTTTTAGATGTGAACGAAGCCGTTATTGTGTTGCTGTCAGATGCAACAGGGGTCTGTGAACACATGGAAATCAGTGCACCTAGACAAAACACCAAGTAGACAACCACCATCATCATCGTCATCATCATCATGCATGATAATGATGATGATGTTTTTTCAGAGCGGGCTAATCGCAGTATCCAGCAGCTGAGCGGCGTGCTGTCACAGCGAAGCCCCGACGCGGAGGGGTCGGAGGTGGGTGATGCTGTGGGTAGACCCCGCAGTGCAGCGGGGGGAAAGGAAGAGGCTGCGTGCAGCAGAAGATCCCAGAGCGATGCAGGTGACTACCTGTGGTTACTTCTGGTCCTATTGCGCCCCCATCAATTCATTGTACAACCAGTGCACAGATGTACTTTGTCAATAATGGCAACACTAGTGCCACTAGTCTACCTATTGCCACACCTTTTGGTTTACATGGTACACATGTGTGTGTGTGTGTGTGTCCCCTAGTCAACCAGTTGAAGATCCTTCTACTGAAACAGCGTAAGGAAACATCTCCTCCTCCCTCTCCTTCCATGAGATACTCTCCCTCCAAGGTAACCATGCCTCACATACACAGTCTCAACTAAAGCATCTTCCATCCAAGCTCCTCATAGACCTGTTTTGCTCACAGGTCTTTGTCTAATAATGATTTCCCATAGGTCCCCAGTGTCTCCGTTATCTTTCATGTACTACCTGTATATCAGCTTGCTTTGTGTTCTCCGCATGTGTCTCGGTGACAGCTCCCGCAGGGGGAGGGTGCCGCTGGGGTGCCGGCCATTCAGGATTTAGTACCCATCATTTACAACCAATCGGAGTACATCCAGCATCTGGAGGCTGAGGTCAAATTCTGCAAGGTGGGTTTGGTGGACTATGTGCATTGATCAGGACGGTTTGTCTTTATGTGTTATTGGTCATTACTCCGTAATGCACTATTCCTTGGTGCTCTGGGGATTTAAGATGTGTGTGTGTGTGTGTGTGTGTTCAGGAGGAGGTCCAGGGCGTCAAACAGAGGGTGCAGGTGGTTGTGGTGGAGAATGAGAAGCTGCAATCTAGTCTGACTAAAACGCTGATGGACAACACAGCACTGGAGTCCACGGTACTGTGTGTGTGTGTGTGTGTGTATCTGTTGAAGTTTTTTATTATCATATGCATGTGTGTGTGTGTGTGTGTGTGTGTGTGTTTTTGTGTATTGAGAGACTGGAACCTGTGGGTAGTGCCTCAGTTTGTCCAGCTGTTATCATGATGATGTTGCGAAGTAATGATTTTCAATAATGTGCATTCATACATTATGCTGTAAGTGCCAGTATCATCCCCTTGCTTGAATTGCTTGTGTGTTTCCCAGCTCAATGAGTCTCCAGGGGTCAAGGGTCATGCAGGCTTCTGGCCAGGCAGCAGGATGCCTCAGGAAATAGATGATAGCCACACATGGAAGAATAAACTGGTGAGGTGACATCATGTTTCCTCTGTTAGTCATCTCTCAATTCAGTGGCCAGCTCCTCACACGCAATGCTGTAGGTTTCAATGTCTCTGTGTGTGTGTGTGTGTGTGTGTGTGTGTGTGTGTGTGTGTGTGTGTGTGTGTGTGTGTTCCATGCTTGATGAATTAGGAGCAGCTGAAGGCGCTGCACCAGGCCCAGACTGAAACGTTGGAGGCTCAGGTCACCTCTCTCAGGTCAGTACATCATTGCCCCAAAGCTAAGATCCACTAGCCAAAAAGCAACTGTTTACTAGCCACTAGCCACAAAGCTATGATCCGCAACTCCCAAAGCTACAATCCACAAGCTACAACGCTGTTGTCCACTGTCCACTAGCCACAAAGCTACGATCCATTGCTTTTAACCCATCCTAGTATTAGGAGCCGTGGGCAGCTATTTTATATACAGTGAGCAGAAACACCTTGTGTACAGCTGGTTAAGTATTTGCATGTAAAACAGATGAATCACAAATACTACATAATACAATATTAAAACAAACATTTGAACACATTGTAACTGCCTCTGTGTTCAGTTTGAGTTTTTGGTTCCTACCAGTTTTTGGTTCCTACCTAAATGCTGTAGATTAAGGGCGGAACTAATGGTTGAAGCGCACAGTGTTCCGGGGACGTTTTATGCCGACGCACGCGTAAATAAATAGTCTTGTAGCAGAGGCATTTATCCAAAGCGAAGACGTACAGCAAATACATATATGTGTAATTTAGCGGCAGGACGCTTAACATGTAGACTGCTGGCACAGAGCTTTGCTTATTGACACCAAATTAGTCTTTGTGATTGTATCACTAAGTCTTGAGGGGGCAGGCAACCATGAATAATATAATAATCGGCAGTAATCTGTGGGCGCTTTTTCGAAATTAGTCATTTTCACCGTAGCATGTGTAATTCCCTCTCATGCAATGATGACAGCAATGCGTTCTTTATGATACTGGTAGGATTTATTCAAATCCGGACCGTGAGAACTGTGAAACACACACATGAAATACAATAAATCACAGATCAAACAATAACAACATACATCCACATTATTTCTACTTCGTCTCTTAGTGTCACATGTCTTTACAATATTGTTAACCAAAATGAACTTAACCTACAAAACACATTAAATCCTTCTGCAATAATAATAATAATAATAATAATAAACTCACTTAGCAAACATTTCGTTAGCACTTTAGCTACCTGGCTTGAGCCTACACACAGCTAACAACCACAACACCAAACGTACCTTATTGGCTGCATGCAATAAGAGAGGAAATTATGGAACTTCACTGACTGAACTGACCGACCGAACTAACTGACTGTGACTGACTGTGACGGAACTATCTCTTATATACGGAGATTTTGACACGGCGGAACTAATGGTTGAAGCGCACAGTGTTCCGGGGACGTTTTATGCCGACGCACGCGTGTCAAAATCTCCGTATATAAGAGATAGTTCCGTCACAGTCAGTTAGTTCGGTCGGTCAGTTCAGTCAGTGAAGTTCCATAATTTCCTCTCTTATTGCATGCAGCCAATAAGGTACGTTTGGTGTTGTGGTTGTTAGCTGTGTGTAGGCTCAAGCCAGGTAGCTAAAGTGCTAACGAAATGTTTGCTAAGTGAGTTTATTATTATTATTATTATTATTATTGCAGAAGGATTTAATGTGTTTTGTAGGTTAAGTTCATTTTGGTTTACAATATTGTTAACAGTATTATATATTTCAATATTGTTCAGACAGCCGAAACACAAGTTCTTCTCTCGGACAAACTTAATTCGTTCACTGATTGTCATCTGCATAATCTTGCGACACCTCTGTAGACTGTGTCCTGCCCTCTCACCGAAGACACAGCCTGTGGCGACGGCTTTCTCATCTGAGCTGGTTGCTAAAACCCTTGCTCCAGGATCTCTGCTCCTGGAACCCTTGTCCAGAATACTTTCCCCTGGCTTCAGAGCATGAAGAGCGGTTATTGGGTGGCAAGCGATTTTGGCTTCACGTGTGAGGAACTTGACAAACTGGCTGAAGCTCGGGAACATGCGAGTTTCTTCTTCTGTGGCCATGACCTTCCTACGCCATCTTGAAGTCAGCCAGTCTGGAAGTTTGGAGAGTATTTTCTGGTTCTCGTTGCAATCATTAAGTATTTCAAGACCTCTGACCTGAGACATGGCAGCCTCACAGCTGCGCAGGAAGTCGGCGAGTTCTTGAAGTTCCACACTGCATTTGGAGCTTATCTTGGGCCATGACTCAATCTTATCTCTGAAGGCCTTGGCAATGAGGAATGGATTGCCATATCGCTCATCTAGGATGTGCCATGCTGCATAATAGGCTGACTCTGTGCCTAGTAAGAAGTAGCTCTCTATGGCCTTCTTGGCAGATCCACCCACGTACTTGCGCAGATAATATATCTTCTCTTCGGCTGGTATGTTCTTCCTGCCAACAAGCGTCTGAAAGGACACCTTCCAGTCGTTGTATCTGAGTGGGTCGCCATTGAACACTGTAGGTTCAGGTATAGGAATGCGACTTGCACTGATGGCTTCTGCGAACAATCTGACAAGAGCTGCTGTGCTGTCTTCAGATCTGTCTTCTTGCCTTGTTTGTGATACAGCTCGTGGTGGAGACCGGTGCTGTTCTTGTCTTGGATGTGTTACAGCTCGTGGTGGAGAACGGTGCTGTAATAGGCTAGTTTGAGGCTTGATTTCCACTTCACTCTTCACAGAGACACGTCGATGGAGAAGCTCATTTACTTCTTCATCTGAGCAATCACTTCGTTTAGCTGCTTGAGCTGAACATTCGCTCTGCTCATACACTTGCTGTCGTGCCTTGGCAGCCTTTAACTTCTTAATAGTTTCCAGTCGATTTAGTTCTCTGCGTTTGGCTTCTAGCACTCTTTGTCTTTCTGCAGTTTCAGCCTCCTGCTTGGCTTTTAACTGGGCGCCTTCAGCCTCCATCTTGGCGCCTTCAGCCTCCATCTTGGCTTTTAACTGGGCGGCTTTAGCCTCCATCTTGGCTTTTAACTGGGCGGCTTCAGCCTCCATCTTGGCTTTTAACTGGGCGGCTTCAGCCTCCATCTTGGCTTTTAACTGGGCGGCTTCAGCCTCCATCTTGGCTTTTAACTGGGCGGCTTCAGCCTCCTGTCTCCTGTCTTCAGCTTCAAGTCTTTGAAGTTCTTCAATATGACGCTCTTGCTCTAGCAGGACCTTTAAGGTGGCTTGGTTAGCAGCAACCTCAGCCGCTGCACTTGTTCTGCTTGCAGAGGAGAATTTAGTGTGGCAAGAGCTGGTGCCTGTCTTGACTGAGGCTACAGACACCATCTCTTCCATGAATTGTTCTTCATGCGTTTGACCTTTAGCCTTTCTTGTGTCTAGAAGGTCCATTGCATTATTAAAAATCTTCTTTGTTACTGATTCACAGGTGTCGACTCTGCGACGTGTGTTATGGTCAGGCACCTCAATGCGCTTCCAATCGTCATAAACCTCATTCAGACTCCTAGAGGCACTGCATACTTTAGTGACGTGTCCATCCAGCAGGTCGTCTGAGCTCGGTGCACACAGCGCTTGGTTAGCTTCTTTAGCAACATTTTTCCACTTCTCATAGACCACACTGAAACGATGTGCAACTTTTCTTATTTGCTCATCATGCAGCTCTTGACCCTTTTCCGTCAACGTCATCTTTGGCCTCTTCGTGGCTCTTCTGAGGAAGCGGGGTTGCTAACTATTGTGCCTTCTTTCCTTTGTGGTTGCACGGTTGCGCTGTCTTCATTTGCACCCTCTTTGTCAGGTGCTTGTGCCTGCATGTCTGTGCAATGTACATCCACAACAACCACACGCTGGCTGCCACTCTCAGACATCTTTACGGAACTATCTCTTATATACGGAGATTTTGACACGCGTGCGTCGGCATAAAACGTCCCCGGAACACTGTGCGCTTCAACCATTAGTTCCGCCGTGTCAAAATCTCCGTATATAAGAGATAGTTCCGTCACAGTCAGTCACAGTCAGTTAGTTCGGTCGGTCAGTTCAGTCAGTGAAGTTCCATAATTTCCTCTCTTATTGCATGCAGCCAATAAGGTATGTTTGGTGTTGTGGTTGTTAGCTGTGTGTAGGCTCAAGCCAGGTAGCTAAAGTGCTAACGAAATGTTTGCTAAGTGAGTTTATTATTATTATTATTATTATTATTGCAGAAGGATTTAATGTGTTTTGTAGGTTAAGTTCATTTTGGTTAACAATATTGTAAAGACATGTGACACTAAGAGACGAAGTAGAAATAATGTGGATGTATGTTGTTATTGTTTGATCTGTGATTTATTGTATTTCATGTGTGTGTTTCACAGTTCTCACGGTCCGGATTTGAATAAATCCTACCAGTATCATAAAGAACGCATTGCTGTCATCATTGCATGAGAGGGAATTACACATGCTACGGTGAAAATGACTAATTTCGAAAAAGCGCCCACAGATTACTGCCGATTATTATATTATTCATGGTTGCCTGCCCCCTCAAGACTTAGTGATACAATCACAAAGACTAATTTGGTGTCAATAAGCAAAGCTCTGTGCCAGCAGTCTACATGTTAAGCGTCCTGCCGCTAAATTACACATATATGTATTTGCTGTACGTCTTCGCTTTGGATAAATGCCTCTGCTACAAGACTATTATTACTTTTATCCACAGGCAGTGTGCCTACTGAACTGCTAGGAGTGCTGCCACTATCATAACATTGTCATTAACGTTACACTATCATACTTTGCTGGACTTTCTGGACTCATTACAGTTACTGCACTGTACTGCACTTTATTCATGATTCATGATTCATCAATGCTTTTTGCACAATTCAACACGTACATATCATCAGTCACTTTTTTTTTCTTTTCAGTGTTTATTCTTTTTTGTGTATAGTATTTTTTGTAGTATTGTGTTTTACAAAATTCATACTGCGGGAGGGAGTGGGGAGTAAGCATTCCGTTGCACATGGCAAATACAATTCTTGAATCTTGAAATGCGATAAGGTCAAGATAAGATGTACTTTATTACTCCTCACCCCCCCCCCCTTTTTTTTATTACTCCCCCCCCCCCCCCTCCCCTAAATTAGGGGAAAATAACTAAGTCAAATCATTCAAAATCAGTCAACAGTCACATCTCATGTTGTCGTCTCATCTCTTGCTCTTGCTTGTGTGTGTGTGATCCTGTCCCTCCTGTCCTGTCAGGAGGGAGCTGGTGGTGAGTCAGAGGGAGTGTGAGGAGGCCGGGAGCCGCATGAGGCACAGGGAGGCGCAGGCCGCCGCCGCCGCCGCCGCCGCCGCCGCCGCCGCCGCCGCCGCCGCCGCCGCCTCCAGGCTGGACCAAGGAGCGCCCCGCGTGGGGGGCCTGTGTCTCAAGTGCGCCCAACACGACGCCGTCATGGCGGAGACGCACACCAACGTGCACATGCAGGCCATCGAGAGGCTCACCAAGTCAGTCACCCCCCACGCACGCACGCACGCGCGCACGCACGCACGCGCACACACACACACACACACACACACACACACACACACACACACACACGCACACACACACACGCGTACCCCACACACACGCACGTGCACCCGCCCCACACACA
The DNA here is from genome assembly GCA_027704905.1 of Muraenolepis orangiensis. Taxonomy (NCBI): domain Eukaryota; kingdom Metazoa; phylum Chordata; class Actinopteri; order Gadiformes; family Muraenolepididae; genus Muraenolepis; species Muraenolepis orangiensis. The sequence continues at coordinate 12,387,971 of CM051018.1, forward strand.
CACACACACACACACACACACACACACACACACACACACACACACACACACACACACACACACACACACACGTGTACCCCACACACACGCACGTGCACCCCTCCCCCACACACACACAAACGCACACACTCACACGTGCACCCCACACACACATAACACACACACACACACACACATGCACGTACACACACACACGTGCACCCCACACACACACGTGCACCACATGCACACTGGCATGTTTAGCTGTGGAGCTGTTTTGTACACTGCACCGCTGTCGGTGGTTGTCTATAGATACAGTTCATATCTTCAGTACTTAAAGGGGATTTTCTTTTCTTCGCTTGTTTCTGACGTTACAATTATGCAACACAGTGGCTCACACATGCGCCTGAAAGCGATCATTCGAACCACGGATGATATCGATTAGATTTTAAAAGGATATGAATTGTCTATTTTATACATATCGACACTTTTCTCATTAAGTATACATATATGAAAAAAGGTTATGTGGTTAGTCATCTTTAGTGAAACCGAGTAGTGTGTATATCTATCTATCTATCTATCTATCTATCTATATATATATATATAAACACACTACATTATATATATATATATATATATATATATATATATATATATATATATATAATATATATATATATATATATATATATATATATATATATGTACACTCTGTTAAATATTTACTTAATAATATTTACTTACCGTGTAATGTTCAGCTGGACTAGCAGCACGTTACACAATGTTACTTACATAGTAAGTACACTTCCCAAAGGCAAAAGTTACTTTGGTTGAATCACAAAAGATAGAACCTGTGTGTGTGTGTGCGTGTGTGTGTGTGTGTTCCCAGGGAGCGTGATGAGATGATGGCGGCACTGAGGTCCGTGCGCTCCAGCCACCAGGAGGGCCAGCAGAGGGAGTGGTCGGCCTGTCTCCAGGTCAAACAGGCCGTGGAGATGGCAGAGGAGGCCAACCTGCACAAGGCCCGGGTCAGAGAACACGCACAGAGCACACACACACGCTCACATGCGCACGTACACACACTTAATGCCTGAACATTTATTTGACGTATTGCATTGAAACAATTGATCAGCATTACAGTGTCATAGGTCACTAACTCGCAGCCTGTACAGCTCACAACTAGGTGGCACTCAGTAGAGCGCATACCTAGAGGCCACACTCAAAAGTTCCCTGGATCCGGATTCGGATCCGGATCCAGGGGACTTTTGGTCCCCCAAATCCAATCAACTGTTACTTGGCACATAAGTAATGTAGCCACCAATTGTGCAATTCAGTTTGAATTTGTGCAATGCATAATGTTTTAAGATATCTTGCTAACATACAAACAAACATAACCTAGGTGTATGTGTGTTCAGGTTACCGGGGAGGAACCGGGGACATATGTGTATCCAATAATAGACGGACAAGGTCATGCGTGGGTGGAGGGTGGTTTCACAAGGGTCTGTGAAACATTATTTTAAGTGTCTGTGTGTTTATGTGTGTGTGTGTGTGTGTGGGCTTACAGGGGGAGCTGCTGTGTGAGCAGCTGTCCAGGGAGCTGTGTCGCCTGAGGGAGCGGCTGGAGAGGGAGGCCCAAGGCCTACAGGAGAAGCTGGCGGAGGTCAGGGCGGAGGCGCGCTCCGAGGCCCGTCGGGGGATGGGGGAGCTGGCGCAAACCGTAAGCACCGGTTCCTCCTGTTCTTTTTTTGATGAGCAAAGTCACCACCGAAAGCCAAATCTCAAGGGACAACGGTGGCTATGTTTTGATGGGCTTAGATGAGTCCTTTGGATGTTGTCGTCTGTTGGATGTTGGACACCGCTTGGCACTTATTTTAACTGATCAGAATCAGGCGATATTCGACTGAAACAGGTGTGTACACCGATAACTCATGTCATTCGAGTGGTGTAATTTGTTAATTAAGGGATGAATCATGAATAATGAGGTGTGTGTGTGTGTGTGTGTGTGTGTGTGTGTGTGTGTGCGTGTGCGTGTCAGGTGTCATCTCTTTCCCAGCGTGTAGCAGAACTGGAGGGACAACTAGATCGAGTAAACAGAGAGAGATCTTCACTGACCAATCAGCTGGAAGAAACCCTCCGAAAACTGACCAATCACGAACAGGAGAGCACTAAGGTACTTGGCGGTGTGTGTCGGTGTGTTTGTGTCATCTCAAGCATGTCAGAATGGCCAACAACTGTTTAAGAGAATGTCTCTGAAACATAACTAATTTACCATATGTGGGAAACTCAACTGCTCAGTAATCTAAATGATGTATGATGACATTACTCTCTTCCTCTACACTTTCCTATACAACCATAAAGCTTTCTATGTGATATATGTAAATATCATTGGGCTGCACAACAAGACTGTGGTACTATCTGTATGTACAAGATACAAGATTTTATTAGCCAATTGCAACAGGTACATTGGAACGCTTACTCCCCATTCCGTCCCACAGTAAAATAATACCATAAAAATAACATATACAATAAAAATAAACAAAAAAAGAACAGCCAAGTGACTGATAAATTCTATTTAGATGTGTTGAATGTACATGTATTTACATGTACATGTAAACATGTGCAATATTTAAACATGTTTGGTTTCGATAGAAAATGTACCATGTGAATGATACTTATACATCATACTATAATGATACCTTCGTCTGTGAGTTAAGATAGTGCCCACAGTGTTTTGGTTATGAAATATGATGTGCTTTAAATAAGAATGAGTAATTATGGAGACATCTGTCTTCACATATAACACCAGTCTAATCATTAAAGAAAGGATAATTATTATTTATATATATATATAACTTATTTTCTATGATTGTAGATGAGTAGTATTGGACGAAAGCAGGCAAGGCTGTTTAGTGACTAGATCAGGATCGTGCCACGGCTGAATCTCTTTTTAACACCACTAGGTGGCACCAAAAGCCTTTCTAATTTCAAGTCAAATTTTGTAGTAGTAGAATAGATATACCAAAAATGTTTTGTTTGTTAATAGGCTTATGTTGATGTGTCATAAAAATGATTAACGTATATTATTTATTTGAGTCACTCAATGATTTATTAAAAAAATCATTAATTAATACATTTTAACGTGTTATTCATTAATGCCCAGGTTTAATAACTTTAATAACTACAGATATGATCGGATCAATTAAAAAAAATGGATTAAAGCGTCAACCCTGTACATTGAGCTCACTTTGATATCTGACATTGCTTGATTTTCTCTCTAAACTCCTGACCACCCCGTCCTTTGTTCACGACCAACACACTCGGGGTGGCCGAGAATCCATCGCTTGCCCGAGTGACTATCTAACACAAAGCGCCCGCGGGGTTATTCCTTCAGACGTGCATAGACCTGCGTTACCAACTGAGCCAAGCCGCGCTGAAGAGAGACGAGACGCAGGGGCAACTGCGGGAGTTGGCCGCCAAGACCTCCAGACAGACGGAGCGGGCCTCACAGGTCTGTGTGGCTGTGTCCGAAAGTGTGAAAGCTCCTCATCATTCCTACTTTGGTGACAATCGTCACTTGAGAGGAGGAACGCGTTATTTCATTATTTAACTTAGAAGTTTGGGATTTAACCACTTGAGTGTTGGAACCTAAAGTTGAAACTGCGGAAGCATTGTGCATTTAACTCTCTATATATATTTATATTTATATTATATATATGTGTGTATATATATATATATATATATACAGTATACATATACAGTATACATGAACAAACAACTAGGTGTTATGACCTGAACATGCAGTATGCCATCAGCATTACTGTGTGATCAATTTAGGTAAATTCACTGTGACTCGGGCATGCTTTTAGTAGCCTCAGCCATTTTGGGTGGCGTGTCTATTTGAAAGGGCATACGGGGCCTTGTTGTGTAAGACTTTCTCACCTCGCCTCCCCTTCCTCCCGCTCTCTGTGGGACAGGAAGTGGAGAAGCTGAGCTCTGTGCTGGTTGGCTGTCAACATCGCCTGGAGGCGGTCCAAAAGGACGGGAGCCAATGGCAGACCGAAGCCTTGAGCCTGGCAGAACAGCTGGCAAATGCCCAGCGCCAACTGCACCTCACCAGGTAGTACCTAATCCTATTATACGTGCCACCTCACACACACACACACACACACACACACACACACACACACACACACACACACACACACACACACACACACACACACACACACACACACACACACACACACACACACACACACACACACACACACACACACACACACACACAGGGTTCCCCTCTGTCCAGCCCCAGCATAGCCCATTCCAGCCCAATTCAGACCAGCATACCAACTGTACCGCTCCAGGTAATTGCTAATCCTATTATAATAACCACACACACACACACACACACACACACACACACACACACACACACACACACACACACACACACACACACACACACACACACACACACACTTGCAAAAACAAACACTGTTGGGCCATGGTCTTGGTACGGACTGGACCTCACCAGGTCACCTCTAATCCTGTTAGGCACGCCACAACATTATTCACAACACACACACACACACACACACACACACACACACACACACACACACACACACATAAATACATGGCGCTCTGTGTACCATCAGGACAGTACCCAGTCCAGCAACAGCTCCAGCAGAGCCAAAATGGCGGCAGGTTTCCATCTTCTGTCCTTGGCGGGAGCACACAAAATCACACACACACACACACACACACGCTGTGGGGAACACACACACTGTGACAGTGCGGGCCGGCGGTCACTGGACAGCCTGGCCTGGACGCCACCTGCCTGTGCCCTGTGCGTAGCGTCACCGCGGGCACTACCGGCTCCTTCTCCTCCTCCTCCTCCTCCTCTCCTCCTCTCCTCCTTCCACTCCCCCCCCAGCCTCCCCAATCACCCTCTCACGCTAACCTGCAGTCTGTCGCCTCTCGGTCTTCCGCTTCTCCTCCCTGTTGTTGACCTCTGTTCATCTTCGTTCTCTCGGGCCTCTTCGCCCCCCCCGATTTATCAGCCCCCGTTTTATTCCTCTCTCCCCCCATCCCCTCTCCTTAATCCTCCCATCTTTCTCTCCCCCACCACCCCCCTTTCCCTCCTCCTCCGTCCCTCCTGCCAGCCGCTGGCCGATCTTCCCTCGCTGGTGGCTGCCAGCGCCGGAGCAGCGGCCGGCCCCTGCCAGACGCCCAGGGCGCTCTCTCTCACCCCCGCAGCCCACTGTCGAGGTGTCTGAGATGGGCACAGATGTGGCGGCGGTGCCCCGCGGTGCTGGAGGCGGTGGGATGGAAGTGTGCGGCGGTGTCTGCCCGGAAGTGTGCGTGTGTGTGTGTGTGTGTTTGAGCGAGTGTGGGCGGGTGTGTGTGTGTGTGTCTGTGTGTGTGTGTGCCTGTGTGTGTGTGTGTGTGTGTCTTATGGTGCTCCCGGCTCTGATCTGTGTTTAAGTGCGTTTGTCTGTCAGCTGGCCAGCGCTAACACATCGGTGGCATGGCGCTCTGCCTCGTGCACGAGGGAAGAGGGGGGGGGGGGGGGGAAGGGTTGTGTGTGTGTGTGTGTGTGTGTGTGTGTGTGTGTGTGTTCCAACCAGCTGTGGGGTGACATGCTTATTGATGAGGCAACATGATGACTTTGACCTGTTGTAGTGATGTAAACCATTTTTTCCACTGTGAAGGAGTGTGTGTGTGTGTGTGTTTGTGTGTGTGTGTGTGTGAATGTGTGTGTGTTTGATCAGAGAGTTCATAGTATAATCTGCCTTCATGTGCATCGATGTTTGACAGCTGTCGACTTGGCTTAGCACACAGGCAATCAAATTCAATTTGGTCCATTACCACTGAACAGCAGTGTTTAATAGCTTTCAATGGCAACAGAAAGATATATTTCTATTTTGTTGGAGATAATATGGTCATCAGCATCTCCTGTAGAGTCAGACAGCTGCAAATACTGCTTTTAAATTCTGAGAAACAAAATAGAAACCCAAAAGATCCCACCTCAATATGTATTTCTCGGAGCCTGCCGGATTGTTTAGAAAGAAACCTAGAATAATCACCTGTATGTAAAAAACTATATGTTTTTTCCGCACATACTATTTCCACATAGTATCTTTGAGATGCTTTCCGTTGGTATGATGTGCCGTGGGAGAGACTGGGAGGGGAGTGTAGCATGTAGTATTTGGCTACTGGGTAGTGGGAAATGTGCATGTAAATAGAAACAGTGTGGGGAAACCAGCACCAAACACACTCATAAACTATGCAAACTTGCAATCGCGGACTACATACACACTACAGTCGGATTGGCCTATCGCGATCACATTCTGTCTGGCTGGTTGGCCCCTGCCTGTCCGCCCACCCACCCCCTCCATCCCCCCACAGCTCCATCACTGCAGCTCAAGTACTCATTTGTCACGACAGCTCAAATACTCATTTGTCACTACAGCTCAAATACCCATTTGTCAACACAAAACCACCCGTTTTCCTTTTGCTTCCTACTGTTAGGATTTAGTATCATTCGTAGGTGTGCTAGCAGTTATTTACAGCATCACACAGTATGATCATTGTGCCAAGTCAGACTCTGACTAATCAAAGAAATCTATGTACTAACTGTTTCTTTGTTATCTTAAATGCATCTATCCACCACAACGAAGAACGCTAATTACTGTACATTCCCTGTTCTCTGATCTATATTCATATAAGGTTGTGACCAAATATGGGATGTTGGGATGTTGCATCTCGTTTAGCGAACGAGGCATTTGAGGCTGTGAAGTATGTATGTGCATATTCTCGTATTTGTTTTGGCTTCATTTCTAAATCACTGCTGCCCCGGTGGCCAATGGTTCACGGCCCGGTAACGGTCTGCGGCCCGGTGGTTGAGAACCACTCCGTAAGAACACTATAGAAACCACATAGAACACCCGAGCCCAGTGACGTCTTCACGTATTGACACTGGCTTCGACTAAGGAGCATCCGGGGCTGGTCGCCCAACCGACTGTAAAAGATCCATAGTAAGACTGAGCCCTCACCAATATTTGAAGGGCACTCAGCGAGCTTTGCACTTCGCAAGGTCATCCAATAATAATAATAATAATAATAATAATGATAATAATAACATGGCCAATCGCTCAGTCCATCCTATCCAATTGTGTTCCTCAGATACTTCCTAGTTCATTTTAGTCAGGAAGTAAGTAAAGTTTACGTATAAAGCACCTTTCACAGACACACCAGTCATAAAGTGCTTCACAATTCACAAACGAAATACGTCGGTTAACATAAAAAAAAAGAAATAAAGAACGGCAGATAACAGTTGTAGTTTGGAGAGTGAATGATGGATGGTCTGTATGTATGTATGTATGTATCAGGGTTTCCGCTAGGATTTTTTTCTTGCCGGTCAAGTGTCCGGACAGATTTTATTTTACCGGACAAATTCGAAAAACTTACGGTCATGTTTCAAAAACAGTCTATATTACAAACGCAACTATAATGTACACCTAGATTGACGAAAGAATGACAGACCTCAAATAAGTTTGACTATTTAATGAACAACAAAATAAACAAGAACGATTGAGCAAAACCTTGTTAGCCGCAAAAATCTAGGCTATTTCAAAACACCTGTAGTCCGTTTTAACATAGGCTACATGGCATAAAACTTTCCCTGTAGGCTACCAGGCAACTTTTTGCTTTCTCCTTAATTTCATTGCGGCAAAG
>CM051018.1:12405689-12410689 GCA_027704905.1 Muraenolepis orangiensis
CTCACTATTGGTACAGTGTGGATACATGTCGTATTAGTGCTCACTATGGTACAGTGTGGATACATGTCTTATTAGTGCTCACTATTGGTACAGTGTGGATACATGTCGTATTAGTGCTCACTATTGGTACAGTGTGGATACATGTCGTATTAGTGCTCACTATTGGTACAGTGTGGATACATGTCGTATTAGTGCTCACTATTGGTACAGTGTGGATACATGTTGTATTAGTGCTCACTATTGGTACAGTGTGGATACATGTCTTATTAGTGCTCACTATTGGTACAGTGTGGATACCTGTTGTATTAGTGCTCACTATTGGTACAGTGTGGATACATGTCATATTAGTGCTAACTATTGTTACATTGGAACACTGGAGACACGGATAATGTTATAATCCGTGTTTATTTCGTTTCATGAACTTCGTCTCTGCGGCTCTGAGGTGTTTTGCCGAGCAGCGAGTGTAGCCGTATGAATAAGGGGGTGCGTTTCTGTCAGGAGAAGTAAAAAGTTTGACGGCTGGTGCGAGTGAGTGAGAAATGAATCGACGGCGGTGGTGAGGTTGATCTGACCCCGTGGCCTCGCCACATATGTTTCCCCCCCCGTGCGACTATTTCCGTGGCTCGCGCGGAGTTGACACAGACAGACAGACAGACAGACAGACAGACAGACAGACAGACAGGGGTGGAGGCGAGGGCGTCGGTGGGGCTTCTGGTTGGACGGAGATAACCGGAACATATTGTACGTATGTGTGCCCTGTTTATTTCTAAAAGAATAAATAAATGGAGGAGAAAAAAATAGGATAAAAACTTTTTTTTTTCTAAATAATAATAATCACAGATGTCTGTGGTGCCAGGCCACTCCTCTCTCATGTGTTTAAAAAAAGCATCCGCATCATCATCATCATCACCATCACCATCATCTTCATCATTATCTTCATCATCACTGCCAATTAAAAGTGGTCCTGCTGCATTATATCAGTTATCCAGTATTTTGAGAGCAAGTTTTGGATATGGGACGCAGGCAGGGGCAGGGCCGCGGTGCCTAATTACCTCGTCTCGCTGAAGGGAATCCGTTCTGCGCTTGGGAGAGGGACGGTTACCATGTGTAGGAGCGACTCCATTTGGGTGGGTGGTGGGTGGTGTGTGTGTGTGTGTGTGTGTGTGTTGTGTGTGTGTGTGTGTGTGTGTGTGTGTGTGTGTGTGTGTGTGTGTGTGTTGTGTGTGTGTGTGTGTGTGTGTGTGTGTGTGTGTGTGTGTGTGGAGAGAGAGAGAAGGAGGATCATTAATGAGTATCTCTAGAGCTGTGTGCACTTGGAGAGAACGACGGTCCAAACGATATACTTTGTGTGTGGGAGAGTGTGTATGTGTATCTATCTATCTATATATATAATTATAATTATCTCTTGCAAGGGGGAGGGGGGTGTATATTAACAGTTGCGGTCTGCTGTTTTATGGGGCTGGGTTTGGTTTTTCCACTGACCTTGTTGATGCTGGATGGGTGGTGGTTAAGGATGGTGGTGGTGGTGGTGATGGGGGTGGTGGTGGTGGTGGGGATGGGGGTGGTGGTTGTGGGGATGGGGGTGGTGGTGGTGGGGGTGGTTAAGGATGGTGGTGGTTAAGGATGGTGGTGGTGATGGGGGTGGTGGTGATGGGGGTGGTGGGAGTGGGGTGGTGATGGGGATGGTGGTGATGGGGGTGGGAGTGGGGTAGTGGTGGGGGGCTGTGGCGGCGCTTCTTGAGGACGAGAAAGCGGCTTGGGCCACCCGCTGTAAACAAAGTTGACTCGCGGACAGATGGATTGAATGACAGAGAGACTAACCGAGCCAGGAATGGGCCTGGCAGCATCTCGCTGAGCAGGGAGAGAGAGAGAGAGAGAGAGAGAGGGAGAGATAGAGAGAGAGGGAGAGGGAGAGGGAGAGAGAGAAAAAAGAGGGGAGAAGAGAGAAGCTGTGGCCAACAGGAGAGGAGGTGTGAACAGGTGCAGGGCCGCTGAAGGAAGAACCAGCAGATGGAGAGACACACAGCCAGTTTAGTTAAAGGAGAAATAGGTGGGAGGGAGGAGCGGAGAGAGAGAGGGTGGGAGAGAGAGAGAGCGAGAGAGAGAGAGGGTGGGAGAGGGTGGGAGGGTGAAGAAGGAGGGGTGGGGCAGCCGAGAGACTGATATAAGCGGAGGGGATAGCACTCTGCTGGATGGACTAACGGCTAGAGAGATGAACAGTGTGTGGTGTGTATCCGTCTCTGAGAAGGCGTCGAGCTGTGTGTGTGTGTGTGTGTGTGTGTGTGTGTGTGTGTGTGTGTGTGTGTGTGTGTGTGTGTGTGTGTGTGTGTGTGTGTGTGTGTGTGTGTGTGTGTGTGTGTGTGTGTGTGTGTGTGTGTGTGTGTGTGTGTGTGTGTGACTTCCTGCAGTGTTTCATCCTGGTTCTTATTGAGCACACCACACACGCAGGTGTGTATGTGGAAAAATGTATTATTTTATAATGAAGTCAATACTGCTTATTTTCCTTACAGCATTGACAAAAATGGTCACTATAGGTGTGCCTCTCTCTCTCTCTCTCTCTCTCTCTCTCTCTCTCTCTCTCTCCTCTCTCTCTCTCTCTCTCTCTCTCTCTCTCTCTCTCTCTCTCTCTCGCTCTCTCTCTCTCGGACATATGCTTTGATCAAAGATATGGAATATCAATTGGAATACATCTGTCGAAAAATATGACTCATAAATCATGCATTTATCCTGGTCCTCATGGTTATCCTTTGTTTAAATGCATTTATTTCTGTCCAATTACTATATATATATATATATATATATATATATATATACACTATACCCTATATATGTTATTAAGTAGTGTGATCAAATATTGTGTAAACAGTGTATAGTGATGTATACAGTGTAAATCTTTAAAGATTGTTCACCTATAACTGAATGTGAAGCATGTGGTCTGAATATTTGGTCTTCTGGAAGTATGTAGGATACCTAGTGATTTGACTTTACGCGGTACATGTCATCATTCGTTTTCAATACCAAACAACACACGGAGAGAAGGAACATGGACATCAAGGTTAGCACTCCCTTTTTTTGAGTTTCTCCGCTTTTATGTACTTCTGTTTTGTTTTTTCGCCATTTGGTTCGAAAAGCAAATTGATTTCCGCTTCAAACTTTTCAAACGACCGAACACTGCGGTAACTGTCCGGGGAATGGTTCTTTCGGGGATCATGTGACACATGTGGCTCCATCACACACACTTAAAACCCAAACGACGGTTCACCCATTCCGCACAACGGCTAAACAACTACTAAAGTGTCTGCTTTAGTGTATGCAGGCCGCACTCTGGTGTGCATATACTGTCTGTCTGTGTGTGGGTGTGTGTGGTGTGCTGGTTTGTTGGGAGGTTGTGTGTGTGTGTGTGTGTGTGTGTGTGTGTGTGTGTGAGTGAGTGTGAGTGTGTGTGTTGTGTGTGTGTTGTGTTGCGTGTGTTTATTGGGACGGTGGGCTGTGAATTTTCTCTACTATCACCCGAGCAGCGGTCGGCAGCGTCTGCCGTGGTCGAGGGTCTCCAAGTCCTCCGTCTGACTCCAATTTGCGAACCGTTCTCACAAAAAAACAACACACACACACACACACAGACACACACACACAGGGCACACACCAAAAAAAAGCGGCATTTGGTGCTTCCTGGCGCGCTTTCCCGTCCGCACCGCAGGGTGCTGCAAACGGCGCACTCGGTCAGGCCCTGGCACCCCACATCTAATGGGCAACAGCTTGAATAGTGCCCACTTAGGCAGGCGCAGACCGACCGGACCAACCTCCCCCACCCACCCACCCACCCAGCTCGCCATTCCAGGCCAGGCCAGGCCAGGCCAGGCCAGGCCCGGTCCCAGCCACTACCTTTTGCCACCACCCACTTACCCGGCAGCCCTCTCTCTGGCCCTCTACCTGGCTGTTCCCCCCCCCCCCCCCCCCCCCCCCCCTGCAAGCCGCCCCCCGGGGCCTTGCTCACAGCCGGCAGACACCGCGTGGAGGCGGCAGTGCTAGTCCCAGGGCACGCGGAAGCCGGGCGAATGCAAACAGACCTCGCTGTAACATCCCTAACATCTCTGCCGTCCAGCCTCCCCGGGCACACTCAGCTCCCCCCCACCACGCGCTGCCACAGGCAGGCATCAACCCAGAGCACATGCATCAATTAGCTGGAAGGCAGACCTAGGGGGGGGGGGGGGAAGAAGGAGGGGGGTCCAGGGGGTCCAGGGGGGCCACCGGCGGCGGCAGCTTCCAGACGTCCACACATATTCAGCCTCCAAACTGTGGATTTATTTTTGTTGTGAATGTTTGTTTCTCTCCTCTCTCTCTCTCCTAGTACACATTCAGCAGTGGGTGCTCGGGTGGTGGGAAAGATAGCAGTAATGCCTCCTATAGAAAGATAGCAGTAATGCCTCCTAAAGAAAGATAGCAGTAAAGCCTCTTAAAGAAAGATAGCAGCAATGCCTCCTAAAGAAAGATAGCAGCAATGCCTCTTAAAGAAAGATAGCAGTAATGCCTCTTAAAGAAAGATAGCAGTAATGCCTCCTAAAGAAAGATAGCAGTAATGCCTCCTAAAGAAAGATAGCAGTAATGCCTCCTAAAGAAAGATAGCAGTAATGCCTCCTAAAGAAAGATAGCAGTAATGCCTCCTAAAGAAAGATAGCAGTAATGCCTCCTAAAGAAAGATAGCAGCAATGCCTCCTAAAGAAAGATAGCAGTAATGCCTCCTCCCCATCGTTCATCAAGTGATTGAATGTGTTGCACGATGAACACACAAGGCCTTTACTAGTCCCTTCCAATGAAATGAATGAACCGCTGAAGCGGGTGAATTTTAAAATGGCCTGGTGGTCCAACCGTAGAACATATTCACAGAACAAAGCAACATCCTCAAACGATATAGTTGGCCTCACCGTGGCGCACGTAAGCTGTTGAAAGAAAGCACACAAGCAATTGCCCTCGTTGCCGTCAGTGGCCTCCACTCGCTCAGT
>CM051018.1:12413189-12423189 GCA_027704905.1 Muraenolepis orangiensis
TCTCTCTCTCTCTCTCTCTCTCTCTCTCTCTCTCTCTCTCTCTCTCTCTCTCTCTCTCTCTCTCTCTCTCTCTCTCTCTCTCTCTCTCCCTGTATTGTCCTTTTATCTTTAATATATTGTCCCTGTATATTAGGGATTAGATATTAGCTACTGTTATCTATAATACTATTGTTTTTTTATAGACTTTAGCAGATGAAATACATGTTTTTCTTCTGCAGTGCTTCGAGCACATTATTTTGCGTGGTGAAGGAAAGAAACATCTGATCTAGAGTTCTAAAATTGTTCAACAATTCCGTGGTATGAACTCAAATCAAACGGGTCTAAACGTAAAGGTCTCTCTCTCTCTCTCTCTCTCTCTCTCTCTCTCTCTCTCTCTCCCTCTCCCTCTCCCTCTCCCTCTCTCTCTCTCTCTCTCTCTCTCTCTCTCCCCCACCAGGCAGGAGAAGGAGAGCGGTGAGAGAGCGCACGCTGAGGTCATGGATTCCACAAGCACATCTGCCCGTCGGCGGGAGAGCGAGCTGACCGCTCGCACGGAGCAACTGGAGCTGCAGCACGAGCACCAAGGTGGGTGAGGAGGGTGAGGAGGGTGAGGTGGGTGAGGAGGGTGAGGTGGGTGAAGAGGGGGAGGAGGGTGAGGTGGGTGAGGAGGGTGAGGTGGGTGAGAGGGGGAGGAGGGTGAGGTGGATGAGGAGGGTGAGGCGGGTGAGGTGGGTAAGGAGGGTGAAGTGGGTGAGGTGGGTGAGGAGGCTGAGGACAGTGAGGCTGGTAAGGAGGGTGAGGGGGGTGAGGAGGGTGAGGGGGGTGAGGTGGGTGAGGTGGGTGAGGTGGGTGAGGAGGGTGAGGCGGGTGAGAACAAAATAAACTCTATGCGCTTTCCAGTTTTCCGTTTGGAAAACAATGACGTGGTCATTGGTCCAACTTTCTCCACACGTTTTTTTGCAGAAACGAGAGTTGATGTTGCAGTCGATGCACATGCAGCACGTATGAAGCGCACTCGGTACTATGCTCTATGTACTATACACACTATGTACTGTATTGTGTACTATATGTATGTAGCAGCAAGGAGTGGGACCCTTTAATGACAAATTGAAGATCAGACATCGGATGTTATAATGACAGACTAAAAACAGAGAACTTTGCCCCAAGTTTCTGCAGTGACATCAGTGGTCAAGATGTGACCGTGGAAATGATAGACAGAAGGTTATATTCTAAAGAAACACATCCTGTCCATGAAAGTGGACAGGATGTTGAGTCGAAGATGAACAGCATTGTTCAAAGGGTCTCAGCGAGGCTCCGTATGACGAATGAATACATCACCCTTTAGTATAGTATTAGATAGTATAGAGTGTAGTATACAAATATAATACTTTTTGAAATTCAGAATGCGGGAGTGAACATTGTGAACAAACAGTATTCCTATGTACTTGTTTCCACATTCCACAACAAACTAAAAAATAATCACCAAGCGTCGACGGAGAGGTTCAGTTTTGGACCCAGTGGGTCGAACACACACACCACCACCACCACCACGTGGAGTAAACGGAACGGCCTGTGTGCTGCCACCTGGCCGTACCGACCTCTGGGACCTCCGCATCAGCGGCAGGGCAGAGGTGGTGGTGGTGGTGGTGGTGGCTGAGGTGGGGAAAAAGCCCCCCCCCCCCAAAAAAAGAAAAGACAAGAGACAGGGAGACCAGCGCTGAGCTCTCTGTCTGCCTTGTGCACACTGAGCACCGCCGCCACTATCGCTACCACCGCCGCCGCTGCTGCTGCTGCTACTGCTGCTACTGCTGCTACTGCTGCTGCTGCTTGCACATCTGTCGCACCATCTGGATACCCCCTCACGTCCTCCCCTCCCCCCCTCCCCACGCTCTCTCCCTCCACCCTCTCGCTTTTTATTTGTTGTGTGTGTGTGTCTGTGCATGTGTGTGTGTGTGTGTGTGTGTGTGTGTGTGTGTGTGTGTGTGTGTGTGTGTGTGTGTGTGTGTGTGTGTGATGGATAGATGGCTTGATGGATGTAGAGAGGGAGCAGCGTGGATAAACAAAGAGTTTGTTTTCTGGCGTGTACCACAGGCACACACGTGTTGTCTAAAGAGAGCTGACATCAGAGCCCAGCAGGAAACAGAGGGGTGGGTGGGAGGACGGGGGCGGGGGAGGGCGGACGGGGGACGGGGACGGGGGGGGGTAGAGAGATGAGGTGGGGGGAGGGGGGGGAGGAGGTCCTTTAAGTAGCCTGCGTCTCTGCCTCTCCTCGGCAGACGAGTCGGTAATTAGCTTTCTTGCTCTCCGAAATGCAGCGCGGCACTGCCGTCGTCTGTGTGTCCTGTTCCTCCTCCACCCGTCCGTCTCTCTCTCTCCCAACCCCCCCCCTCTCTCTCTCTCTCTCTCTCTCTCTCTCTCTCTCTCTCTCTCTCTCTCTCTCTCTCTCTCTCTCTCTCTCTCTCTCTCTCTCTCTCTCTCTCTCTCTCTCTCTCTCTCTCTCTCTTTCCTTTCTCCTTTCTTCACCGCTCCCTCCCACCTCTTTTTTCATGTTTGCTTGTTTGTTTGTTTGTTTTATTTGTGTGCTTAAAGGTGGACAGAGCAGCAGCCTGTAGATGAAATCAGATGTGTGTTGCTTTTGTCCCTCCTACTCCTCTGTCTCTGTTTATCTCTCTGTGTCTCTGTCTCTGTCTCTCTCTCTCTCTCTCTCTCTCTCTCTCTCTCTCTCCTCTCTCTCTCTCTCTCTCTCTCTCTCTCTCTCTCTCTCTCTCTCTCTCTCTCTCTCTCTCTCTCTCTCTCTCTCTCTCTCTCTTGCCTCCTTATTGTGTGCCTCTGTGTGTGTTTGTGGTGCCAGTTAGCGTGGTCTCCGTGTCCTAGAGTTCTTATGGGCCTACGCACGGCCAGACGCATTCAAAGCTGCCCCTTGTAAATGAGCAACTTTTCGTGTGTGTGTGTGTGTGTGCATTTGCGGTTTGCATTTGCGTTTTGTTTTGCTTCAGGCATTTGTGAATTTTTCAATGGGATGTATCCATTCATTATCTCACAGTGTACACGAGTATTAGTGTACAAAAGAAAACGCTACACGAATGCTATGCTTTGCTATGAAATCAGATGCTGGCGTCACTGGCGCCCCAGACAAAGATGTATATGATGAACACAATATGATAGAATTATTGTTGTTGTTTTGTTTTGGTTTTTGTTGGGAAATCGAACTAGGAGAGTGACAATCGTGTGACCCTTTTGGGCTGTATTTGATGTTTATTGGTAACAGCCTGCTGGCGCAGGTGGACTCCTTCATTCCAAACCAAGCCATTGTAGTTTTTTGTTTTAAGAACAGACATATGTGAGAGAGAGAGAGAGAGAGAGAGAGAGAGAGAGAGAGAGAGAGAGAGAGAGGAGAGAGAGAGAGAGAGAGAGAGAGAGAGAGAGAGAGAGAGGAGAGAGAGAGAGAGAGAGAGAGAGAGAGAGAGAGAGAGAGAGAGAGAGAGAGAGAGAGAGAGAGAGAGAGAGAGAGAGAGATGTGGAGACTGGGCTGTTTTAGAGCACTGATGAAAGTCCAGCTTTTGATTGTTCAGAGAGGGGCCCCATGTGAGGCTCCTGTGGAGCCCCTGCTTGTGGATGAGGATGTGGCAGCTAAAAGAAGAGAATAAATACAAAATAGGAAATTCTTTCAAACAGCAGCATTTGCTCTCGGTCTCTCTCTCTCTCTCTCTCTCACTCTCACTCTCTTTCTCTTCCTTTAAATTTTGTCCGTGCTGTGCCGTCCCTTTTTTCTTTATTTCTGTTGAATATTTTGTTTTTGTCTCCTAATAATGGAAGTTAAGTTAACATGATGTGTAAATGTTAGAAATACTCCAGGGCATCTGGTGTTCTTTTTACCAAAAATGAACAATATCAGATTCTATTACCTTTAAAAAAACAAAACAACAACATTTGGACTACATTTTGAAAAACAAACAAAACATTTGAGCGATCAGAACCAGAGATAAATACAAGAGTGTACACTGGCGGTCCTTTAAAGAAAACTGTTTTTATTAAAAGGACCCAATTAAGATAAAACAGATTCAGGATCATCTGTCTTGTGTAAGAATTAAAAAAAATGTGATTCGTTTTTTATTTCATATCTAATAAATGCCTCTGTAACTGTTGAGAATAGTCGAGTATTCCGTGGTGTCCAAACAGTGAAGTCAAATGACTATTTCTGTGATATATTATATATTTCAAGTTAAACATGATGTCAGGGTGAGAGTACTTGGAGGCCTCCCACCAAAGAGGGTAATCAATTTTACTTGATCGGTGATTGGAACGTCATGCAGATCCACCTGGACATAGCTGTCACAACCACGAGGAAATTGAAACTGGTACAAAAGACATCAACAACATTTCTTGACTGACTTGACTGGATTTCCCGCCATCCCTCTTGCAGTCAAAGAAGTGGACGGTCTGCTGGCTTCCCAAAACTCCCTGATCGGAAAGCTGAAGGGAGAGTGTCGCACGCTGGTAGCCATGCTGGAAGATCTGAGCCAAAACAGCAGGTAATGCTTTCATCTGTTGTTTGTTTGTTTGTTGGTTGGTTGGTGTCTCTATGCCTCTAGACTTCATATTTATGCATTCATAGTGATTTATATTGTGATATTATATTTCTATAGTGATTTTCATAGTTATAGTGCGTTATCATTAACTAGGTTACGTTTTGTGACTTAATGCATGAGTCTTTTGTGTGAGACGTTTTGGAAAAGCTGATTTTTTTTCTACAATGTCAGTTGAATAGAATACCAAGAAAAGTCATAGAAATACCTTATTGTTGATGGTAGTTGAGGCTGATTGAATCGTACCCTTTTCTTTTCTAGGACAAATGCATGTGATCATTGCATTGTGAAACACTCACAGAGCCTGTATGTAGGTTTTGTGCAGGAGAGAGAGAGAGAGAGAGAGAGAGAGAGAGAGAGAGAGAGAGAGAGAGAGAGAGAGGAGAGAGAGAGAGAGAGAGAGAGAGAGAGAGAGAGAGAGAGAGAGAGAGAGAGAGAGAGAGAGAGAGAGAGAGAGAGAGAGAGAGAGAGAGAGAGAGAGAGAGAGAGATGGTAGAGCGTGCCAGCATTCAGGATGGACATTCTCATCTTTTTGTCCTGACCTGTTTTCTTGTTAACCTGATGCTACAGTAGTCACAGCAGGCCTGTGCCCTGCTCCATCTGGGCTGCCCTCTGTCCGTGTTTGTGTGTGTATGTGTGTGTGTGTGTGTGTCTCTGCCCAGTGTCCTGTCAGCTGTTGGAACTGTGCTGCACATTAGTCACATGACAGCCCCCAATCTGGCCTTACCAGCCACAGGACACACACCGCATGCACACTCACTCACTCACTCACTCACTCATTCACTCACTCACTCACTCACTCACTCACTCACTCATTCACTCACTCCTACACTCACTCCTTCACGCACTCACACCGATCACAAAAGAGTCCATGAAGTCCATAAAAAAAGGCCAATATGTTTTTACTAGAACAGAAATATAAGCTTCCATGGCATACATGCGATGACCATTGTACTCTACTATGGTTATTAACACACCCACACAACAGACATACATACTACACCCACACACACACACACACACACACACACACAGTTGTTCGGATCGAGGGGCCCCTCCGTTGGCCGGATGCGCGTGTGTGTGATGTGGTTTAACACTGGGGTGTGTGTGCCCGGGGCTGCCCGCAAGCTTCTGTAGTCCCAGGCCCAATGTAGCGGCTAAAGTCCTGCTTGACTGCATGCAGCAGTTATATGCTAAGCTAAGCTGCCCGAGGGGTTAGACCCAGAGACAGGGAGAGGTTAATAAGCGGGGAGTGATAGTCTAACCCTTCAGGGATTAACCCATTCATAGCATTGATTGATGTCCCCTCACTTGTTTCTGCCCTAAAGCTGCTTGTAGGTAAGATCAGAGAGAGAGAGAGAGAGAGAGAGAGAGAGAGAGAGAGAGAGAGAGAGAGAGAGAGAGAGAGAGAGAGAGAGAGAGAGAGAGAGAGAGAGAGAGAGAGAGAGAGAGAGAGAGAGAGAGAGAGAGAGAGAGAGAGAGAGAGAGAGAGAGAGAGAGAGAGAGAGAGAGAGAGAGAGATCCCTACGTTTCTCGCTCATTTTGTCTTTTTCTCAACAAATGAATATTGTTGTTTTGTTGTAGTAATGTCATATATTTTAGGTGAGCAGTAGGGATTAAGTTAAGTCCTTCTTCAAATTATTTGTAAAGTCATTGAGTAATGTATGCTAAATGCCCCTCTTATCTCAGTGATTCTGTGTGTGTGTGTGTCTACGTGTGTGTGTGTGTGTCTACGTGTGTGTGTGTGTGTGTGTATGTGTCTATGTGTCTACGTGTGTGTGTCTATGTGTCTATGTGTCTACGTGTGTGTGTGTGTGTGTTTGTGTGTGTGTGTGTGTGTCTACGTGTGTGTGCGTGTGTGCGTGTGTGTGCAGGACTGAGCTGGACCAGGTGTCTCTGGAGAGGCAGCACCTGCAGGAGACAGGGGAGAGGCTGAGAGCACGCTGCTCAGACCTGGAGGACCAGTGTGTCCAGCATGGCCGCATGCACCAGCGCATGAAGGACAGGTACACACACACACACACACACACACACACACACACACACACACACACACACACCCTATGACTCTTTCTTTCACACAAACACACACACACACACACACACATATATATGCACACGCACACACACACATTCGTACACACACTCCCCACACACACAGATACAGACACATACACACACATTCAAGCCAATGCATTTGAGGTTGTACACACACAATGTAAAGATCCACACACACACACACACACACACACACACACACACACACACACACACACACACACATACACACACACACATTGAAGTATCTGTTGCATCCTCCCTCTGCATGAGGATTATGAGCCAGTCTGAGATTATTGTTTTTTTTAACTGTTATATAAAATACGCTAGTGTAAAGAATGAAATAGACTAGTGTCCAAGTAACTCCATGCTTTAGGATGGGTATTATAGCCAAGCATCAATGAGTTGTCTTCCATGTTAATTACAGCTATATGTATGTATCTGTGTGTGTGCGTATGTGTGTATGTGTGTGTGCGTGTGCGTGGGGTGGGTCTGTGTGTGTCTGAAATAGAGCTTGGCAATGCCGTACTGAGTGTGTGTGTGTGTGTGTGTGTTTGTTGGGAATGTACATATTCCTACCCAATGTTCAAACCCCCACCCCCCCCCACACACACACCACACACACACACACAGACACACACAGATTGGGTCCCCTGGCTCCGTTGCTAACACTACCACCCACCACAGTTAACCTGTCGCCAGGGACGCCGGGTGCCAAAAAAAGAGAAAAAAAACAGAATTAAACAACAGAAAAAAAGTTGCTGTCACAGCTGTCTCCCGGTCAGCCGTCCCTGTGAGTCATCCGAGTGTCAGCAGTGAGACGACGGGGCTGCCAACACACACACACACACACACACACACACACACACACACACACACACACACACACACACACACCACACACACACACACACACCACACACACACACACACACACACACACACACACACACACAGACCTTCTAGCGAAAGAGTTGCAGTCTGTGTGCTGGGATGTTTTAGCACTGTGTGATGCGAAACATACATGTTCATGTGGGCGCCCCGACACACGTGCACTGTATGTATGTTTTTCAGATTTTGCGTGTGTGCGTGTGTGTGTGTGTGTGTGTGCGTGCGTGCGTGTGTATGTGTGACTTGCTTGCATGTGTGTCATGGTTGTCATGGCGTGTTCTCGGGAGGTTTAACAGAGCGCTGATCGGCCTGCCAAGCACGCATTGGCTGGGATGTTGGCGCCTGACTCCCATCTCCCCGTCTTCTCCCAGTAGAACCACCATAATCACTCTTGGCAATTTATTGTGTGGGTTTTTAATTTTTCATATTTTTTTTTATAATTTTTTTTTATAATTTTTTTTTTTACTTCCACTCCACTTGCACACTTATTTATGTGGCTTGAGGAGTCCTCAAACCGGATCGGTAACGGTTACAAACAAACACCCACCACCCTTTACCCTCCACCCCTCCCCTCCCTGGGTTCAGTTCCACAGATAGATGCATGTTCTGGGCCGTCGAGGGTCTCGGGGGCCCCTGGGTCATCCACCAGCCTCGCATTCGCTGAGACTTTTTCATTTCACTGACCGATTGGCAGGGTGGTCATCGGATGATACTTAGCTTGTGTTTGAACGTGGGCCGGGGAGGTGGATGAAAGGGCAGGCGTGTGCGTTAAGACGTCTTTGAGGTTTTGCAGCCGATGTATATATTTTTTGATATCTGCGGGTTTTACCTAAGGCAAGAACCCTACGGCTCTGTCCCTCTCTTCCCCACTGTAGCCGTGTGTGTGTGTGCGTGTGTGTGTGCGTGTTGTGTGTGTGTACGGGTGTTATGCGCGCGCGCACACACACACACACACACACACACACACACACACACACACAGACACAGTCACAATCACCCACATTCAAACTAAGTCATATAGAGTCTATACACGCCCAATGTAAAGATACACAAGAAACACATAATGCATATTAAGGCTATACAAACCTAATGTAAAGATACGCACAGCACACCCCAATACACACACACACACCCACCCACACACACACACATACACACAAACACAAACACAGACACAGATACAGACACAGCCACACACATTCAAGCCAATGCATATTGAGGCTTTACACACCCAATGTAAAGATACACACACACACACACACACACACAGGCAGGCAGGAGTGAAGTGTTCCATGAAGATCTTCTCATGGATACACAGAGCAGAGAACAGCGGAGCGTCTGCGAGTGGCTCTGTTTTCTATACGGGGTGTTTGGTATTATGCACATTAGGACATACGTCCTGTGTTCCTTAGGATCCGCGCGTGTGAGCTGCATATGTTGACTATACAAGGCCCCCACCTCCCCTCCCCTCCCCTCCCTCCCTCCCCCCTCCCCCACGGTCCCTGTTGGTATCTTTGCTCTGGGGGTGTGGGGTAAGGGGAGGGGGTAAGGTGTGCGTTTTAACAAGCTGGCGCGGCCGGGTTTGGATTCCAGCGCCCCCCCCCCCCCCCCCCCCCCCCATCCCTCCCTCCCCCATCCCCCCCCACACAGCTTATCCCTCAGCCCGCAATCTGTGGCGTGAAGAAGTGGCGGCATCGAGGCACGCACCAAACATTTGGAAAATCAGCTTGATTTATTTTTACCCACGCTTTGCCGATTGCCAAAATACACAGGGGTTTTTAGCACGCCGTGTTTTGTCGCACACACACACACGCCGGCTTATTTCATTATTTTCTTTTTCTCTCTTTTTCGGCGAGATTACTGTACTTTTTATTGCCGGTATATACGAGAGACTGGGCGGTTGTATAAGTATAGTTTTGCAAAAAATGGAGGCGTTTGAGGTAGCTGAGACAAGAGAGTTTACATAGTGTTTATTAAATTAAATGGTAGAAAGCAGGTATTTTTATTGACTAGAATTACTTATTTAGATGTATTATTATGATTACATTACTTTTTAATTATCTGAGCAACATCCAACCATATTTTTATATTAATAGTAATTTGATTGTTTGGCTAGTTTCTTTTTAGTTTAAAGGTTGATAGGTCAGAATTATATTTACTGATGTGCTGTTGAAAAAATATCTTTAAATAATCATATTACTTTTACTAGCTGTAACACTTAATTCCTCAAAATGCACATTGATAATGTGACATTTGATCCATCCATTTTTAATCTACTTATTCAAAATCAAATAGGCAAAACTATTTTAATTAGTTGATTTGTTGATGATGCAAAAGTTACAAGGAGATAATTTAAAAGTTGTATTTAATTGCGCAGCTTTACCAATGACAATATGCACATCATTTTATTGATGTGCCTTTAATAAATTGTTATTTATATCTTAAAGATTTGTTAATGTTTTATTTAAAATAAGAACCATCCATGT
>CM051018.1:12428189-12430689 GCA_027704905.1 Muraenolepis orangiensis
CGATTGGCGCGTTTTGCATGAAAGACCACACTGTAGGGAATCATCTCAGCAGCATCCCACTGGGGAACACCACCACGCTTTTATTGCAACAGTTCTGAGACATTTTCCAGAAGGGGCATAGATTGTGTTAAAGGGTACTGTAAAGAGAAGACTACAGCACAAACCCCCCCCTCCCCCCAACACACACACACACACACACACACACACACACACACACACACCTTACAGCTGGATGGCAACAACCTCACACACACACACACAGGTTGCTAGAGGCACCAGGAAGGCCAGGAACCGTAATGTTGTCCACAAAGTCCAAACAAGCAGTGTGACTCAGGGGTCATCGAAGGTGATGTCTATGTGGTCAAGAGACATGAAAGGATTTGCAATCAAATGATAAACATGGTCCTAATACTATTATTTCCCTATATGTACAGCACAGCCAATTCCATACGCGTCAGTATGAAACAACAACACGTGTGCAACGCGGCCCAAATACTTCTTATGGATTGCACAGGATATCTATTAATACATTGCTCCACGGCGAGTGAGAATGTGTTTTGGTTTGTGTTGCCTTCTGCTGCCTTTGTGGCACTATTTATCAGGACTGTTGAAGAAAATCTGTATTATTCTTGGTTATTTTGTGTTTGTGTGTGAGAGAGAGAGACCAAGTAAGTGTGTGTGTTTGTGTGTGTGTGTGTGTGTGTGGGGGGGGGGTTGCAGATTGTGTACAATATGGTAATTGGTGGTTTTTGATGCCATCAGAATTTCGATTTATATTTACGTGCACATATACACAGAAACACACACATGCAAAGAACATATGTTTGCAAAGCCGTCGTCGAATGGTACTGAAGTAGTGATGTCATGTTTATTTAACTATTTTCTTGTTTCTCTCATGCTGGATATTTTTTCTTTTGATTAATTAATGTCTTTCTCTTTCACTCTCGCTCTTTTTCTCTCTCGGTCCCTGTCTTTTACTTACTATACACACACACACACACACACACACACACACACACACCATTAAACGCTAGCTTTGGGCTACAACTTACAGGTGCGTGCTGTGTGTGTGTGTGTGTGTTTGGGGGTTTTTATGTCAGGGGAAATAACTGAAGCTCGTCCAAGCAGCTCCGTAGCTAGTGTATTACTGTGATGTCTGCCCGTGAGCAGAAGACACATACACACACGCACACACACACACACACACACACACACACACACACACACACACACACACACACACACACACACACACACACACACACACACACACACACACACACACACACACACACACACACACACACACACACACACAGCCACACTACCTGCTGAACTCACGTCACACCGCTGGCTGTCCTGGTGCGATGCCTGTCTAGAGTTGTTCATTTTCGGGTTTGTAACTCAGGTAACTCATACCGATCAGTTCTGAAATATAATACTGGGCGGTTGCTTTTATTTGGGAAAAAAAACATACTAGTTTGAGTCTCTGATATTACAGTACAGCGAAAATAATTATCCATTATCCATTGATATATATCAAGTTAAAACGTGTGTGTGTCTGTGTGTGTGTGTGTGTGTGTGTGTGTGTGTGTGTGTGTGTGTGTGTGGTTCCGCTTCGCTATAAAGTCAGAGCAGAGCGTTAAGGATTCCGTGTGTTGCAGGGCAGGGCGAGGGGGTGGGTGGAAGGGGAGGGGGAGGAGGAGGAGGGGGAGGGCAGGCAGGCAGGCAGGCAGGCACCCGGGTAAGAGTCCTATATTGGGCGCAGTGTGGGCATGGGGCCGGGGAGAGCAAAGCAAAGCAAAGCATCATGTGCCCCGTGTGCGTGTACGTTCGCTCTCACCCCATGCGCCCAGCGTACCTGTGGCAGCGTGTCAGTTGACAGCGAGGTCCAGCAGATGGTGTCCTTTCACCAGGCCAGTGGGTGGCTCTATCCCCCTCCCTCCCCTGCCTGTGCTCCTCCCTTATCCCTCCACTAACCTCCTGGTCCCCCTCAACCCCAGCCAGCAGAGCGCTGGAGGGATCTGTACAGACTTACGGGCTCTTTTGCCAATGAAGCACCACAAACAAAAAAAAACACGTTTTATTTAGTCATTGTTACTGTGCACGTAATGCAATTCCCAGCACAACTATGGTTACTTTATCCTCCTACAGCATAAAAGTAATGGGGAGTGTGTGTGTGTGTGTGTGTGTGTGTGTGTGTGTGTGTGTGTGTGTGTGTGTGTGTGTGTGTGTGTGTGTGTGTGTGTGTGTGTGTGTGTGTGTGTGTGTGTGTGTGTGTGTGTGTGTGTGTGTTAAGTGCTAAGCGTTAAGCCGTATTAAGTCCTAATTAATGAGTGTGCCAGTAAATGGACACCCAGTTATTGGCTTTGCTACTTTTATCTGCCGGAAGAAGCACCACCTTAATCGCACACACACACACACACACACACACACACACCTTCCCTGTGGACCACGCTACGAGACGGAAGGCCAGGAGTGGATTAGAGAGAGAGAGAGA
>CM051018.1:12435689-12448189 GCA_027704905.1 Muraenolepis orangiensis
GGTGCAGACTAGTCTCCGTATATACATGAACATAAGAAACACATCGCCGCCCATCGTCTCCTGGTCGAGACAGCAGCAGCAGACGTCTCTCTCTCTGTCTGTCTTCCTGCAACTACGGGAACCGCGCTAGTGTGGAGGAAACAGAATCACCTCTGCCTTGCCAAAGGGTCCGATTGGTCTACAGCCACGCCAACAAACCCCAGTGGTTTTTAATTGGGTACGTTGGTTCAAATTCCCTTTTTTTTTGTTTTTAAAGAAGAAAGAATAAAAGAAAAGAAAAAAAAACATTAAATAAATACAGAAACACTTTTAATCTTTCTTTAAAGCAGAGCTGAATCAGATTCTTCCGAAACACACACACACATAAACACAAGGGGAAGTAAAAAAAGTGCTACTTTGTGAATCCTGGTTTTCTACTGATTAGTCGCAGGTGACACTAGCAGTGCTCATCGCACACACACACACAGACCCGAGGTCGGAACCGGAGCTGAAGTCCATCCAAACGTATTTGGCGATTGATCTCCGTCAGCACAGCCTAGTTGAGTACAGTGGACAGTTTTGAATGCTTCATGTTCTTCAGCTTGTAAAAGTCAGGCAGACCTAATCAATCCCAGATTTCAAGGGTATTTTTCATAAGAGTTCTAAGCTGCTGCTCTCGACCCCGGGTCTGAGTCTTATACGGACGTACGGAGCAGGTGTTTTATCGTCTCGTCTAAACTTGTCTTGGCGGAGGACCGTTTCAAAAAGGGATGTGTACGTGGAACCAAGAGCAGCGGATGGACAGCTACGCCCACGGTTTTACAGAAGAAGAACGGAAAAGTATTATTAATTTTACAAAGACATCAGGCGGCATTGTGGAAAACAATCCCTGACAAACTGCAACCCAAAAAATACAGACAAAATTAAATAAATAAAAATTCAAAAAAAATTCAAGTTATCCATTCATATTTAAAAGATACAAAATAAATATTCATATAAATAAATAATATCCAGAATACATTTCCTTCAATCCCTAATACAAGCCAACTTCTCTCTACTCTCAATAGTTATACTCTCAATATCTGCCCCCTTTGAAAACATTTTGTGAACATCATGTAACATAAATCAACGTTATGTAGACCTTAGTGAACGATTGCTTCACTTCTATATTTTTAATAGATCAACACTTTTCTAGACTCTGGTGTATGATTAAACACATAGCTCTATAGCGTTAGCCGTCAGGGAAGTATTTTCATTATAAACAGCTCAGCCTTCTAACTTCAAATGAAGTTATGCTATTGGTTAGCCATTAAAAATTTAAAAAAATTACATAAACCAAGATAGTCAGATATATTGAAAACAAAGAAAGTTAAATGATTTGAAATCACAATTGACGGACTGAGGTCTGACTTGGAAGACATAATGAGTGCACAGCAACAGGCAAACAGAGTCCATACTTGAGGAACGACAGCACACCATAAAGACAGGACCCCACCCCCCACGGAGACATAGGGCTAGACCTAGACTAGATCTATACTAAACCAAGACCTGGACTAGATCTACACTAAACCAAGACCTGGACTAGAGCTACACTAAACCAAGACCTAGACAAGATCTACACTAAACCAAGACCTGGACTAGATCTACACTAAACCAAGACCTAGACAAGCTCTACACTAGACCAAGACCTAGACAAGATCTACACTAGACCAAGACAGACTAGATCTTTACTAGACCTAGATCTATATTAGACCAAGACCTAGACTAGATATATATAATATCAAGACCTAGACTAGATCTATATTAGACCAAGACCTAGACATATATGATACAACCTAGACTAGACCTATACTAGACAAAGACCTAGACTAGATCTACACTAGACCGAGACCTAGACAAGATCTGCACTAGACCAAGACATAGACTAGATCTACACTAGACCAAGGCCTAGAGCTAGACCTAGACTAGATATATATTAGACCAAGACCTAGACTAGATCTACACTAGACCAAGACCTAGACTAGGCCAATAACTAGACTAGATCTACACTAGACCAAGAACTAGACTACTAGAACCATAACTAGACTAGATATATACTAGACCAAGACCTAGGGCTAGACCTAGACTACACCTATACTCGACCAAGACCTAGACTATATCTTTATAAGACCAAGACTTAGACTAGACCTCTCCATCCTGCCTGCTTACAGGACAAATAGCGGGTCCCTTTGAATCGGTAGTTAATGCTCCTTCCTCAGTGTTGTTTGCTAGCTCCAGCTCACCTCACAACTCCTATTGGTCCTCTTTAACTCTCTGTAACTCTTTTCGACAACTCTCTCTCGTACCGCCCACAAACTCTTTCAATTCCACTTTCCACTAAAATTATCTGAGATGCTTCCTGTACACAGACAGACAGACAGACAGGATAGCAGCTGAACAGCGTCCTCTTCCCCCTCCCCCCAAAAGTCATCTCCTCTACAGTACATCTTAACCTCCTCCCGCTCTCTCTCTCTCTCCCTCTCCCTCTCTCTCTCTCTCTCTCCCTCACTCTCTCCCTCTCTCTACTTCCTCACAGCTGTCTGAAAACATGACACACACACACCATGGTGGAGAACAACCATTGTGTGTGTTGTTGTCCTTCATTGTATTGAATACATCTCTTTTAAAACCACCTCTGTCCTACCACCTATTCATTTCCCACCTATAAATAACATGTCTCAATAACACATTCATTACAGTGGGTTTGGTTGGAGAAGTTCCATTGTTGTTTATGTGGATATTCAAATTAATTCAGGCCACAATATTAATGACCTGGTAGTGAAGAGGACTAAATAATACTCCACTTACTAGTCATCTAAGCTTCAGATTGGATGGATACAAAAGTTAATAAATAATGAAATTAACTTAAGTTTGCAGCTTAAGTTTGCAACTTTAAGTTCCCTCCCATGTTGGCTTCAATGCAGGGGAAATGCTGCTTTCACACGAAGCTAATTATGTTATTGTTTCACTTTAATTAATAAATTAATAAATCAATACATTGATTAATTTGACCATCGTCGGTGGAGTCTGTCTTTGCGGTGCGCTGTCTGTCTCCTCGTTGCTGTGCTCCCTTTTGGTCACTGGTGGAAGGACACGTGAACACACCAGGTCATTAAGGTGCTCTCCCTCCTACATTCTGACGCCTTTACTTTGAAGTGCCTTTTTTTCCCCCCACCTTTGAGGTGCAATTTTTTTAATTTATGACCAGTTCTTAAACCGGTCGGAAAACATTATTTAAAAATACGTTGTCGTTGTTGTTGTTGTTGTTCTTTTGTATAAAATAACAATACAAAAAAAGGAAAATACAAAACTGATAAGTAGAACAATAAATAGCATATATAAATATACATGTACGTATGTGTATATATATATATATATATATATATATATATATATATATATATATATATATATATATATACACATGTATATATATATATATACATGTATATATATATATATATATACACATATATATATATACACATGTATATATATATATATACATGTATATATATATACATATATATATATTTATATATATATATATATATATATATATAGAAATATATATATTACAGCCACCACTGTGGTCAGTGTATGTAGCCCATAATGGTGTGTGAGTGATTGGTTGTGTACCTAAACAGGGAACCATAATCTCTTTTTTTTTAAATAATTTTTGTTTTT
The DNA here is from genome assembly GCA_027704905.1 of Muraenolepis orangiensis. Taxonomy (NCBI): domain Eukaryota; kingdom Metazoa; phylum Chordata; class Actinopteri; order Gadiformes; family Muraenolepididae; genus Muraenolepis; species Muraenolepis orangiensis. The sequence continues at coordinate 12,439,395 of CM051018.1, forward strand.
TTAAATGACCTTTGAGAAAACGATTTACAGACAATCATACGTTGATGTTTAGCTAGCTGTGTTTAGCTAGCTGTCGTGTGGTCCATGTTGGCCTCGTCTTGGTCCGGAGCTACAGCTCAAAACAAAATCAAACATACCTTTTATTTTTGTTTAGGTTTTTGACCAATACTAACTCTCTCTCTCTCTCTCTCTACTCTCTCTCTCTCTCTCTCTCTCTCTCTCTCTCTCTCTCTCGCTCTCTCTCTCGCTCTCTGCTCTCTCTCTCTCTCTCTCTCTCTCTCTCTCTCTCTCTCTCTCTCTCTCTCTCTCTCTCTCTCTCCATGGATCTCTTTATCTTTGGGGCCAAATGTGGCAGAGATGCTTCCTGTTCTGCATATGAGACAGAGACAAATACTGGCATGCTAATTCTGAAGCCATGACAATGATATGTTAAGGTTAAAGCTATCGTTCATGTATGCACAGTAACCACAGTGTCTCCCTTTTTTTGGTTTCTGAGAGACACTTCGAGAATTCAAGGGGGAGGGCGGGACGGGACGGGGGAGGGACGGGACGGGGGACGGGGGGGGGGGGGGGCGGGGGGAGAACATTCAAAACGGCGGAACGGCTTCCTCATTTATAGTGACAGGCCCATTGTGGGGGATGTAGTAAAGCTTGTCGTTCAGGAGCTTCCGACGTGCAGCACTGCACTGCTGCTGCGCTTTGAGGTGCCCTTGTAACCCTGTAACTCCTGACGCTTCAACTTAAAACCGCACGCACGTACACACACACACACGCACACACACACGCACACACACGCACACACACGCACGCACACGCACACACACGCACGCACGCACACACACACACACACGCACGCACACGCCACGCACACACACGCCACACACAAAACAAGCATGCACGCACGCACGCACATACACGCACACAAACACACACGCACACATGCACACACAAAAAAATATAATATCCCTAACATAAGTGGACTCACGCGAGTGGAAGTAGTTTTACATTAGAAGTAAGAGTTTATACTGTACATGTCTAAGAGGAACAGTAGGACAGACGGTTATAGAGGTGGTTTATGTTTTTGCTGGCGCCTGTAGAATGACCTGCAGATTGAAGCTGAGAGTAGAGTAGCACCTGGTATTAGTAATAGCAGTGGTAGTAGCAGTACTAGCTGGTACCGTGGTACCCGGAGTAGTCGTAGTCGTGGTAATAGTAGTTATAAGAAGAAGAAGAAGAAGAAGTAGTAGCAGCAACGGTACGGTAATGAATTGCACTGAGAAAAACCTGAGTCAAATCCTGCTTGAGCCGGTTTTTCGGATGGGAGGGGCTTGGGAATGTGTTTGCTTACGGCCCGCTGTATGTGGGCTCCGACTTGTGTGCATCTTGTGCAGCGTTTTGCTAATCTTGTGTTGTGTCTGTGTCTTTTTTTTGTTTTTGTCGTGTGCCTGAGAGACAACCGGCGATAATGGCAGTTTGGATTAAATAAGAGTTAAAATCTATTATAGTACACGTCATCTCAAACCCTGCCCCCCTTGAGACCCCAACCCCCCCCCCCCCCCCCCCACACACACACACTCCCAATCCCCATCATATAAATACAGCTATTGACCTATTGGACGATGTGTCGCCGCCGACGAAGGGGGCGTGTGTGTGTGTGCGCGTGCGTGTGTGCGTGCGTGCGTGCGTGCGATTGGCCGGAGTTCAAAGGGCAGATTTACATCTCAAAGCGCAGCCGGCTGAGCTCCAAGCCCGGAGCTCCTGTCACTTCCTTCCATGTGGACATTTGGTAACCACTGATCACAGTTTTGTCGTTTTTAGACGAACACGTTTAAGAGTCTAAGAGAGGAGAAGAATAGTTTAAGCGGCCCGTGAAAAAGCTTGTTCAAAAGCAGGAGGGGGGGGGGGGGGGGGGGGGGGGCATAAAGTGTAGTTAGTATGAAGGGGCGGACCGGGTTTTGTTGGGGGGGGGGGGGGGGGGGGAGGAGAGGGGAGGTATACGTTCCTGGGTCAATCCCAAGCTGCAGCTCAGGTTGTGTGTGTGTGTGTGTGTGTGTGTGTGTGTGTGTGTGTGTGTGTGTGTGTGTGTGTGTGTGTGTGTGTGTGTGTGTGTGTGTGTGTGTGTGTGTGTGTGTGTGTGTGTGTGTGTGTGTGTGGCGAGGACGGATGGACGACGACCTCGAGAGTTCAGCTGTACCGCCGCCGCCGCCGCCGTGTTAGCGTGGAAGCTAACCACCCCCCCCCCCCCCCCCCCCCCTGGCCTCGTGCGTTCATTCCCGCCCGCTGGCAGAGTAGGAGAACTGTGGGAAATGCGGTCGTCTCTCGTTGTCCAGGCAGTCCATGCCGTCCTCATCGACTGGGCGGAACACAGTGTGGATACAATTAGTGTTAGTGTGTCACTGGTCATAACATTAAAATGTTAATATGAGACACACACACACACACACACACACACACACACACACACACACACACACACACACACACACACACACACACACACACACACACACACACACACACACACACACACACACACACACACACACACACACACACACACACACACACACACACACACACAGACACGACAACACAGCAGAGAGAGCAGCAGAGAGAGAGAGAGAGAGAGAGAGAGAGAGAAGGAGAGAGAGAGAGAGAGAGAGAGAGAGAGAGAGAGAGGAGAGAGGAGAGAGAGAGAGAGACTCACATTTCTCTGGTGGCGTTACTGTGATGGTCTGGGCCGTGAACTCCTCGTCAAAGTACCTGGTGTCTGTCTCAGACGCCACCTGAGGCTTGAAAGGCGGAAGCAGCTAGAGAGAGAGAGAGAGAGAGAGAGAGAGAGAGAGAGGAGAGAGAGAGAGAGAGAGAGAGAGAGAGAGGAGAGAGAGAGAGAGAGAGAGAGAGAGAGAGAGAGAGAGAGAGAGAGAGAGAGAGAGAGAGAGAGAGAGAGAGAGAGAGAGAGGAGAGAGGAAGGGGGGAAAGAGGGGGAGAGAGAGAGAGTGGGAGAGAGAGAAGGAGAGGGAGGTAAAGAGAAAGAAAAAAAGCAAGAGAGGGAGAGAGAAGTATTCCATTTGGGGGTCATCATTTTTAAACATTAAATGTGTGTATTTTAATTAATTGTAGAGAGAACCGAGAATACAACAAAAAACAGAAAGTGAAGAGACAAGTCAGAAGTAACAAGTCAAAGAGAGGAGAGGAGAGAGGGGGTGAAACAGAAGAGAGAGAGAGTGAGAGAGCGAGAGTGCGAGAGAGAGAGCGAGAGAGAGAGAGAGAGAGAGAGGAGAGAGAGAGAGAGAGAGAGAGAGAGAGAGAGAGAGAGAGGGGGGAAATGTAGAGAAAAGAGAGGGATAGACAGACGACGCCTGTGTGACATATTGTGTAAGGAAGCCTCCCGGCACCTGGGTCACACGTGGAGGTGTCACGCACACACACGCACACACACCCACACGCCTCCGTAGCGCTAACGCGCGTGTTTGTGTTTGCGTCAGTCCAATGTACGCGCATCGCGTCTCTCTGTGTACCCGCTGTGTCCCACACACAAGATCCTGTGTCCTGTGGGTAGAACAAAGTAATACGGCGTGTGTGTGTGTGTGTGTGTGTGTATACACTAGGACAACAAATATTTAAACAATCCATTTCACATTTCGTTGATTTAGAATTATTTTATATGATATTATATTTCTCTGCATTAGACATTGCATTCATTGCTGGAATTAGACCAACGCTGTCTGCCACAGAATGCAGAGACGCTCGTCAACACGTTCATATGGTCTCTAGACTAGATTACTGCAATGCACTGTTCTCTGGGTTACCGAACTCGTGTGCAGAACGCTGCCGCAAGACTGTTGACTAGGATCAGAACGTTTGACATCATTACTCAACAGGTCTACTCCTCGCTCCACTGGCTTCCGGTTAATACAAGGTCGGATTTCAAGGTGCTACTGCTTACTTATAAAATCCTTCACGGATTAGCACCGTCACACCTGAAGGACCTGGTTGTTCCTCCGTTGTCCAGGAGAGAATCAGAAAGAAACCATACCTGCTGAAGAAATCAGCAGGGAATAGAGCGTTCTCCTACCGTGCGCCCTGTTTGTGGAACAGTCTGCCGCCTGTCATCAGGGAAGCAGACTCTGTTGAAATATTTAAATCTAAACTTAAAACCTACTTTTTTTTACATTGTTGGCTCCTAAGAGTGGCCCTCAGTTCTCATAACATCGACCCGTTAGCCAGCACTAGCCTACCTCTGCTGCGGCTAGGTACTGGACTAGAGGTTCTCTACATGTTCCATGTCCACCCTACCCCATCTAACCACACCGCAGTCTGCTTCTGTTCTCCAGTGTGCCGCTGTGATCCCCACCTGAAGGATACCGACCAGCACCACACACAAATTATATTCTCATTTTTATATTCGTACTTACTTTGTACTTTTCTTTGTACATTACTATGTACATTACATTGTATTTCACGTATGGCACCCATGGCACTCCTGGACCATCCCTGGAAGGAGGGGTTCCCTTCCACTCTGCGTTCCTTCTCAAGATTTCTTAGATTGTCTTGCCCTTAGGGGGGGCTAGTGTTTGGGGGGTGTTGTAATCATGTGGCGTGTGAAGCCCTTTGAGACTGTAACTGTGATTGACTTGACAGAACATTATGTTGCCAGTGTTTAAACATGTTTAAAGTATGTCTTCTGTGATCTTGAGCAGAGTACGCTATGCCCCTTTTGTCACCGTTACGAAAAATAACACATTCAGTCATGTAGAAAAGAACAGGTGTAAAATCCTATGTTTTTGCCGGTCTCCAGCCAGCCAGTTTATGAACTCCAACTGAACGAAGAGTACCAGCTAGGTATCAGGAAGTTGGCATAAGCCGTAACCATGGGGATAACACCTCCCCCCTCCTCCCTAGAATTCTTCAGAATCTCAACACTATTGAGATTTAAGAAGATTTAAGAAGAATTCAGAAGAATCCGAGCTGAAACAGGAGGCTTACTTGCACTTTAAAGCCCATACCAAAAAATAAATAAAAAAAACCACCATATACAGTACCTGTAAAATAAGCATGAATTCACTCTTGGTACATAACACCATCTTGTTCTAGATTCCACGGTATTAAAAGTACTAGACTATAGGTGGTACTCGGTAAAACATAAGGACTTGTACTTGAAATTGACTGTCAAGACAGTGGCCCGTGGTGTGGGTAATGAACAGTGTGCATGTCAGCCAGCCGGGGACAACATGTATACCTTTCTGTTATAGACGTCCTGCCAGTCGACCAGACAGAAGAAACTGTGTCTCATGATCTCCTTAGCATCGTCCGGTCCTCCACCCAGCCTAGAGGGGGGGAGGAGAAGAGAGAAGAGGAGAGAGGAGGAGAGAGAGAAAAGGGGAGGGGGAAGAAAGGGGGGGAGGAGAGGGAGAGAGTGGAGGAGAGAGGGGGGAATGAGGGGAGAAAAGGAGAGGAGAAGTGGTAAAGAGAGAGGGAGGGAGGGGGAGAGAAGATGGGAGGAGATGAGAGGGGGAGAGTAGAGGGAAAAGAGGGGGGGAGAGAAGATGGGAGGAGAGGAGAGGAGAGGAGGGAGGAAATGAAAGGAGAAGAGAGAGGAGAGAGGAGGAGAGAAAAAAGGGGAGGGGGAAGAAAGGGGGGAGAGGAGAGGGGAGGAGAGGAGAGAGTGGAGGACAGAGCGGAGAGGGAGAGATTGGAGGACAGAGCGGAGAGTGGAGGACAGAGCGGAGAGGGAGAGAGTGGAGGAGAGAGGCGAGAGCGGAGAGGAAGAGAGTGGAGGAGAGAGGAGAGAGTGGAGGACAGAGTGGAGAGGGAGAGAGTGGAGGACAGAGCAGAGAGGAAGAGAGTGGAGGAGAGAGCCGAGAGCGGAGAGGAAGAGAGTGGAGGAGAGAGGAGAGAGTGGAGGACAGAGCGGAGAGGAAGAGAGTAGAGGAGAGAGAGAGGAGAAGAGAGAGGAGATAGAAGAGAGAGAGAGGGGAGTAGAACGGAGGGGAGGAGAAAGGGATGGAAAGGAGAGGGGGAGGAAAGAGTGGGAATGAGGGGAGAAAAGGAGAGGAGAAGTGGTAAAGAGAGAGAGAGGGAGAGGGAGAGAAGATGGGAGGAGAGGAGAGGGGACAAGCAGAGGGAAAGGAGGGGGAAGGGAAGATGGGAGGAGAGGAGAGGAGGGAGGAAAGGAAAGGAGAGGGAGAGAAGATGGGAGGAGAGGAGAGGGAAAGAAGGGGGGAGAAAATATGGGAGGAGAGGAGAGGGATAGGAGGGGGAGAGTAAATTTGTATTGTTGAATGGACAATTGGTATCCCTTCTCTTTGCAAGAAGAAGGCCCTAGAGATCATACATTTCATCTCCAGACCAGAAATCTGAAGAAGAAGAGAAGACTGCAACAAGAACCTTCTTTTGTGAAGTGCCATCCAGCTCTCACACACACACACACACACTTGACACACACAAGCACACACACACACACGCACCGCTTGTTGGGGTCCTTGATGAGCAGGCCCGACAGCAGGGACTTGGCGTCGGTGGACAGCGTCCGGGGGAACTTGATGTCCTCCATGAGGATGAGCTCGAACAGCTTCTCGTGGTCCTGGTTGTAGAAGGGCAGCCGACCGCACATCATCTCGTAGGTGACCACGCCCAGGCCCCACCAGTCCACCGCCCGCCCGTAGTCGTTGTCCTCCAGCACCTCCAGGACGAGAGGAGAGAGAGAGAGAGAGAGAGAGAGAGAGAGAGAGAGAGAGAGAGAGAGAGAGAGAGAGAGAGAGAGAGAGAGAGAGAGAGAGAGAGAGAGAGAGAGAGAGAGAGAGAGAGAGAGAGAGAGAGAGAGAGAGAGAGAGAGAGAGAGAGAGAGAGAGAGAGAGAGAGAGAGGAGAGAGAGAGAGAGAGAGAGAGAGAGAGAGAGAGAGAGATCGATCCATTTGGATGCTGATGCTGTCGAAATGAAAACTGTTCTGTGTAAAACAGTGATGGGACAGAGGTGGGAGCTGGGACAGCGGATGTTTCCAGTGATGGTCGAGGAGCGCGTTTGAGGTAAAGTGGTTTGCTAAACTAAAGGGAGAAAGAGAGGAATCTTATACATCCAACATATGGTCTTTGGTCACAAACACCCACCAGTGCACACCCAACAGTGCAAACCCACCAGCGCACACACACACACACACACACACACACACACACACAACACACACTACACACACACAGGCCCTGCTGGCACAAGAGGGAAAATGTGTATTCTACAACTTTTTCAATTTTCAATGGTGTCTACATTTAAAGAAATGTATCTGTTTATAAGAAAGAAAGGCACAACAAGCTAACAATCTTCTCAGCCTGTTTACACGTAGTGACTAACAGTTTAGGAGAGCCAACACACACACACACACACACACTTGATATGCACACACACACACACACACAGGTTTTGGATTTGTACCACATTGGTTCAGTTTCCACAACCTCCAAGAATGGCCAGAGACGTATAGTATAGCGACTGTGGCTTCTCGACCCAGTCTACATTGCTTCGGATAATGCCAAAAATCGTGTTTAACAATATCAATACAAAGGTCTAGGACTAGGTAGAATCTTTAAACCAGCTTAATCCTGGTTTGACACAACTTGACACGACGCTTCCGCAAGAGATCGTGTCTTGGCAATAACCGAAGAGGGATGTAGCGCACGCTAGAGGTAAAGTCAGAGGTAGAGTCTTGACAACTGGTGTCTAGATCTCCTGCAGACAACCGTCGGTTCCCCTCCTGTTTGAACGGCGGGGGGAAACATCTCAATTTGCGTCGCCATTTCGCAGCCCTTTTTTTTCTCGATTCCACGATTTGAAGAGGGATTCAAAACGCTTGTGTAAACCCCCACCAGTCATTCGTCGGAGTCACACACACACACACACACACATGCACACGCATGCAAGCAGACACGCACACACACACACACACACACACACACACACACCGGAACACACACACGCACGCACACACACACACCACACACACACACACACACACCGTAGTGCTGTTCCTTCAAAGACCCTCGCCACTGTAAGAGATCCAATAAACTCGTCGCCCCCCACCAGATGCCCCGTCTCGTTCCTTGCCAGCGCAGCCTGGCACGGTGCGCCGTCACCTGGCAGGACACAACAGGACACACCCTGGATGAACAGGCCGCAACCCAGCTCAAGGCCAGAGGTAGCCGGCGAGTGGTGGTTGACACAGGTCCTGCAAGCTGTTTTGCGTTAGCGTGTGTGTGTACTTTTGTGTGTGTGTGTGTGTGTGTGTGTGTTTTCTCTCTCTTCCATGTCTCACTCAAAGTCTTCAGTCTTGGCTACCTTTACCTGCCTCTCTCTCTCTCTTTCCCTCTCTCTCTCTCTCTCATCCTATCCTCTAATCATGTCTCTCTCGCTCTCTCTCCTCCCGTCTCCCGGGTGCTCTGTGGCTCTCACCTCTGGGCGAGCGTCAGCCAAAGGATGAGAAGGGAGAGAAGGGATAGATGAGACGCTGTGTGTGTGTTTTCAGCGGTTTCATTGCCGCTGTGGCCATCGTTCAGATCGGACCACTGTGAGTAACTCGGTACACCGTGGGCGTGTGTGTGTGTCTGTCTGTGTGTCTGTGTGCGTCTGTCTGTCTGTCTGTCTGTCTGTCTGTCTGTGTGCGTGCGTGCGTGCGTGTGTGTGTGTGCGTGTGTGTGTCACAGAGACTAAGAAGTTTGAACAGAAGCCAGAGTGGCATATGTTGTGCACTTCAACAATAATAAAAAATAACATCCCAAATGCTAACAATGGACACACAGGCACA
>CM051018.1:12453189-12463189 GCA_027704905.1 Muraenolepis orangiensis
GTGCAGCAGAGCTATTCAAGCTTTTAATTTTAATGTGTGAAGAGCTTTTATTTTTTTTAATTCCCCACCCCCCTTCATCCACTTGTCTTGTGTTTTCTTGGCTCCTGTGAGCGAGGCCGGGGCCAAGACTGCAAGGCACACACACGTTCACACACACACACGCACACACACACATGCTCACACACACACACGCACACGCACACACACACACATATACACACACACACATACACATACACGCACACACACACACACACACACACATATACACCCACATACACGCACACAAACACACACACACACGCACATATACACACACACACACACACACGCACATATACACACACAAACACACACACACACCTTTGTGGCATCAGTGCGCCTCACTTTGTCTGGTGCACGTCTGCCATATTCTCTCTCTCTCCCTCTGTAACTACCACTCAACTCATAATTAGTTTTAATAATATCCTAACTATTTTTTATAAAAATCATAATAAGAATAATAACTATAATAATTATAATTATATAAATACTGTAATACTTCTACCATTACTACTAATAATAATAATACATAAAAAATAAAAGTAATGAAATAATAAATTAAAAACCTAAACCTAATCAATAGAGATATTTTGGTAGCTCGATATTTCGAGCTACAAAGTTGGAAAAATATGGATGCTCAGACGCTAAACTTTGTCTCGCGCTATCAATATAGGTAACGTATTAGCTAGCTACTCACATGTATACTTTTAAAACAGCTAATAACAACATTAACATTTAATTATACGGGTTCAACCAACTACTGTAGTGGTACGCTGATTGGTCAGTAAAAATCTAAAATGTGTTTTCAATTCATAGAATCTTATACCAAAAATGATCACTTAAACGAAGTGGGCGTCATGTTGAAATGACGTCAGATGGCATTGAGGCTTGAATCGTACCGAGTTTCCGACGAGGAACTCTGAGCTAACACTCAGATGCCGCTTTATTGGATTTTTCCCATCAAGAATTCAGAATCCCGACCTCTAAATTATAATCGAACGCAGCCTGTCTTCTTGTCTGAATTCATGTGATTATTGCATCCCTGCATGACCCTATGAAGCGTCCGATCGTATCTCTCTCTCTCTCTCCTCCCCTCTCCCTCTCTCTCCCCTCTCTCACTCTCTCCCGTCTCTCTCTCTTTCTATCCCCCTCATCTCTCTCCCCCTCTCTCTCTCCCCTCCTTCCCCACTCTCTCCCTCTCTCCCCCTCTCTCTCTCCCTCTCTCCCCTCCTTCCCCACTCTCTCCCCCTCTCTCACTCTCTCCAGTCTCTCTCTCAATCCCCCCCTCACTCTCTCTCCCCCCCCTCTCTCTCTCCCCTCCTTCCCCCCCCTCTCTCTCTCCCCCCCCCCCCCTTTCTCTCTCTCCCCCCTCTCTCTCTCTCCCCCCCCTTTCTCTCTGTCCCCCCTTCTCTCTCTCCCCTCCTTCCCCCCTCTCTCTCTCTCCCCCCCCCTTTCTCTCTCTCCCCCCTCTCTCTCTCTCCCCCCCCCCTTTCTCTCTCTCTCCCCCCTCTCTCTCTCTCCCCCCCCCCTGTCTCTCTCTCTCCCCCCTCTCTCTCTCTCCCCCCCCCCCTTTCTCTCTCTCTCCCCCCTCTCTCTCTCTCTCTCTCCCCCCCCTTTCTCTCTGTCCCCCCTTCTCTCTCTCGCCTCCCTTCCACCCCCCCCCCCTCTCCTCTCTCTCTCTGTCTCTGTCTCTGGGGGCCCCTGGGCTGTGTTTACCTTCAGGTCCCGGTACACGATCTTGGCCGAGTGCAGGTAGTCGAGCGCCGAGACGATCTCGGCGCCGTAGAAGCGCGTGCGCTCCTCCGAGAACACCCTCTCTCTGGATAGATGGAAAAACAGCTGCAGACGGAGGGGGGAGGGACAGGGGGTGGAGGTGGGGGGGGGGGGAGAGGGAGAGAGGCAAACGGGTTAAAGACGGTGGGAGGAATGGAGAGAGAGAGAGAGAGAGAGAGAGAGAGAGAGAGAGAGAGCGAGAGAGAGAGAGAGAGAGAGAGAGAGAGAGAGAGAGAGAGAGAGAGAGCGACGAGGGAGGAGGAGAAGGGGGACAGCAGGGACGACGCAGCAATAATTACTGATTTATTGGAGGAAATTAGCACAACACAAACTGCCTGCCCGCGCCATATTGAGATGATAGATGGAGAAGGGGGAGGAGGGAGAGGGGGGAGAGAGAGTGTGTGTGTGTGTGTGTGTGTGTGTGTGTGTGTGTGTGTGTGTGTGTGTGTGTGTGTGTGTGTGTGTGTGTGTGTGTGTGTGTGTGTGTGTGTGTGTGTGTGTGTGTGTGTGTGTGTGTGTGTGTGGTGGGAGGGGGGGGGGGGGGGGCTCGCAGGATGGCGGGCGGAGGCACAAGGCAGCTGGCGCCTCATCTACCTCACAAGCGCGCACACACACACACACACGCACACACACACACAATCCACATTAGCCTCTGAGCTAGGCTGGCACAGTGCTCCGGCCACAGGGTTCAAATCAAAGGTTTAATCAATACACCAGTCTAGTTAAAGACAGGTTCAGCCCTGCCAAGAACCCCCCCCCACCCCACACACGCACACACACTCTCACACGCACACACACGCACACTCTCACACGCACACACACGCACACTCTCACATACACCCACACACACACTCTCACCCACACACACACTCTCTCACACACACACACACACACACACACACACACACACACACACACACACACACACACACACACACACACACACACACACACACACACACACACACACACACACACACACACACACACACACACACACACACACACCAACACAAACTCCCCCCCCCCACACACACAGTCTCACACTGTCACACACACTGTCTCACACAACCCCCCACACACATACACTTGTATACACAAGCACACACATATGCACATCTGCATACACACACACACACACACACACAGACACACACACAAATAATCACACTTATCATGCATTAGCGGCCTAGCTAGCATTGATTGCTGAGAGCTGCTGCACGTAAGACCTAGAGAGCCTGCCTTGGTCTATTCAGTGTGCTAGTCTGGCGCTAGTCTCACTCAGAAAGAACAGAGATTACAAGACTGTGTTATCATGTGATCAGCCTGTTTGTGGGCCTTGTTTACCTCCGCCATCGGAGAGGTTTGTTTGTCTGTTTATCTGTTTGTCTGTGTGTTTTTTTTTGTCTTTTCGCCAGATTATCAAAAAAGTTATGTGCGGAATTGGACAAAACTCACCCCTGAATTCAGGGGACTTTTTGGTGTAGCGGAGGTCTAAGCTCTACTGAGGGCCCAGTGCAGTGCCCAGGTCACCTAGACATTGATCAAGGCTGTGGGTTCGTCATTTTAATCATTGGTATCGATGGGCCTTTGTGCCTTTATGGAGAGGCCAGTGAAATGAGACAGAGGTGGAGACAGGAGGGTGGGTGGAGCCAGGAGAGTGGGTGGAACCAGGAGAGTGGGTGGAACCAGGAGAGTGGGTGGAGCCAGGACAGTGGGTGGAGCCAGGACAGTGGGTGGAGCCAGGACAGTGGGTGGAGCCAGGAGAGTGTGAAGAGCACATCCGCTTTCAGTCTGCTCCCATGTTAATCAAGGAGCACTTCCACACTGAAGCGTATTGCGGAGTGGAGCGTGTTGTCACAGAGTCTATTTATTCCGCCTCCGCCTGGCGTTTTTAACACATTTATTTTTTGTATCAGCTGATCAATTTAAATGTCCTGGATGGCGAGTCCAAGTCGCATTAAATACACCTCCCGTGTTGAAGACAATGGCGCCATCCCAAAACACCCCTGGCCCCGCTCACTTACTGACAAAACTCTGTTTTGAGGCATCCATGTGGTGTAGGGCTAGGGTGTCCTGTAGGGGGAGTATAAGTGGACTAGGGGCCTCCTGGATACTGGGTGTGCGTGTGTGTGCGTGTGCGCGTGTGTGTCTATGTGTCTGTGCGTGTGTGTGTGTGTGTGTGTCTATGTGCGTGCGTGCGTGTGTGTGTGTATGTGTGTGTGTGTGTGCAATGAAGTATCGCAATATAGTATAAGCTGGCTGCTGTGATCTTGAATGGATAAGAAGTGTAAAAGCCATACTGGATGTATGTGTGACTGTTGGAGTGGATCAATATCATATGTCAATGCTCTCTCTTCCAAGCATGACCCCTGACTGTAGCTTGCAACCTTTGTTGTTCCAACTCAATGCTTTGCTTCTGAACAGTTTGTGTGTGTGTGTGTGTGTGTGTGTGTGTGTGTGTGTGTGTGTGTGTGTGTGTGTGTGTGTGTGTGTGTGTGTGTGTGTGTGGGGGTGTGTGGGTTTGTGGGTGGGTGGGTGTGGGTGTGTGTGAGGTGGGTAACAGGACAGGTGGGCCTTCATCAGTGCACTGGCAGCTGTGACTGTGGCAGGTTTGTAATGGGTTCTCTGTGTGCCGATGTGGACTGTCTGCTCTGTGTGTGTGTGTGTGTGTGTGTGTGTGTGTGTGTGTGTGTGTGTGTGTGTGTGTGTGTGTGTGTGTGTGTGTGTGTGTGTGTGTGTGTGTATGTGTGTGTGTGTGTGTGTGTGTGTGTGTGTGTGTCAGTGTGTGTGTGTGTCAGTGTGTCAGTGTGTGTATGTGGCATTTGTGGCGACAGTTTGGTCCATTGAGGTAAGGACTGTGTGTAATTATGTGGGTGCTTCTGTATTTATTAGTGTGTGTGTGTGTGTGTGTGTGTGTGTGTGTGTGTGTGTGTGTGTGTGTGTGTGTGTGTGTGTGTGTGTGTGTGTGTGTGTGTGTGTGTGTGTGTGTGTGTGTGTGTGTGTGTGTGTGGTGTGTGTGTGTGTGTGTGTGTGTGTGTGTGTGTGTGTGTCTATTAGTGCACGGATGCCCAGGGTTGGCACTGGCTGGACTGTCTAACTATTTGGGAGGGGAGCAGGTGACAAAATGAGTGGGAGAATGAACCAAGATTGCAAAAACGTCCCGATTAGAAAAAAATGGGGAAATGTAAAATGTGTTGGAATCCAAACTCATTTAAACTCTAAATGTCATTCTGGTTGCATCAGGCCCATGGGTAAAGGCGATAAATAGATGTAAACAGAGAGTTCTGGAACCAAGAGGAGAGTGAGGAGTGCAAAGCAAGAAACTTATCGGTTTTGAAAAATGAACAGGAGTAACTTTGCCCAAGTTTTGCATCCTCTAAAACCAGTAGTTCCCAAACGTTTTAAGGGCCTGTACTCCTTCAAACATTAAAACCCCATATGTGTACCCCATATGAAGACAAGACAGTGTTATTTTCTATTTTGGCCTTCTCATATTTCAAAAAAGTGATATGCACATCATACTTCCCTGGAAAAGATCATAAGGAGAAATGTCATAGTCTGTTCTTGCAACAACCAAATGAATGACCAACTGAAGCTGAGTATGGGGAGGGTGTGTGTGTTTTTTAGAGTGGGTTTATTTTTGACACAGAGAGACTATTACATATTTGTTTTGTTTGCGAAACCGCAACATTACACATGCCCCACTTCGGGAATAGCCGCTCTATAGGATTCTCTGTTCCCTACTTAAATCCGAGCACTGTTAGAAATTTAAATTAGAGCACTGTTTCTGTATAAATGAGTCTCATGAATCAGACATTAGATTAATAATCTAGCGTCTGATAGCAGACTAGCTCAAATCTGGTTGAACAGGGAGTTTCACTTTCTTTCGCGTCATATTTGTTTCGACCAATCATGTTGCTGGAGGCGGGGATGTGTAAGCGCGTGATTGGCTAGCAGCCAACACAAACTCTCCCGCCCAGAAGTTATGCTATAGCATAGTAGGACTGCTGATTACATTAGCAGATGATGTCTTCATAGACACAAAACAATCATTTCTATTGAATATTCTAATGTAAATGAAATGCACTGAAGAGCCTCTTTGGATACCTTAGAATCGAAATGTTTTAAATATTATAAAATAAAGCTATAATTGGAATAGCTTGTTCAGAGTCGGTTACAAGCACAAAGTTCAATGATTGAAATGGATTAGCCACTTTGGCTAACTATTAGCAAAAATGTGTTCTTTGTTAGCAATCAATAATTCATTGTTATAGTAGTACGAGCTGCAGGTTGCTGTTGATGTGTTGTGTTTTGTTGATGTTGTTTAAACATACCTCTCCTCCGTTCACGTACTCCATGACGAAACAGAGGCGGTCTTTAGTCTGGAATGAATACTTCAACGACTGAAACGAGAACAAATAAAATAATGTAAACACACGAAAGAACGCCGACCGATTTTTCTTTTTCCCCTCACCGAAACTTATAATACATAAACATATAATATACCTCAATTATCTCGTACACATCATTAATATAACATAAGAAAAATATTTCTTGCCTTCATCGATTGCCCATCCCTTCCCCATCGTTTTCTGGCTTCATGTTTAGCTGATGACCATGAAGTGTCTCTTTAAGGTGTGTGTGTGTGTGCGTGCGTGTGTTCGTTTGTGTCTGTCTGTCGAGTGTGTTCATATCAAGGGAGCTAGCTGCCAAACAAAGTTGGCAAACAGTTGCTCTGGGTGTCCCTCTGGTTGCAGGTGTTGCACAGGTAAACTTAGCTGTGAGCTACAATGGAGAGAGACTGTGTGTGTGTGTGTGTGTGTGTGTGTGTGTGTGTGTGTGTGTGTGTGTGTGTGTGTGTGTGTGTGTGTGTGTGTGTGTGTTTTCCATGTGCTGCAGCATCTGGAATGTGAGTGAAATGAGCAGCAGTGTGCATACAACTGCGTGTGAGTTGAATACGAGAACAAGAGATAAGAGTGCAGAGCGAACAGTCGCATGACAGTTAATGTACAGCTGTTTGTTCTCTCCATCCTAATTAGACCCAAGGGACTGGAATCCATATAGGATTAAGATGTGTGCGAATGTGTGTGTGTGTTTGTGTATGTGTGTGTCACTGATGTTGTTTGTGTGTGTTACTGATGTTGTTTGTATGTTACTAGTGTGTGTGCATATGTGTGTGTGTGTGTGTGTGTTTGTGTATGTGTGTGTTACTGATGTTGTGTGTGTGAGAGTGTGTTACTGATGTGTTAGTGTGTGTGTGTGTGTGTGTGTGTGTGTGTGTGTGTGTGTGTTTGTAACGGCCTTCTAATGTTGTTCTTATTCCAGGTAAGGCCGTGGATTGTCTGAGCAGGTGCCCCTTTCTAAACGCACTTCCGAGTCATTCGTTAGAAAATAAATGTTGTTTATTTTCACAAAAAAAGGTTGAACAAAAAGACTTGATTATTCCAATAAAACATTTTAACATTTTTTTATGTACTTAAAGTGGACTAAACTGTACTAAACTGTACTAAATTGTTCTAAAGTGGTCCAAAAATTGTATACAACCGCCATCTCTCAATCCCCATTCACCAAACAAATCTCTAATTTCTGACAGCTGGGCTCTTTCCCCGGGGACATATATATATATAAACTATCATCTAGAATGCATGCTTCTACTATATTAGCACCTAGATGCACATCCAAAAACGTAAATAAATATCAATAAACAGCATAATATATATAATATAATATATATATAATATAATATATATATATAATATCAAATATAATATAAACAACAAATACATTAGATCCATGTTTAATGGCATAAATAATTAACTAAGCAGAATAAACATAAGAGTTAATAATGTCACATAATGGGTACAACAGTGTTACCGATGTTGTGTGTGTGTGTGTGTGTGTGTGTGTGTGCATGTGTGTATGTGTGTGATTGTGTGTGCGTGTGTGTATGTGTGTGATTGTGTGTTACCGATGTTGTGTGTGTGTGTGTGTGTGTGAGTTTGTGTGTGTGTTACCAATGTTGTGTGTGTGTGTGTGTGTGTGTGTGTGTGTGTGTGTGTGTGTGTGTGTGTGTGTGTGTGTGTGTGTGTGTGTGTTTGTGTGTGTGTTACCGATGTTGTGTGTGTGTGTGTGTGTGTGTGTTTGTGTGTGTGTGTTTGTGTTACCGATGTTGTGTGTGTGTGTGTGTGTGTGTTTGTGTGTGTGTTACCGATGTTGTGTGTGTGTGTGTGTGTGTGTGTGTGTGTGTACTCACTGTAAGGAAGGGGTGTCTGGTGTTTTTCAGCACTCTGCTCTCTGTGAGAGTGTGAGCCACTTCATCCTGCACAGAACACCATTAGTCCAGTCAAGACCATTTGAGCCGTAATCAAGTGTTATTTACATTGACATGTACTCGTGTCGCTCCCTCCAAAGCTACTCGAGAGCATGAGAACAATCAAAGCATGGTCAAAGTCTTGTATTGTTTGATTGTTGCTGACCTGAATAATAATACAAATAATACTATTTACTATACTACGACTACTACTACTAATAATAAATAAAAACATTTTTTATTTCTTTTACATATTTTATTATTATTAATTATAATAATAATAAAAACAATAATAATAATGTGGAAAATTACACAAATAATAATAATAATAATAATAATAATAATACAATAAGATACAATAAGATACACAAATAATAAGAATACTAATAATACATAAACATCAATAGATATAGATAATAATCGCTACAAATAAAGCACCTTGGCTATGATCACTTCCTTCTTGAGGATCTTCATGGCGTAGTACTTCCCGCTGGCCTTTTCCCGGACCAGGATGACCTTCCCGAATGTCCCCTTGCCCAGCAGCTTCAGGTAGTCAAAGTCACTCATGGTCTGCAGGAGGGAACAGATTGCAATAGCTATAGTCAGACAGAACAGCTTTAACTTCCTTATGGCCTTCACAATGACACACGTCTTATTCTCTGAAGACGTTCCAACTGTTGTTCTCTGGTCATTTAGCATCAGTTATCTTGGGCTGTTGTTCCAACTGTTGTTCTCCGGTCACGTAGCACCAGTTCTCTAGGGCTGTGGTTCTAACTGTTGTTATCTGGTCACGTGGCACCAGTTCTCTAGGGCTGTTGTTGTTCCAACTGTTGTTCTCTGGTCACGTAGCACCAGTTCTCTAGGGCTGTTGTTGTTCCAACTGTTGTTATCTGGTCATGTAGCACCAGTTCTCTAGGGCTGTGGTTCTAACTGTTGTTATCTGGTCATGTAGCACCAGTTCTCTAGGGCTGTGGTTCTAACTGTTGTTATCTGGTCATGTAGCACCAGTTCTCTAGGGCTGTTGTTGTTCCAACTGTTGTTATCTGGTCACGTAGCACCAGTTCTCTAGGGCTGTGGTTCTAACTGTTGTTATCTGGTCATTTAGCACCAGTTCTCTAGGGCTGTTGTTGTTCTAACTGTTGTTATCTGGCCATGTAGCACCAGTTCTCTAGGGCTGTTGTTGTTCCAACTGTTGTTATCTGGTCACGTAGCACCAGTTCTCTAGGGCTGTGGTTCTAACTGTTGTTATCTGGTCATTTAGCACCAGTTCTCTAGGGCTGTTGTTGTTCTAACTGTTGTTATCTGGCCATGTAGCACCAGTTCTCTAGGGCTGTTGTTGTTCCAACTGTTGTTCTCTGGTCATGTAGCACCAGTTCTCTAGGGCTGTAGTTCCAACTGTTGTTATCTGGTCAAGTATCACCAATTTTTATTAAAAAAAATTCTGCATTGACCGTTTTTTTGAAAAGCCCTGCTTTCTAGCAGAACAATACTTCTATCAAGAATGCATGTGAGTGTGCGTGTGCGTGTGCGCGTGTTACCTTGCGCTTGTGGTGCGTGGTGGAGATGTCCATCTCCTCCTCGGCCATGTTGTCCATTTGGGAGGTGGGGCTACACTGAATCCTCTCCTCCTCCTGCCTCTGGAGCTTATCAGCCACCATCTGGATCGCCTCCGACCACTCGTCTCTGCAGGGTGCCACACACACACACACACACACACACACACACACACACACACACACACACCACACACACACACACACACACACACACACACACACACACACACACACACACACACACACACACACACACACACACACACACACACACACACACACCATCATCAATATCACCATCATCCACATACGCGCA
>CM051018.1:12468189-12503189 GCA_027704905.1 Muraenolepis orangiensis
CACACACACTCAAATAATTAAAAAAAGTTTGAGTGTAATCTGAAACTGGGTTGTTGGCCACAGCAGGCAATTCTGATACTGAGAAACAATGTGTGTGTGTGTGCTTGTGTGTGTGTGTGTGTGTGTGGCTTGGATGTACTAGTCCCTCCACAGGGAACAGGCCTGTACCATCTCTGTTCCATCTGACCACTGCTGATCCTGTACACACACACACATGCACAAACACACACACACACACACACATACATGCACACACATACACACACACACGCACACACGCCACCTGCTCTTCCAGCTTTGGGCAACAGATGTGGCATCACCAGCGGCGTGCCAAGCAGCCAGAGTCGGATGCATGGCCCGGCTTCTCCTCCTCCTCCTCACACTCCTCCTCCTCCTCCTCCTCTTTCCCTCATCCCACCATCCTGTCTTCATCGCCTCCCTCCTGTCTGTTTGGTGTTAAGTGTTCCTTCCCTCCGTCTCCCGACACCCCCAGCCGCATCGCATACATCACGACTCCTCCTTCCTCCACCCTGGGCCGCCGCTCCTCCTTTACGCCACACCGTTCCTCCGAGAGGCCGAAGAGTACCAGAGTACCAGAGTACCAGAGTACCAGAGTACTCCGACGGACTCCGGGAAGGATGACAGGCCTCCTCCACCTCCCACCACCCAAGCGCGCATCCCCAGCCGTAATCAATCTCAGGTTGGCCCCCGGGCAGCTGTGGGGAGGAGACGGGGAGAACTCCTAACAACAGGTACATACCAGTGTGCTTTTCCATTAGGCCCACTGCCAAGTGAGTACACTGCTTAGCACCGTGCGCATCACGCTCCAGCAGACAGGCTACGCTCGTGATGGGGTGAATAAATAGATAAACAGCCATAGCGGTATACCCATAAACATTATTATTATGGTTTTTACTTAGCGCGATTACCGCTAAGTATATGGACCGGTATGATGCCGCGGGACAGCGCTGTACACTGTCGGAAATGGTTGAGGTTTAGGCAAAGCGGTTTAGAGAGAGATTTAGACACGAGAAGGAACACTGGAATTAATGCAATGTTACACCCTTCCACAGGGATAAACTGGCCCCCTACAACACGGGCATTATACAGATTAACGGCAAATTGGTTCAGCCCAACGAAAACAAGTGATTTGCGTCTAATCCGTTGTCTGCCATCTGATAAATGAAATGTAATATTTGAATGTCGCAATTGCGTGCTCATTTCAGTTGTTATATATATACAATATGTTGACCACTCTTCCTAATACTAGCAATATTAGCAAAACTTAAATATTAATTGATTGTATAGAAAAAAGTATTTCTACACATAATATAATTTAGATATTGATGATGCGCATAAACACACACACACACACACACACACACACACAACAAAGCAAAACAACTGCTGTGTTATTCTACATGTTTTGTTTTCTGTATTTAAACCAATTAGGATGTTTACATCCTAAAGTTTGGAGGACATCCTAAAGGAGTCAAGGAGCCAAGGAGGTAAACAAGGATGAATGTGAATCACACAATCAAATCCATGATCGCTATGTAAGAACATAATCATTAGCGCCTGACATTTCATCCCATAGGGGATAGACAGATCAAATTAATGACTATAGCCTTACAGCAGACCGATATCCGATATCTGACGGTGACTGCCGCTCTGCTCCTGACTCCGGCCCTCCCTGACGGCAGGAACTGAAATCTATGACTTGGTTATGGGTCATCATGATGGTGTCATCTAATCCAACCAACAGAACGACTTACAGTCACGCAGAGGAAGACTGAGAGGCACCCTGGCCCTTGACACGTATGGACATTTTTGTCCAGCTTACTGAATGCTGTACTTATATTTCCCTGCTCATCCTGCACGTGTGTGTGTGCGTGTGTGTGACAAATAAAGTTCTTGAATCTTGAATGCTATTGCGTGTCAAAGTGAATACTATTCAACAGCCCAAGGTTTTACATTAAGACATTGCACTTACATTTCCATGGAAACTATTACTGCATTCATTATTATTATTATTATTACATTATTGTTAATATTATTACATAAAGTAGCACCACAGTAAACAGAAAAAAAATATACATCACCATATAATACAAACATTTATCAAAAATAAAAATAGTGTACATAATGTAAAAATCACCATAAAGCTGCTGAAGTGCTACGCTATAACATACGCTATATTACTATGCTAATCATGGTATGTATGCCTGACAGATTTAGACAGTTGAATGGACTATCGTACATGTGATGACTTACAAAATGAAATAATTGATACATTGATACAGTTTGGGAGAGTGCAACGTTTCAACTGAGAAGCAACATAATCCGTTTTGATCAGCAGGATATATTTAATTGGTAATTGTCAACACTGTAAACAATTGAACGACAATATGCACATTTGCAATTTGTTTAAAAGAATGACAAATCCAAATGACTTTTAAAGTGGCCATTGGTTGGGAGGTTTGCACATGTTTTTGTTTTAACATTATCATTTGAGAGTTGTGGCTGTAAAATGAATACCGTTTTACACATAGAGCGTCATAAGAAATACTGTCAATGGTTAATCTATTGAATTGCTGTGTGTTCCTCACCACATCAGCCACCTGTCTCACAGACAGTAACCCCTAGTGTGGCCTACAGCTGTGTTAAGGGCGTGGCCGCCACAGGTGATGGAGCCGGTATGGCCTGCAGCGTCCGCCTCCTGGAATGTTCCACTGCCCTTTTCTTTATCTCCTTCCCTCTCCAGCTGTGGAGGTGATTTACTAGATGGGTCAGGTCAGTTCAGGTCAGGTCAGCCAGCTCTCTTCTGCAGTGTTTTGCAACGCACCCGGTCCTTGTACTACGCTCATAACATTGTCACTAACATTACACTTTGCTACATACTTTGCTGGACTTTCTGGACTCATCAAAGTGACTGCACTGCACTGCACTGTATTCACGATGCTGCTGCACTACTGGCACTTTAAAATGATTTTAAAGATTTTTGTAAAACAAAAAAAAAATGTTTTAAACATTCAACACATACATACATATTTGTCACTTTGCTGCTCTTTTTTGGTTTATTTTTATTGTAGATATTATTTTTATGGTATTGTTTTGAAGATGTATACTGCAGGAGGGAATGGGGAGTGAGCATTCCAATGCACTACAATGTACTACAAATGGCAAATAAAAATATCTTGTATCTTGTATCTTGCCTTGACGTGGTTGGCCATATACAGTGTTCTTCTTCTTCTAGAGGCACCTGTCGTTGGTGCTGTGTGACCACCTCCACACTCCTGCAGTCTGAGTCTTATTGTAACCCATGGTTCTCGGATTCCACAACCGCTACGCAGCGGGGTCTCCTGGGAACCGGAAGGAGAACACCCAAGCTAAGCCAAATTACTGCAGCCATTCAGGTTCACAAATGATAGCGTTCTTAAGGGTTTCACCGGGTCAAACCGCTCCAGTGGCATGAAGTGACCTACTGGAGGGCGCCCAGGCAGAGGTGGAGGTCCTTGTTTTCCCTTGGTTTCCAAAAGGCTTGATATAGGAGAGACTGAGAGGATACTGTCTTCCTGGTCTTTGGGAGAAGGTCCTATTGTTTGTGGCTTGTGATCAATGATGAATACCGGCCGGCAGTGTAGGTGGCATGTCATCGTTGGCTCAACGATGAATCAAAATATTGTTCAAATTGCAATATGGCCAAGCGCAATGTCCAAATCGCAGGAGCTGCAATTTTGGGACGAAGGATAAAATGTGTAAATGTAAATGCATGAGGCCATTAAAAAATAAAATAACTGTAGCTTAGTTGGTTTTTTTTTGGTGAAAAGGAAAATTGTGACGTAAGACTGACCATTCCCACCAATAGTGAATCATCTCGCCAGCAAAAATAATTGCAATATGATTAGTGTTCACCATATCGTCCAGCCCTACTTGGTGGGGCCCACAGTCTCTCTGCATGCTGCAGTTCAAACAGCGGTTCAGCGGGGACCTTAGAGGCTGCCAGCAACCTTCTATAGCATTGAAAACATCTCCATCTAGCCAGAAGGCCACCACAGAGGCAAGGACACAGACAGCTAGACATAGACATAGACATAGATAGATAGGTCGATTTCTACACACTATAGGCTACCACAGGGCACATCGAATAAAGCATCTGCATTCATCAGCGAGGACACGACAGACAGAGTGAAGTTCTGTAATTTGTCTCAATGATGATCATTAGCCGAGCGTGACGTTTGACATGGGGCTCGTCAGCCAGGTGCAGACGGATCAGACACAGCGCCACGCGGTTCATTATGAGCGGCCGTGACGTGTGGCGTGGGGAGGGACGATCCCGCCACCTGAGAGACCAATCATCACATCCAATGTCCGGGCGCTCATCGCATCAAATGAGCGTGACTGTTCCAATAACAGGTTGCAAAGCTTCGGTGCATCGAAATACACTTCCCCACTGGCGTAGTGGTCAGGCAGCGGAGGCAGAAGGCATAAATGAAGTAAATTAACTGAATAATACTGAATTAATGAACTGTTAATCCTGAATATCTTTTCGATATAAATAGTAAAATAAATAAATATATATATATTTATATCAACGGCTGGTGGTTGTAAAAGTAAGGGAGGAAGGAAGGAAGGTGCCTCACTATTCATTTAGACAGTGTATTAGTCGGTCATTTTTGCCAAACAGAATTGAAACCGATTGTGATCTGAGGGGGAAGAAGCATTGTTTTGATGAAAAATAGCTATTTAGCGATTACTCTATTAATGATGAAAATATGAAAAAGTCCTATGCACAGTGTATGGTTCTACCAAACAAACCGGTTGAAGGAGTATATTTACCTGTATTTAATTAAATTAGGCAAACTGTCATACAGTAAAAACCAGTTATGCACGTAAATCACGTCAATTGTCTAATCGTGAGCCAAAGACGTTGTCATGTTCAGCCATGCTTTCTGTTTACGTTGTCATGCACATGATACGCTTTGAGTTCGTAACTCGTAAGCGTTCAAGCCTGATATATTTGATATAAGTTTCAAGTCTGATATATTTGAGTTGTCTGGAACTCAGAATTAATGAATGACACAAGATAGATCCCTGCAGCCTAGCCTCTGGCTAGACCCACCCTTACAGGAGGAACGTCGTCGCTTGCTGCCGTACACTCGTGTTAAAAACCAGGACTCACCGGCCGCTCGGGTCCGGATGTTTTCTAATGGACTTCAATGGGGAGCTTGGGGAGGACGGTCCTCTGTACTCTGTCATTTTCAATTGCGGTAGGCGTTGCTGTTGGTATTTTGACACGGGGACATGATTGTTGTGCCTTTGAAGTGTAGTAATATTATCCGATTTTTTACAGATTATTCTGTTAAAGTTATGTGTATTTTTTTAAGTTAATTCATCTCTCACATTTTTGGGAGGATGGTCCTCCCTTTCCTCAATGGACGAGCCTCCACCGATACATCATATATATATGGGGCGGCAGTAGCTCAGGGGGTAGAGCGGTCATCAGACAACCGGAAGGTTGCTGGTTCGATCCCCCGGCTCCTCCTTAGCAAAAGTGTCGAGGTGTCCCTGAGCAAGACGCCCTAACCTTAACTTCTCCCAACGCGCTGGCTGGGTGAACGTGAGGCATGACTTGTAAAGCGCTTTGGATAAAAGAGGGACAAGGACAGAAGTGTTGAGGAGGAGAACTAAGAGAAGGAGTGATGTGAAGCCTCGGGGTTCAAGGTTAGACTGTAGAACCCGGGATCGCTACAAAGCAAAAACACCCAACAAACACACTTAGCACACCAGCAGGTTGAACCCCCGAATCTGTGAGTTTTAACGCTGTTGCAAGAACAACAGCCAGCCACCCCTACAACAACCCTCCCCCTCCTCCCTAATATCCTCTTTGTTGGCAGCCACTGTAGTGTCTGCACAGCAGGGCTTGAGGGTACACTTCCTCCTGTGTGTGTGTGTGTGTGTGGGCCGGCAGGTGTAGTGTGAATCCCCGTTCACATACTTGCCACGGAGAAGTTGTTGAGGGGGTAGGCCAGGTCGGCATCCTGTGGCTTCTCTTTGTAGCCAATGAAAGAGCCGTCTGTCTTCAACAGGAAGTAGCGTGGCCGCCAGTTCTTAATGTACTCACCTGTGAGGAGGTGGCGAGGCAGAGAGGGGGAAGAGAGAAAGAGAGAGGGAGAGGGATAGAGAGAGTAAGAGAGAGGGAGAGAGAGAGAGAGAGGCAGAGGGGGGCAAGGGGAAGAGAGAAATAGGGAGCGAGGGAGAGGGAGGGAGAGAGAGGGAGCCAGAGAGAGAGAGTGCGAGGGGCAGAGGGATGGAGAAGGGGAGAGAGAGAGAAAGAGGGAGAGAAAGAGAGAGAGGGAAAGCGAGGGGCAGAGGGAGAGAGATGGGAGGGTGAGAAAGAGGGAGTGAGAGACAGAGAGAGAGAGAGAGAGAGAAGTCTTAATGCAATATCATTCATGTATACAGTTATAGAAGAGCACATTGTAACCCAATTAAAACATCAGGGGAGCGACTACCATGACGATAATTATAACGAGGAGGACAACAATGTACGGATGAAGAGGAAGGTTATGGGGAGATCATTAGGGCCCGCCCGCACGCACTCAGAGGCGGGTGGGCACACACACACACACACACACACACACACACACACACACACAGTGTGTATTGTCATAGAGAGAGAGAGATGCGAGAGGAGAGTAATCAGAGAAGAGGAGAGAGGTGAGAGGGAGAGGGAGAGGGAGAGAGAGAGAGAGAGAGAGAGAGAGAGAGGGGGAGAGAGAGAGATGGGAGAAGAGAGCGATCGGAGAGAGAGATGAGAGAAGAGTGATCAGAGAGAGACGAGAGGGAGTGAGTGAGTGAGAGAGAGAGAGAGAGAGAGAGAGAGAGAGAGAGAGAGAGAGAGAGAGAGAGAGAGCGAGATGCAAGAGGAGAGTAATCAGAGAGAGAGAGAGAAGAGGAAGAGGTGAGAGCGATCAGAGAGAGAGAGAGAGAGAGAGAGGGGGAGAGAGAGAGGGAGAGAGAGAGGGAGAGAGAGATGTGAGCGAGACCTTTATTAGACGGCGGTGGAAACAAACAGTAACATCTGCTGTGCAGCTGGTGACAGGGCATTACCCGACCGGCTGTGACAGGCGGGCTTAGCCTGGCAGCTCTGGCGGCACCGGGACTTTATCAGATGAACTGCTGGCGGATTACACCGCCCTCAACCGCTTGCACACCGCACAGAGGTGGATCACACTCACTGGAAGCAGCATGACACACTCACACTCACACACACACACACACATTACACACACACGAGCGCACACACACACACACGCACGTGCGCAGACGCACACGCACGCACACACCCGATTTCACAGAACAGATTCACCTCACACATACTCACCACAGACAGACAGACACACACACACACACACACACACGCATGCCAGAGAGGGACAGCCACATGGATGGTATAATGTGTAAATAAACGATTGTAGGTTTAAAAAGAATTGACTAAAAGTATTTACTATTTACTTCTTTTCTGTGTTATGTGTTCACCTGTTGACTTCACAAGCCTCACATTTATTTTATTATATTAGGGAGATGAACTGTACGTCACAGACAATGCTACAAGTTATGATTCACCCAAATACCTGTACACTTATTTTGCACACACATACACCCTTAGACACATAGGAGCACACACAGATGCGTGCACACACGCACACTCACACACACACACACACACACGTGTGTGTGCACACACAGAGAAAAAATAAATAAATGAAATATTATTATGCTATTATGCAGGCCTGTGCCGCTTGCCATGTAAATCACCACAGTAACCAAAAGAGTAACAATTACCAAACCATGCACAACTGTTCCACTTTAAACGCTCATTAATTAAGCAGGCATTCCTTCACTCACAGATCACACACACACAAACACAAACACACACACACACACACACACTAAATCCCCCCCCCCCCCTCCTGAAGTACATGTACACAAACACGCCTTCAGAAACACAAGTGCTTGGTGGTTGATCACATTTTATAATTTGCTGGCAGAGGAGAACAGGTAGTGTGTGTGTGTGTGTGTGTGTGTGTGTGTGTGTGTGTGTGTGTGTGTAACGTTCCATTTGTAACATCCACTTAAAGCATAAATGACAGCAGGCCCGGCTCGTTAACACATTGCAGAGAAACACCTGCTCCGCTGATGGGACTTTGTGACCGCGGGCACTGGTGGGTACCTCTGGGTGGCAGCTAGGGAATGGCACGGTGTGTGTGTGTGTGTGTGTGTGTGTGTGTGTGTGTGTGTGTGTGTGTGTGTGTGTGTGTGTGTGTGTGTGGTGTGTGTGTGTGTGTGTGTGTGTGTGTGTGTGTGTGTGTGTGTGTGTGTGTGTGCGTAAGTGTAAGGGTGGGGAGGGGTGATAGAGAGAGAGAGACTCGTAATTGAGTTAAACCTCCGAAGAAGAAGAAGAGGAAGAAGAAGAAGAAGGAGGAGGACAGACAGACAGACAGGCAGACAGACAGACAGGCAGACACCAAGCAAGCTGACAGGTATCAGCGCGATGTGCCAGTACACGGTGCATGCCAAACAGCTCTGTCTGTCTGTTTGTCTGTCCATCTGTCCCTCTGTATAGCATCTAATCTCTCATCTGCTCCACTCCCCGGCTTCCTTTCACATTTATGGATCCTTTTTTTTGGAATTTACGAGGAGAGTCGGCTGTATGTATATACATACAGTGTACACACATACACAGGAAGGAAGGAAGGAAGGAAGGAAGGAAGGAAGGAAGGAAGGAAGGAAGGAAGGAAGGAAGGAAGGAAGGAAGGAAGGAAGGAAGGAAGGAAGGAAAAGAGGAATGAAGGAAGGAAGGAAGGAAGGAAGGAAGGAAGGAAGGAAGGAAAAGAGGACGGAAGGAAAGAAGGAAGGAAGGAAGGAAGGAAGGAAGGAAGGAAGGAAGGAAGGAAGGAAGGAAGGAAGGAAGGAAGGAAGGAAGGAAGGAAGGAAGGAAGGAAGGAAGGAAGGAAGGAAGGAAGGAAGGAAGGAAGGAAAGAAGGAAGGAAAAGAGGACGGAAGGAAGGAAGGAGGGTAAGAACATTTTTTGGATCGGCATATTTAGGTTGATATTTATTGCCGTTGTGTACAATTGTACTTTTCTTGGTTTGACATTTTATTAAGTTTAAAAAGGTGCAAGGGCCTTGCAGCCTTCATTTTTCCTTGACCTACAAAACACAACTCCTGAGAACGCCAAACTAAACCAAGAAATGAGTTTGAATGCGACTGAATGCCAGACCGGCCGAGGAGGATTAAGAAAAGAAAAATAACACAAAGTTAAACTGCTTGAGCTATTAGGAACTGGGCGGTGAGCAGTGGTTCACTGACCCAAGTCCAGTCATCTCTGGGAGTCCGTCTGAAGCTGGTGTCCAACCATCGGACGCCTATGGCTGGCTAGACCCTCACTCAGCTGTCCAGCACGAGGCAAAGCAGTTTGGCAATCTGGCTGGCTGGATCCTGACAGCATGGGTGTGTGTGTGTGTGTGTGTGTGTGTGTGTGTGTGTGTGTGTGTGTGTGTGTGTGTGTGTGTGTGTGTGTGTGTGTGTGTGTGTGTGTGTGTGTGTGTGTGTGTGTGTGTGTAGAGCATGTGTGTATATATGTATGAAAGCCTGTGTGTGTGTGTGTGTGTGTGTGTGTGTGGTGTGTGGTGTGTGTGTGTGTGGTGTGTGTGTGTGTGTGTGTGTGTGTGTGTGTGTGTCGTGGGGGAGTTGGTTTGGCAGGGGGCAGCCAGGGGTGGCACAGCCGCGAACCCCGGACACAAAACTCAGGCACACATTGCGCGCGCGCGCACACACACACACACACACACACACACACACACACACACACACACACACACACACACACACACACACACACACACACACACACACACACACACACACACACACACACACACACACACACACACACACACACACACACACCGCACACACACACGCACACACACACCGCACACACACACCGCACATATAGACACAATTCCCACTCCACCAATCCGACCGGCGGAGTGATCCGGCGGTGTTCTGAGGAGCTATCCCATCTTGGCCCTGACTGCGATGAGTCCAGCAAGAGCTCCCACTCTGGACAGCTTGCCTGGGGAGCCACATGTCTCTGGTTTGGACTGCTGCTGGAGAGAACAGAACAGCCTGTCTCCATCCCACACCATCCCTCTGCCTCCCTCCAACTCCCTCACTTTAGTTAGTTTGCATTTAGTTTTGCCACGCAACTTCGCAACTCTCCCTGAAGGCCAATTAGTAGATACTACAGCATTCAGCGCCTGAAAGCAACAGCGGCCCGCTCTCCCTGTACAAATGGGAGGTCTGTTAGATATATTTAAAGTGAATCGCACGGGTGTTGGAAGACTCAAAGGAAGGCTCTTCGGGGATGAGGTGGAATTCATACTCCATTGTACTAGATATTTTGAATATAACAACATTATAACCCAACAAAAAGGCTATATTATAGTTGCTAACTATAATAGAGCGTGGATATATTTAATGGGATCTAATGGAAGGATCATCACTCCCCATTACTTCAACTACCAGCAATAACACACATTCTCATAGCTTGAGATTGAATATTAGATTTAACCGTTACTCAACGGCAGTGCCAGGCCACTGCTTCTGACAAAGTCCTAAGTATCGGGATATCCACATGGGTTAGAAACATGCAATCGACTCTTTAAATAACTTTTAAACTAATAATATCATCACTTTTGGAGAAAAGTTAACTTGGCACATTCTGCAATTCCCGGCCAAAAGCGGACCCATCAGCCAACAGCGGTAAGACGCAGAGAAGAGTCAGCTGTGACTGCACCCGTTCCAGGCCTTCTGATTGGACAATTACAACTGACTAACTGTCACTCCATTAGCATGCTGATTAACTGCTCATTTGGAGATGGGGGTGGGGGGGTGGGGGGTGGGGGGGAGGACAGGTGAGAGGGAAAAAGGTGTGAGAGTTTAAACAAGACTGCAACACTTTGTTACTCCTGCCTTTACTCTGGTCTACCACGGGCTCATTTGCTTATCATGTCAAACTTTAGGCGTTAATGGGATGGCTTGGGTCAACCACTGACATTCGTGGTGGTGCTGGTGGTGGTAGTGGGGTTGATAATGGTGGTGGTTATGATGCTGCTGGTAGGGATGGTGGTGGTGGGGGTGGGTGTGGGGGTGATGGTGGTGGTGGTGGGGGTGGTGGTGATGGTGATGGTGATGGTGGTGGTGGTGGTGATGGAGGTGGTTATGATAGTGATGGTGGGGGTGGTGGTGGTGATGGAGGTGGTTATGATAGTGATGGTGGGGGTGGTGGTGGTGATGGAGGTGGTTATGATAGTGATGGTGGGGGTGGTGGTGGTGGTGATGGAGGTGGTTATGATAGTGATGGTGGGGGTGGTGGTGGTGATGGAGGTGGTTATGATAGTGATGGTGGGGGTGGTGGTGGTGATGGAGGTGGTTATGATAGTGATGGTGGGGGTGGTGGTGGTGGTGATGGAGGTGGTTATGATAGTGATGGTGGGGGTGGTGGTGGTGATGAAGGTGGTTATGATAGTGATGGTGGGGGTGGTGGTGGTGATGGAGGTGGTTATGATAGTGATGGTGGGGGTGGTGGTGGTGATGGAGGTGGTGCTAGTATTGGTGGTGATGGTGATGGTGGTGGTGATGGTGGAGGTGGTGGTGGTGATGAAGATGGTTATGATAGTGATGGTGGGGGTGGTGGTGGTGATGGAGGTGGTTATGATAGTGATGGTGGGGGTGGTGGTGGTGATGGTGATGGTGGAGGTGGTGATGGAGGTGGTTATGATAGTGATGGTGGGGGTGGTGGTGGTGATGGTGATGGTGGAGGTGGTGATGGAGGTGGTTATGATAGTGATGGTGGGGGTGGTGGTGGTGATGGAGGTGGTGGTAGTATTGGTGGTGATGGTGGTGGTGATGGTGGAGGTGGTGGTGGTGATAAAGGTGGTTATGATAGTGATGGTGGTGGGGGTGGTGGTGGTGGAGGTGGTGGTGGTGATGGAGGTGGTAGTATTGGTGGTGATGGTGGTGGTGGAGGTTGTTCCCTCCAACATTCCGGCACTAACAGCAGACAGAGTAACACTTGTGTATCAGAACTGTCTGTCACCCAGGCACACCAACAAACACACACAACACACACACACACCACACACACACACACCACACACACGTGCTGAAGTGGAAAGAGCGCTGTGCAGGAGGAGGTGTAGAGGGAGAGAGCAAGAGAGAGAGAGAGAGAGACAGAGACAGAGACAGAGAGAGAGACAGAGACAGAGACAGAGACAGAGACAGAGAGAGAGACAGAGACAGAGACAGCGAGAGAGAGACAGAGAGACAGAGAGAGACGAGAGAGACAGAGACAGAGACAGAGAGAGAGAGAGAGAGAGAGAGACGAGAGAGAGAGAGAGAGAGAGAGAGAGAGAGAGAGAGAGAGAGAGAGAGAGAGAGAGAGAGAGAGAGAGAGAGAGATGTGGGAGAGGAAATGAACTGTTTTGTAGGCCAAATGGTGAAGTTGGGCAGCCTGAGCCTTGTTAGTAACAGGCGGTAATGGGCTGTGATTTGTTAGGACGGTACTGAATAAATAACCTGCTCCCTAATTAACGGGCTCGTCAGCTTGCTCTGGGACCCCCTGGCTGGGTGGCTGGCGGGCTGCCTTGCTGCCTGTCCCCTGGATTGGTGGGGATCAGCTGCCAGGTTCATTAGCTAACGCTATAATGGTTCTTTAACAAATGGACAGCTCGCTAGTTACCTGGCTGACTGATCGGCTGACTGACCGACTTGCTCACCAACAATATGTGAGGGACAGACAGGCAAATAGATAGACAGATAGACAGATAGATAGATAGATAGATAGATAGACAGATAGATAGATAGATAGATAGATAGATAGATAGATAGATAGATAGATAGATAGATAGATAGATAGATAGATAGATAGATAGAGAGAGAGGGACAGACAGACAGACAGACAGACAGACAGACAGAGAGGGACAGAAAGACAGACAGACAGACAGACCGAAATACCTTCAGACAGACAGACAGACAGACAGACAGTCCTATAGATGGATAGATAGATAGATAGAAAGAGGTAGACACACAAGCCACTTGTATGTGCATGTCTCTGTGCGTGTACGTGTGAGACCGAGGAGAGCGAGAGACAGAGAGGGAGAGAGCGCACACGAGAGAGAACGAGGAAGAGGTGAGTTGTGTATCGAAGCAAGTGTGTGGCTTAACGTTTGGCCTGTGTGGCCCCAAAGGCTGCGCCAGCTCTCTGGGGACACCGGGGGGGGGAACCGGGGGTCAGACGATCCAAACATAAGGGTTGGTGAACCGAGGTGGAGGGGCTGACAGGAGGAGGCAGGGTGCATGGGGGAGTTCAGCGCCGTGACAGAGAAAGCAGGTAGAGGGGAGGAAGAGAGGTGAGAGGTTACAAGGACACAGATACCGTGGCAGCCAATACCCTCGGTACTACACAACAAACATCAAAGGTGGCCTCGGTGGGCTAATTTTTAGGAACACAGCGGAGAGAAAACCAGAAAATCACTGTGTTGTCTTAGCACTGTGTCAATGTTCTTGATTGTGTGAAAATGTGTGTCTGTGTGTGTGTGTGTGTGTGTGTGTGTGTGTGTGTGTGTGTGTGTGTGTGTGTGTGTGTTAGGGCTGAATAATGAATCAAAATGAAATATTATGGAAAATCGCAATTTAGCCAATGCAGCGCAATATCTAAATCACATTTTACCATTGCGAAGGATAAAATGTGAAAATGTACATTTAATACACAATTCTAAATTAAGTTCTGTAGTGCTGCAGAGAGCTGCCCCTGGCCTACATATTCTTGTCTTGTAAGAATTTGTTGTGTGTGTGCGTGACCCCCAGATCTAGGCGTTCCAGCTCTCCTGAGATCAGACATCTTAAGATGAGTCCAGCTTGTGTGTACGCAAATCCAATTAGACTGCATTAGACTCATCACCACACACTAGTGACAGGCCTGGCGTGTGTGTGTGTGTGTGTGTTGTGTTTCCTTGAGTGTGTGTGTGTTGTGTTTCCTTGTGTGGTGTGTGTGTGTGTGTGTGTGTGTGTGTGTGTGTGTGTGTGTGTGTGTGTGTGTGTGTGTGTGTGTGTGTGTGTGTGTGTGTGTGTGTGTGTGTGTGTGTGTGTGTGTGTGCGTGCGTGGCATCTGTTAATACAGTTCAGTGGACTGTCAAGGGTAGATCCCTACTTATACAATCCAGCGTACCAGTTATTTTGAGAGAAATTTGTTTTAATCACATAACAAAAAATTAACGATTGCTCCACCCGGCGGCTCGGTTAATGCAACGCATGACTCATGGATCCAATAATGAATGGAGGATGTTCTTTCAAGGGAGACTGCTGTTACCATTCAAGCCGCTGCCTGCTATAGAGGGACCGCGGTCTGGGTTGACCTGGGAAAAGAGGTGCAGAGCTGGGCCTGGGCGGCTGGGGTGAGTGGAGCGCTGTGTAGAGATCCAGCAGGTACCGGCGCTATACACTAGTGTATAGCGCCGGTACCTGCTGGTGCCCACCAACACAGGCTCCGGGATTTGCGGGGTTTTGCGGGGTTTGGCACGCACGCACGCACGCACAGCGGCAGTATAGCTCAGGAGGTAGAGCGGTTGCCTCACAACAGGAAGGTTGCTGATTCGATCCCCGGCTCCTCCTAGCAAGACACCCTAACCCTAACTGCTCCTGACGTGCTGGCAGTCTCCTTGCATGGCTGACTCCACCGTCGGTGGTTGAATTTTTGTGTGTGAATGTGAGGCATGACTTAAAGCGCTTTGGATAAAAGCGCTATATAAAAGCATCCATTACACAAGCACTGGATACACACCGAGTGGACACACTGACTCAATGCATGCAGAATTCACACAGTCAACACACACCCACAGTGATGTGCGCACAATATGCACATCCAGTATCAGTACATTACATAACATAATAGAGATAGATTGCAGATATGTGAAGTACTTGGGGCCAGACTCAAATATATGATAACTACAAATTAGTATATATATTTACATACATATTTGTATCACATATTCTCAGAAAATATGATATTTTCTGAGAATATGTGATACAAATATGATTAAAAAAAACAGTGTAATGTTAACCATGACCCAGTTATTTTTACATTATTGTTGTCCTGGTGTTTCTTACACCTTTTTTTTCCTGCCGTAGTACTGGACTTGTCCAGTAGATGGCGGTGGTTCCTTTGAGCAATCTGGCCCCCGCTGGGGTGGCGCCTCAGAGCTGGGGTAGTGACTGACAGATGCATTGCTGCCAAGACGCCCCTCAAACTAATCCCCCCACATCACTCTTGAACAGGAACAGGAGTGTGTGTGTGTGTGTGTGTGTGTGTGTGTGGTGTGTGTGTGTGTGTGTGTGTGTGGTGTGTGTGTGTGTGTGTGTGTGTGTGTGTGTGTGTTGGGATTACAGTGGCGTTAGCATCTTAGCATCTTAGCTGGAGGGCTGCTACTCAACACCACCTGTGCAAGACAGGAGACCCCCCCCCCCCCCCTCTAACAGCACACACACACACACACACACACACACACACACACACACACACACACACACACACACACACACACACACACACACACACACCACACACACACACACACACACACACACACACACACACACACACACACACACACACACACACACACACACACACACACACACACACTGTGACACGCAGTAGGCCTACAGTGGAAAAGGCACTTGTGTGTGAGTAGGCTTAAGACCACTTAGTTCCAGCAGGTCCTGAATCACTACTCCACCACCCGGGGGCATCTCTACCGCACACGCTGGCTTTGTTATGGTTCTGTTCCCAACGCTGACACTTAAAGGTTTCTTCCTGTTCAATACAATCTGTGCTGTGTCCATATTTTTGCACGGTTTTTAGGACAGAACATTGACAGTAGTGTACTGTAGGTTTATGTTCATTACAAGTGATTTTGCGTTGGTATGCATGTTCAACATTCGAGGTGTACAAGTACAACGAAATGCTTCCTCCCCATTTCCTCCTCAGTATGCATTTGCTACAGCAGTACTATACTGAACTATACAATCCTATACTATACTGAACAATACTATACTATAAACAACAGTAAGTACTACCTATGATATGCTATACTATATGCTATAAACAACCCTATATACTGTATAGTATACTATATATATATATATATATATATATATATATATATACATAGGATAGTATACTATACTGTCCTATGTACTATACTGTATACTATAAACAACATATATACATATACTATAACAAAACTGTATGGCGATCATAATATGAATACATTATCTATATACCTTATCTATACAGGCAGATATGATGTGCTGGTTATATAAACCAGAACAAATAGATACATAAATATACAAGGTTTAAGCATGTTACAGCTTTTCATTGGTCTTTTTTTCTTTTGCTGGGGCAGCCTCCGCCCAGTATGAGAGAGAGAGAGAGAGAGAGAGAGAGAGAGAGAGAGAGAGAGAGAGAGAGAGAGAGAGAGAGAGGAGAGAGAGAGAGAGAGAGAGAGAGAGAGAGAGAGAGAGAGAAGAGAGAGAACAAGAAGGAGAGAGAGAAGAGAGGAGAGAGAGATAGAAAGAGAGAAAGAGAGAGAAGGAGAGAGAGAGAGAGAGAGAGAACAAGAGAGAGCGAGAGAGAGGAGAGAGATAGAAAGAGAACAAGAGAGAACAACGAGAGAGAGAGAGAGAGAGAGAGAGAGAGAGAGAGAGAGAGAGAGAGAGAGAGAGAGAGAGAGAGAGAGAGAGAGAGAGAGAGAGAGAGAGAGAAGAGAGAGAGAGAGAGAGAGAGAGAGAGAGAGAGAGAGAGAGAGAGAACAGAGAGAGAACGAGAGAGAGAGAGAGAGAGAGAGAGAGAGAGAGAACGAGAGAGAGAGAGAGAGAGAGAGAGAGAGAGAGAGAGAGAAGAGAGAGAGAGGAGAGAGAGAGAGAGCAACGAGAGAGAGAGCGAGAGAGAGAGAGAGAGAGAGAGAACGAGAGAGAGAACGAGAGAGAGAGACTGGGTCCAAAACCCAGAACGCACTGAGTCCAATGCAATTAGGTAGGCCAGTTTGCTGCCAACAAGCGCGCTAATCAAATTGCCCTGATTGCTGGTGTATTGCCGCTCGCCGACTCCCCCGCTGAACGGACCGCATTGTCCGCCCGCCTCATTGACTCCCATCATTTACCTTCCATCATTTAACCAAAACGCTCTTTTATAAGCCCACAGAGATGGGGGGGCGCATCAGGTCCACGCTCAGCCCCGCCAGGCTCCTGATTCCAGGGTTTAGGAGCATGGCGACAAAGGCCCAGGCGGACGACCTGACGATCTAATACATCACCAAAAGTGTGTTTATTAAATACATTTATTTTTTTTACAATACAAATTGACCGACATAAATGGATGATGGATGGCGTTCAAACCCCGCAATGAATTCTAATGATGATGAATAAAATACTGAAATAATAATAAAATAAACGACACAATAATTAATGAATGAAACAATGGCCCTGGTGGATGTTCCCATTCACAGAATGTAGAATGTGGCCTCTCAAGGTTCCCACATTCTGTTCCACATTCATATTCAAATGACTACAAGACATATGCCGCCTCATTGGCCCGAGACCGTCCAATCACGGGGACGAGAGTTAGCCAGCCGAACCAAGAGGCTTAATAAGAATAGTTGTTGATCAGAGAAAGAGGGGGGGGGGGGGCGGGGGGAGGGGTGTGTGGGGGGGGGCAGGAGACAGACACAGCTGTCCAACTGTTGCCTGTAACAGACAGGCAACAAGGAGTAAGTGTGTATGCGTGTGTGTGACGTGTGTGTGTGTGTGTGTGTGTGTGTGTGTGTGTGTGTGTGTGTGTGTGTGTGTGTGTGTGTGTGTGTGTGTGTGTGTGTGTGTGTGTGTGTGTGTGTGTGTGTATGGGGGGGGGTCTAAAGTGCAGGAGCCTTTCTTTCTTTCATAGTGGGTATAGGACCCTCACCGGCCCAACCTTGTCCAGTTGAGCAGTGGTGAACAGGTGCAAAGCTTTTTGTGAGTGTGTGTGTGTGTGTGTGTGTGTGTGTGTGTGTGTGTGTGTGTGTGGTGTGTGTGTGTGTGTGTGTGTGTGTGTGTGTGTGTGTGTGTGTGTGTGTGTGTGTGTGTGTGTGTGTGTGTGTGTGATCATTATTCCAGAGTGGCTGGCCCAGTATTATTAATTCAGCAACACTGGACTTAGGCTGTGGGAGGCAGCTGGTGTGTGTGTGTGGGGGGGGAGGGTGTGTGTGTGTGTGTGTGTGTGTGTGTGTGCGTGTGTGCGTGTGTACATGCAACTTTAGGACCCCCTACCCACCTATTGTTAAGACTGGTTCTTGTACTAGAGAAGGGTTACTGATGCATTGTGTTGTGGTCTGTGCTCCGCTCTCTGCCTGGCATGTAAGCACACACACATGCACACACACACGCACACGCACGCACACGCACGCACACACACACACACACACCAGAGAATAGTCCAGCCCAGCAGGCAAGAGTAAACAATCAAGTGCCAAGTACTAAGTACTGTCAAGTGCACCTCTACACACACACACACACACACACACACACACACACACACACACACACACACACGCACGCGCGCATGCGCACACACACACACACACACACACACAGCAGGACCAGTAGACCCATGGCTCATTGTGAAGGTGTCATTCATGTGGTCTATTGATGAGTCGACACTGAGTGCTCTTCAACTCACTAACTGCTGCTGTCCGTTCCCCCCCTAGCCGGGGCCCCTCTACCTGCCGGGGTCTGTAATGTCTCCCTCCATCAGAATATACCTGCATCCATAGGTTCATTCAACTATATTTGTCAGTGAGTCATATTTACCTACCAGTTTCACAATTTATTTCACAATTTTTTCAACAATATATATTTTTAAGTTTCATCCAAAAACAGGGTTGATCGCAAGAGGTTGGTTGGATTCCCAGCGAGACATTTTCCTCTCTTTCACGCTCACACTTTCATTGTTGTGTCGTTACGGTTTCTCCCTGTCTTTCCACGGTCTGGTGTATCCTGTTCTCTCTTTGCCAAGGGGGGGGGGTTCAGTAAAGGCAACTATTCACAGGGGCGGACCGGACCGGGGGGGGGGGGGGGGGGGGGAGTTTTTACACTTTGAACCTGAAACCAGTTCCACTGGCGTAGTGTCATAGCGTTGTATTGTGTGGCTGTCGCCAGCCTCAGATGAGGGGATCAGGGAACGCTGGTTTTTTTCTCTCTCTCCAGAAAAAAACCGAGGATAAGCGCGTGAGTGTGAGTTTCTTAAGCGCTTCCCAAGGTCGGTGCACACACACACACACACACACACACACACACACACACACACACCACACCCCACACACACACACCACACACACCACACCCCCACACACACACACACACACACACACCACACACGGCGGTTGTTTACTATTATTTTTTTCTAAAATGTCTTCCCTTGAAAGGTCAAATCGATCTAACAGCCATACTTGTATCTGTACCGCAATACTGCGATTGAACATGTATGTAGGTCCGTTAGAAAGTCAACTAACAACTCAACACTCTATTCCCGAAGTCAACCCCCCGACAATGGACGAATGGATGAATATGTTTTCAAAATATCCGAGAGTATATTAGCCTATATCATCATCAGATCTGGGAGGTATCTATGACCAACCCTGCATGACAATGCCCATTTGTACAAGTCTTCACAGTTTGGGTTGTTTTTCCATGCTGTGATGCGGGGAAACCGCTCGGTGCACAATCTAAAAATGGAAGATGTCCATGTCTTGTGTGCTCCACTGTTCTCCTCTCTCTCTCTCTCTCTCTCTCTCTCTCTCTCTCTCTCTCTCTCTCTCTCTCTCTCTCTCTCTCTCTCCTCTCTCTCTCTCTCTCTCTCTCTCTCTCTCTCTCTCTCTCTCTCTCTCTCTCTCTCTCTCTCTCTCTCTCTCTCTCTCTCTCTCTCTCTCTCTCTCTCTCTCTCTCTCTCTCTCTCTCTCTCTCTCTCTCTCTCTCTCTCTCTCTTATTCTTTCTCTCTACTTGCTCTTTCTCTCTCTTCCATCTCATCTCATCTTTCCTTTGGACACACACACACACACACACACACACACACACACACACACACACACACACACACACACACACACACACACACACACACACACACACCACACACACACACACACACACACACACACACACACACACACACACACACACACACACACACACACACACACACACACACACACACACACACACACACACACACACACACACATAGACACACACCCTCTTTGGATGACAGATGGCAAGTCAACAATTGTACACCATTAGACTCTCAAAACTCAAGGCGTTGCCGCACCCGCACACAGACACAGACACAGACACAGACACAGACACAGACACAGACACACACACACACACACACACACACACACACAGACACACACAAATACACACACACATCCTTTTGTCCACTTGTATACCTTGCAACCACTTCATATCTTTATCTGCCTCTATACAATGAGTTTATGTGAGAGTACGTGTGTTTTCCTACGTCCATGTGTGTGTGTGTGTGTGTGTGTGTGTGTGTGTGTGTGTGTGTGTGTGTGTGTGTGCATGTGTGTGTTACACATGCGTGTGTGCCTCTCTGCATTGGTCCATTAAGTGCTGGTTTAATGAGAGTGTGTCGGTGGTAGGGGCCCCAGCCAGGGCCCCATATGGGGGACATTTAGCACCCTGTGAACATGCGGCCAAACCTCAGCTAGCCTATTACTTCCAGAACCTTCCACCTTCCACTTCCACTGCGGAGCTCCCGGTTTGATCACGGCGGCCATCTAATTAAAGACCGGAGGACCGGTAACTTGAGATGGAGGGGGAGGAAAGAGGATAAGAGAGTCTCTCTCTCTCTCTCTCTCTCTCGCTCTCTCTCTCGCTCTCTCTCTCGCTCTCTCGCCCTCTCTCTCGCCTTCTCTCTCGCCCCCTCTCCCTCTCCCCCTCCCTCTCTATCCCTCTCCCTCTCCCCCTCCCTCTCTATCCCTCTCCCTCTCTCTCCCTCCGGTTGTATATATATACTGTATGTCTTCATGCAAATACTAAAACACATACAAAATGACCCAAAATACTGTCTTTGACAAAAATAAAGTATTTACAGTTATTGATAGTCCAAAGGTAAATACACCTGCCCACCGTCATCCAGCCAGGGTGTGAAACTGTTACTGTGTACATCACTGCAACCAGTGCTAAATAAGGTGAACCCCAACATAGATAGATAGATGGATAGATGGATAGATGGATAGATGGATAGATGGATGGATAGATGGATGGATAGATGGATAGATAGATTGCAGACGGACGCATAGATGCACACTACCGTTAGTGGACCAAGAGTTTAAAATGTGACACTTTATTCAAGCGTGTGTCTTGTGTGAGTACAGCGTCAGACTGCCAAGTGCAAGATACCATACAGGTACTGCATTGCGTGCACGCATGCACTCTCTCACTGTTTCACTCCTGTCTCACTCTCCTGATGAGCTGGCTGTCTCCTTGCATGGCTGCCACCGTCGTTGGTCTATGAATGGGTGGTGATTGTGAGGCAATAATTGGAAAGCACTTTGGGTAAAAGCGCTATAAAACGATGTAAATGCAGTTAATTTACCATTGGCCAAAAGTAATTAATTAATTTTAAAGGAATAATTTGCCGCTTTTCAACCAGCTTCATGCCATTACAATGTGCTAGTATATGAAAAGTAAACAATGATCAATTCCCCTCCATTTTACCAGCATTCAGTTTTGCAAATTTTGCACATTTGCCAGTAGAAGTCCGGGTGACACGATGGCTCTAGGGCTATTGTCTGAACTGTTGTTCTCTGGTCATGTAGCACCAGTTCTCTAGGGCTATTGTCTGAACTGTTGTTCTCTGGTCATGTAGCACCAGTTCTCTAGGGCTGTTGTTCCAACTGTTGTTCTCTGGTCATGTAGCACCAGTTCTCTAGGGCTGTTGTTCCAACTGTTGTTCTCTGGTCATGTAGCACCAGTTCTCTAGGGCTGTTGTTCCAACAGTTGTTCTCTGGTCATGTAGCACCAGTTCTCTAGGGCTGTTGTTCCAACTGTTGTTCTCCAGTCATGGAGCACCAGTTCTCTAGGGCTGTTGTTCTCCAGTCATGGAGCACCAGTTCTCTAGGGCTGTTGTTCCAATTGTTGTTCTCTGGTCATGTAGCACCAGTTCTCTAGAGCAGTTGTTCCAACTGTTGTTCTCCGGTCATGTAGCACCAATTCCTATTTTTATGGGCCTTTCTACCTTCTTTCTGCCCCGTTTTATGAAAAGCCCTACTTTATAGCCGAAAAATACTTCTTTAAGTAGTGTCAACATTAGTGGTAGTGTCTACACAATTAGTTCACAGTAGTGCAGAGGATGACAGAGGACAGCTTAGCAACGTGTGTGTGTGTGTGTGTGTGTGTGTGTGTGTGTGTGTGTGTGTGTGTGTGTGTGTGTGTGTGTGTGTGTGTGTGTGTGTGTGTGTGTGTGTGTGTGTGTGTGTGTGTGTGTGTGTGTGTGTGTGTAAAACCACAAACTCCTGCGTATGTCAGGAGTTAGTGGTTGAGTTGATCCTGTCACAGACAGATTACAAGTAGGGGGATATAAATAAAGCAAACGTCCCTTTAACCTGGCCACTCTGACATCAGCTGCGCTCTGGCGCCTTATACTCCACAGGGGATGGACAATAACAAGATTACACTCACAGCCCCAATACAGGAGCACAATCCCTTGCTTCCCCCCCCCACAACCTTACAGCACAATGTTGTAAGGAAGCTGTTAGCTAATCTTTCTTTACTCAAGAGGTGCCAGAGCACGACAGGTGCAATAAACACACACACATCCTTTATTACCATCATATTATAGAGAATCAACATTTTTGTTTTAGGTTGCCAACCTAAAACACTTCTGAAACTCTTATTTATCCGGCATTGAGTAAACACCTGTTGCAGCCAACAGTATGTTAAGTGTGTTGTTGTTGTTACTCTAGCTACTCTAACACAAATCAGTTGGTTTAACTGATCCGTTGGCTCAAATTAGCCAAACCAATCCCCACCCCACCCTGCCTACACGCTAATCGGCCTTAAGCCTACTCAGCTCCCCCCCCACCCTTCCACACACACACACACACACACACACACACACACACACACACACACACACACACACACACACACACACACACACACACACACACACACACACACACACACACACACACACACACACACACACACACACACCACACACACACACACACACACACACACACGCCCCCGCCCCCAGCCTTAAGATGCTATAGACTCTCTGCACTGTCACCCTAATCTGTGTGCCTGCCCTCAGTGCACTCAAATGGGAGGAAATGGCTTAGGCTGGAACTCAACAACAGCTTTCAGTCAGTTGCTGCTGGCATGTGAACTTGAAGCACAAACAGCCCACTGGTTGCTGGGGGCTGGATCGGTCAACGCAGCGTTGTGCATGTTTAACAAATGAGGGACCTGATTTAAGGAATGATGTTCAATAGAAGGATACAATGCAGGATGCAATTTGTTTAAGGGCCCTGTGAGACTATTAGTTCACTTTAGGATGGAGGGCGTTTTGGACCTTATTTTGTTGTTAACAGTCCAAGCATATTGATGGATGCAGTACTTTGATATCAATCTATAGAATACAGCCATTAGGGAGTAAATCTGAAAAAAAACAAAAAAAAACTGTATATATATATATGGGTCACATTGTCACTCTCTCTACCTGTCCGACATTCAGGTATCCACCACGATTCTGACTCAGTTCAATGGCCAACGTGTGCCTCTCTCTTCTGTGCTGTCACCATCCCACCCGTAACATATCAGTCTGTCAAGCACTCTGTTTTCTGTAGAAGGCTGTTTGCACTGTGCTGTCGGCCCCGTTTGGCTGCCTGTCTGTCTGTCTGTCTGTCTGTCTGCCTCCCTCCCTGCCTGCCTGCCTGCCTGCCTGTCTGGCAGGCTGCCATCCTCTGCAGTGTTAGAGTGAGTCATTCTCAGGACAATGGAAACGGTTTGTAAAGCTACACTGGAGCATCCACTTCCTCCGGATGTGCTGGAGGATGTCATTCATAACAGAGCCCCCACTGTCTGTCTCTGCAGGAGCCTACTGTAGGCAGGCGTGTTTGTTTGTGTACGGTGTGTGTGTGTGTGTGTGTGTGTGTGTGTGTGTGTGTGTGTGTGTGTGTGTGTGTGTTTTGTTGAGGACGAACAGTAGGCAGATACATATTGCAGGAAAGAGGAGAGCCACACAGGAACAGAACAATGCTAAAAGTAGCAGGGTTGAGAGAGAAAAGGAGGAGAGGAGACAGAGACAGAGACAGAGACAGACTACAAGCTCAAAGTAATGGGAGAGTTGTGATGACACCCTGTCCCTGTCTGCTGTAGAGCATAACAAAAAGGGAAAGAGCAAATGAGGAGAGGAGAGGCTATGAGGGGAGAGGGGAGGAGCGGAGAGGGGAGGGGAGGAGAGGAGAAGGGAGAGGAAGAGAGGGGAGGGGGATATATGGGAAAAGGAGGGAAGAGGAGAGCAAATACGGGAACACGAGGAAGGAAGGGAGGGAGGAGAGGGGTAGAGGGGGAGGGAAGAGGATAGAGATGGGCAGAAGGACAAGAGGAAAGGTGAATAGAGGAGATGAGGACAGAGGGGAGGAGAATAAGAAAAGAGGAGACACAGGCAGCGCTTGCGACAGCAGCAGTGGCAGCGGTGGCTGGTGATTGATATCAGAGCTCTGGCAGTGCCACCTGATCCAGCCAGCCAGCCAGCCTCCAGCTCCACTGAACCCACTGAACCCATGGAGCCAAGATGGCTGCCTCTCTTTCTCTCTCTCTCTCTCTCT
This sequence comes from Muraenolepis orangiensis, assembly GCA_027704905.1. Lineage (NCBI taxonomy): Eukaryota > Metazoa > Chordata > Actinopteri > Gadiformes > Muraenolepididae > Muraenolepis > Muraenolepis orangiensis. The sequence continues at coordinate 12,493,213 of CM051018.1, forward strand.
CTCTCTGCACTGCACCCAGTGAACCTAGCCTACCCCAGCCTGAATGGCACACTAAAAAGGACTGCAGTCTAAACATTTGACCGTCGGTGTGGCTCCAAATGGATCCCAGCACGAACCACAAGCAAGGCAGCAAGAGTTTATGGATGTGGTTACGCGGCAAATGCGTATTTACCAGTTCAATTCAATTTCTGGATATTATAAGCATAACCGATGCATATCCGTTTAAAAATTCACACTTCACCGAAGCCTAATTCAATTCAACCAACGGGTGGGAAAGTACAGTTTAGGAACGGAAATGTCCCCTTGTCCTTTTCTGACCCACGCTCCGCTCCGGAACACAACAACTCCAGGATGTGCAGCACCCAGGAAAAAGATGATGGGGCAATCCCCCGCCTCCTCCTCCTCCTCTTCCTCCTCCTCCTCCTCTCCCCCTCCTCCTCCTCCTCCTCCTTCTCTCCCTCCTCCTCCCCCTCATCCCCTGCCCCTCTCTGTCTCCGTCTCTTCCTCCGTAACATGCTGAGTGCTGTGCAGGTGGATGCCGGGTAATGCTATCCTCAAAATGCAGTGTCCGGCTGTGACCCCTGTGGCCTCGTGCAGGCATTGCCGCAGACCGAAAACAAACTCGAGACGGGTTGAATGGGTCCGGATGTCCTGAAACGTTATTCTAACTCCTAAGCGTAGCGTTTTAGGAATTAGGGGAGGGGGGTTCAGAGGAGGGGGGTTCAGAGGAGGGGGGTTCAGAGCTCTGATTTTTTCAGCAAAGTGAATGAAGTACTATTGGACTAAATAGGGACCACCTTGTATGTTTACAAGAAAGACTGAAAGAAAGAAAGAAAGAAAGAAAGAAAGAAAGAAAGAAAGAAAGAAAGAAAGAAAGAAAGAAAGAAAGAAAGAAAGAAAGAAAGAAAGAGAAATCATTTTGTGAATGAATGAAAGACACAACAAATGAATGAAGTCATGAAAGAAGGAGTGAATGAATGATTGAAACAAGGAAACAGAAATGCCAACTCTCAGCATAAGTATATGTACTCATGAGTTATGTTGCCCATTAGCCGAAGGGGAATAAATCTATATTCCTTCCTTCCGTCCAATGGAAATACTTCCTATTGACTGGCTGGTGGTACTACTGCACGCCTAGCTCTGGTAAACACTTTATACCTGAGCAGTTTGCTTCCACACACACACACACACACACAAACCTATTTAGCATGTGAATGACGAAAATAGAAGCATAAATACATACATACACATGAGAACAAAGCAATGCACACACACACAAACGCACACACAGAGAGTGGGGTGTGTGTAGCAGCAGAAACAGCAGCATTGTTGCTGTGTGTCTGATGTTATTGTAACACTTTAACAATCAGCGCAACACACACATGCATGCCATACGTGTGTATTGCACTCCCACATTACACACACACACACACACACACACACAAGCACATACACACACAGATTTAATTATTACAAATGATAGTTTTTCTCTTAAGAAACACAACACTAGCACAAGCATTGTGTGTGTGTGTGCGCGTGCGTGCGTGCGTGCGTGTGCGAGGGAGGGAGAGAGAGAGAGAGTAACTTTCTCTCAGGATATAATGAGTAACTAGTTATTCTGCAGTCTGCAGCCGTATCACGACCAGTACGGTGAGTCAGCACCAGTTTCTCTACAAGCATGTTAATGTATGTGCCAGGTGTGTGTTTGTTTGTGTGTGCGTGTGTGCGTGTGTGTGTGCGTGTGTGTGTGCGTGTGTATGTGTGTGTGTGCGCAGACTAATTTAGCATATGCTGCAGACAAACAACCAAAATCAGCACAAAAATAGTCACTCACTCTAGACCTGTGTCGTGACTGGGAGCATTGTGTTGTTCCTCTTAATACACACACACACACACACACACATCTCTTCTATCACATAGCTACATACCAGTATGCAATAGGAATGTAGCATTGTGCATATGCATACGTGTCTTTCTGGGTCAAATCTGTGTGTCAACGGTTCGCACATCTGTTTATGTTTTGACCGCCACATTTGCAAGTGCCTGCATTGGCCAGGAAGTGGCTGCCTTTAAGGACCATGTCACTTCCTGCAAAGTGGGTTGTGTAATGCATTCCTGAGCAGCAACATAGAAGCTAGAAGGATAGAAGCTTATTGGCCCGCAAGCCTGGAAATCCCCTAAGTTCCCCCTTGAGACTCATCCTCACACATACTCACACACACACAAACGCACACACACACACACACACACTTTATTATTGTTTTAAATTGTTGTACCCAAGTATAAGGGCTGTTCATTAGTAATTGTATATTTGATTGAAATAGTTGATTTGCGATACCTTAAAATAGTCAAAACTCATCTTCTATTCCCCCCGCTTCATATCCTATCATATTTCCCCATCCACCGGCCAATTCGATTGAGTCGACTACAAAAGCCATAATCCTCTTTTATTACTACACCTGTATTCCACTTTTCAGCCATAGCCTAATGTTGAACAAGAGTTCCACCAATCCACCTGCTCCCTGGGGGGCCAAACATGGCTGTGCCCTAATGCACAAACGCAACAACAACAACCACAACAACAACAACCACAACCACAACAACAACAACCACAACAACAACAACCACCACAACAACAACAACAACAACTGGTTGTCAAACCCAAGAGGACGCATAGATGACCATGAGACCCATTTCTGCTCAGAGCCGCATATTCCAGCGGGCGATAAGAAACGAGACACTCTGACTGCAGAAGTCACAGCTCCCAAGTCAAGGATGCTGATGAAACCACTAGGAGGTCGCTTTTTAAAACCCTCCCATCTGAGTCAGCATCGGCCCGCCATTAACAGAGAGCCCACCTGTTGCCACGGCCACTCACGCACCCGCAACACCACATGCATCCATCCGAGAGAAAAAGCAAAAAGCAAAAGCAGAAGGCAAAGGGTGGGGGAGTCTCCCCTCATCCCCAACAGCCCCCCCCCCCCCCCACACACACACACACACACACACACACATTATCTCCCTCTCTCTCTCTCTCTCTCTGTCTCTGTCTCTCTCACACTCTCCACCCCCCCCCCCTCTGACTAGTTCACTCTCATTCAGAGAAGTTATAAACAGGATGTGTTGTTCAATGGGAAAAAGAAAAGCTCTGCATCACATGACTCATGTCTCAGGAGCACGACTTGAAACTCCACAATGAAAGGGGACCAAACTAAATCCTTACATTAAGTCACAGTGCATTCTTCTACTGCTGCTGCCGGATGATGATGAGATCAGCTCCAGAAAAGCCATGAATGTCTTTTGCGCTTAAATCATGGCGTGGTTGAGACACGATTTATACGTACACAATACAAATCAGCAGACCCATGCACACACACGTAGTATATGCATGCGTGCTTTAATGCATGACTATCACCATTTTCACTGTGCCCAGCTTTTGCTCAGAGCTAAAACTCGAATCCCAACCACAGAGCCACCAGACTTGCTTTGACGAATTTTAAGTGACACATCATTTCGATCACGCAGACGCCGCCCCTTGCACACACACATACACATACACACACAGACACACACACACACACACACATGCACAGGCACACACACACACACACACACAAGCCATACATCAGACATCCCTGACACACAGACATGTGCACACAAACCCCTAGCATGCTTCCTAGCACCTTCCCTCCCTCCCTCCCTCCTTCCCTCCCTCCCTCCTTCCCTCCCTCCCTCACCCACTCCCTCCCTCCAACCACAGCACATGTGGCCATGCACCTACGGTCGGTCAGGTCTAGTCTAGACGCCAGGGGGATGCGACGATGCAAACACAGCCCCACCAGCCAGCAGCACATGCTGCAGCGGCCGGCGGCATGCAGCGGTGCACGAGAGGACAAGGGGACAGCGGGGGAGAGGAGTGGCGGCGGAGTTGGCGTCTACTTACCCCGTTTCTGGAGCCATCCCTCTTTCACCACACTGACATCGGTCATGGTTGTTGCGAGCGAGCCCAACGCCGCTACACGCCAGCTCCAGAGAGAGAGCAGCAGAGAGAGAGAGGGAGGGGAGGGAGAGGGAAGAAGGGGAGGAGAGGAGAGGAGAGGAGAGGGGAGAGAGAGAGAGAGAGAGAGAGAAGGAGCGGAGGAGGAGAGGAGGAGGAGAGGGAGGGGGGATTCGGCTCTCCCAGCCTCCGCGTCGCTCTCCCTCCCTTCCTTCCTCGTTTTCTCCCTCCCTCCCTCTCTCTCTCCCTCTCTTTCACTCGCTTGCCCGCGCTGTCTGCCGCTCACTCTATCCCAGACAACACGCGCACATGCACGCACACACACTTGCCGGGTGCGTGTGTGTCGTTCTGCTTCCTGTTGTGGCTTATCTCCCCTCCCGCCTTCCCCTTTTCCTTCACTCTCTTCTTCTTCTTCTTCTTTTTCTTTCCGTCGTGGTCGTCGCCCTTCTCCTCCTCCGCTCTCCTTCGTTCTCCAAACCTTACTCCTCGCCGGTAGTGACTCAGCCTGGAAGGAAGTGAAAGGAGAAAGTGTATAAGAGACATGGCATGGATTCATTTATTTGTATTCCCCCGCTGTTGATCCCTCTCTCCCTGCTCTCTTCCTTCTCCTTCCCTCCCCGTCCAAAGCGCTTTTGTATAATCTGACAAGACAAACAAATAAGTCATTGTAAGGACAAATACCCCCCTGCTACCCCCCCCCCCCCCCCACACACACACACACACACACACAAAATAAACACACACACACACCACACACACACACACACACACCTCTACTCTCTTTCCCACTCCATCTCTCTCCCTCTCGCTCCACACATTCTCTTACACTCGCCACATCCAAGGTGAAGCTAAGGAACAGCAGAGGCTGCAGGCAATCCAATCTCGGAGAGTTCCTCACCTCATTTCATTCATAGGACTAGTATGGAACAGTGGCAGCGATCCCCATTGGCAAAAATGGGTATTTCTTATTTTGCTTACCTTTTGTCTATAGTTTGACAGGGATAACTACTTTGCAGTAGTGTTTCCATTTGAGTTATGATGGTACATTGTGCTGTTTGTGTGTGTGTGTGTGTGTGTGTGTGTGTGTGTGTGTGTGTGTGTGTGTGTGTGTGTGTGTGTGTGTGTGTGTGTGTGTGTGTGTGTGTGTGTGTGTGTGTGTGTGTGTGTGTGTGTGTGTGTGTGTGTGTGTGATTTGGCGTATCTGTAGTGTATCTCCATAACACGTGTGTGTGTGTGGATGTGTAGTACATGTGGGCGTCTGTGTAGGAGGATCTGTCTGTCTGAGGGAGGTGAGAGAGCATTTGAGGACTGTGGAGTAGAGCAGGGCTATAAATAGCAACAGCCGCAATTCAGGATGCTCCTTTTCTCTGTGTATCTCTCACTTTTCCTGCCTCTCTCCATCTCTCTCTCTCTCCATTTCTCTCTCTCTCTCTCTCTCTCCATCTCTCTCAGTCTCTCTCCATCTCTCTCTCTGTCTCTCTCCATCTCTCTCTCTGTCTCTCTCTATCGCTCTCTCTCTCTGTCTCTCTCTCCATCTCTCTCTGTTTCTCTGTCTCTCCCTCGCTCTCACTCTCCATCTCTCTCTCTCTCTCTCGGCTGTTTTTCGTCGATGTCACACTGCCTTTCTCCTGCATCTATTGCTCTGCACTAATCAACCACCCCCCCCCCACACACCACCCCCATCCCAACCCCCTCCCTTGCTGTGTTCACCTCAGATGCTCCTTACTACTGTGTATTACAAAATGCGCAGCAGCCTCGCCGCTGATCAATCCGAATGGACAACAAAGGATTTGCGAGCCAGCCAGCCAGCCAGCTAGATAGCTAGCTAGCTCGCAAGCTATAAGCTGAGTCGGTATTCAGATCAGCCACCGTCTCTGTCACGCTGGGAGAACCGCAGAGTCATAGCACAGCACTGTATTGTACTCATACGAGACTGTGTATGCATTGCAGCGGCGGACATAGAAATAATGCATGAAAACATGCCAACACACACGCGCACCATGCGCACACACACACACACACACACACGGTTGTGCTGCAGTGCTTCTTCGAGATGTATTGGGCCACAATATGGCCTCGAAATGGATGCATTCCTGCATAAAACATCCTTCCAGAGTGAATTCCTCCTGCAGTACTTTTGTAGAATGTATACTTGCTTCACAGCAGTCCGTTACTGTTCTATCTGCTGCAAGAAGGGTAGGACGCAATAAGTGACACACTAAAGAGGACTGTTATCATTGTTGTGTGAAGGAAATACTTTCTGGCTGCATGGTAGCCAAACAAGGCTGAATAGGCCTTAATCAGGAGTGGCATGCCCCAGATCTCCCTAAGTGTTAGCAACTCTACATGGCAAAAAAAGATAGCGCCTCTATTCGAAAAGATGTACAGCAAGACACTACTGAGTGGAGGAGGTATGGGGAGAGGACAGGATGTACAGCAAGACAAGACCAGTGGAGAGGAGAGATGGGGATGAGAGGAGAGGAGAGGACAGGATGTGCAGCAAGACAAGACCAGGGAAGAGGAGAAGTGGGGAGGAGAGGGGAGAGGGGAGAGGAGAGGAGAGGACAGGATGTGCAGCAAGACAAGACCAGGGAAGAGGAGAGGTGGGGAGGAGAGGAGAAGGGGGAGAGGAGAGGACAGGATGTACAGCAAGACAATAACAGTAGAAGATGGGAAGTGTGTCTACAGCTTGTCCACGGCAACCCTTTCCTTGTAGCTGGGTAGCTGTTGCCATGGAGATAACCACTGCCACAATGATGAACTAACCCTGCCAGAGGAAGTACAGCCACAGAGAGAGAGAGAGAGAGAGAGAGAGAGAGAGAGAGAGAGAGAGAGAGAGAGAGAGAGAGAGAGAGAGAGAGAGAGAGAGAGAGAGAGAGAGAGAGAGAGAGAGAGAGAGAGAGAGAGAGAGAGAGAGAGAGAGAGAGAGAGAGAGAGAGAGAGAGAGAGAGAGAGAGAGAGAGAGAGAGAGAGAGAGAGAGAGAGAGTAATGTCTATGTCTGAGAGAGAGAAAGCAAGAGATAAGATAGGAGGGGAATGATGGGGAGATAAAGGAAGGATCCGAAGCAGCAGACAGTCACATAAACCCCCATTAATCAGTCTGGGTGTGACAGCAGGCAAACACTGCGAGGCATCGGTGGGACGGAGGCTGAGCACTACAGCATCTCTTTACATTCAATTGACCTGCAAAGCAATGGTCAAGTCCCACTGGACACAGTGGCGTGAACAGCAACGGAATGATGGTGAACATTACATCTGGGAACATCTTCGTCCCTGTTTGTACCCATCGTTATTTGTATATTGTCATTGATTTAGCAAATGACTTAAATAATAACTATCACAAGGTTGTTGATAGTTTGATTATGATGTGTGTTGTAGCTTAATTCATATAGGACATATTAATAACAGGTTACAAGGTCACTTTGCGTGTTTGCCTGGCCATTGTACTTATATTACATATACTTATTTTGGATGGTCATAAACATGCCTCCCGGGAGAGTGGCATCGAATGGCTCACTCAGCTCAACGTTGTCCCTGAACAAGATACAAGATACAAGATATTTATTGGCCATTTGTAACAAGTACATTGGCATGCTTACTCCCCATTCCCTCCCGCAGTTTAAATCTCCAAAACAATACCATGAAAATAATATATACAATAAAAATGAACAAAAATAGGACAGCAAAGTGACTGATAGATGGTATGAACATCTATTGAATTGTGCAAAACTATTTAAAAGCATTTAAAGTGCCAGTAGTGCAGCAGCATCACGAACACAGTGCAGTACAGTGCAGTACAGTGCAGTAACTGTAATGAGTCCAGAAAGTCCAGCAAAGTATAAAAGTGTAATGTGAATGACACAGACCGCTTCCTGGCTTCCACAACCCAATCAGTGGTTATGTCTACTAGGTAGCCCTAGGTTATGTCTACTAGGTAGCCCTAGGATATGTCTACTAGGTAGCCCTAGGTTATGTCTACTAGGTAATGTCTACTAGGTAGGCCTAGGTTAGGTCTACTAGGTAGCCCTAGGTTATGTCTACTAGGTAGCCCTAGGTTATGTCTACTAGGTAGCCCTAGGTTAGGTCTACTAGGTAGGCCTAGGTTTCAGTGTATAGTTATGAGATCACACAGTCTGACCGGTAGTGATGCTCACTTCCCATCTTCAATCCTACATCATTGCTTACATCATCAGCCTCCAGGAACTGGGTTAGCAGTGGTAGCATCACCACAGTCCATATCATCACGATGAATCATCAACATCAGCATCGTCATCATCATCATCATCATCATCATCATCAGCAACACGCACTCACTTATTTTACCATCATGGACCAAGGAGTCGGACAGTCCAATAGTGTATCGCAGATATACTGTAGGTACACCACAGGTTCTGATTTTTTATACGAATACGATTTCGTTTGTTGAAGCTCTAAAAAAAAAAAACGTCTCCCAGGCGGATTTCATCCACGGTTGATCTGATATCGTACACGTGTTGCTGACTCAGCGAAGAGCCCTGCCAACACACACCGCATCATCTTACGTCACACTCTCCAGACTCGCTCGCGCAAACTGACGCACGTCAGCGCGGACTATGAGTGCGTACACAAACAAACGCAAGTCGAGCGTCGACAAGCGTCTTCAACCGGTTGTTATTATAAATAAATAAGCATTACATTTACAAAACATGTCCGTACAAAACACCCATCGCTTAGCCCACTTAAGAGCCTGTATTCAAGTGGTGAATCCCACCTCAAGCTGTCAATACTATAAGGGCGCCGCCCCCCTTTTCTTTAATAGTCAACTAAATGCAACCTAAAACAATGTTTCCTTCACGCATATCATATAGGATGTATCGAACGTATACATACACTGATATATTATATTAGCATGTCGTCGTTTACCTGAAGGCGATGTGATGGAATGTGCGTCCACCTGATGACGTTCCCAATAAATAATAAGTCACTCGTTAAGGTAACGGCCAACGACTCCGGGGGGGGGGGGGATGTGGCAGACCAGACCGCCTCAATGGACCACCTACATCGGAGCCTAAACACAACTAACTAAACAAACGCTGTTTCTCAACCGTCCCACGACGACGACCCCGAGGTCAAGGCTGCTCGGAAGACGCCACTACTATACCACCACCACCACCGCCGCCGCCACCATCATCATCACCACCGCCACCGGTCCGCCGACGTTGCGTTGCGTTCGCTTGTTGTGACTTTCCAGGAGGGGTGGTTCGTGACGTCACTAACCGTAACTCCCCACCCCCTCCACCCCTCCACCTCCACCACCACCACCCACCCCCCCCCCCTCCCCTCCCTCTCCGACCTTGCGCACAGTGTAAAAAGGTGTACTCAGTTAATTACGCCTACAATGTTTTTAAAACTGAGTCTTGAATCCAATCCGCGTCTTCCTTGCTCCTTGCTCCTTGTTTTTGCTCCACTCGCATCTCTCACCTCCTCCTCGTTAACGTGAGGCTACACTTCACTTCTATTATAGTGGCTGCTGGCTGTGCTCCGTTTCTCCGGGTTCAGCCCAACCCTCGCGAGAACACAGGTAGACGTGGAGGCGATTTGTAGAAAAGAAAGAGTCCGGACAGTGGAAGGAGTAAACTGCGGCGGTTATTATGACCGTGCGTCAACAATCGATGGTTATAATAACCGGTTATAAAATAATAAATGATTTCCCGCAATTAAGTTGTTTTTGTTGTTGCCTTCTGTCAAGGCTGTGAAAGAATTAGGATGCCTATTTTAAGCCATTTAGTCAATATGTCTTTATAACCATATTATTAGTTTGGGATGTTTAGGGAAATAAGTTGTGTGATCCTTCCCGCTGCCTCTCTCTCTCTCTCTCTCTCTCTCTCTCTCTCTCTCTCTCTCTCTCTCTCTCTCTCTCTCTCTCTCTCTCTCTCTCTCTCTCTCTCTCTCTCTCTCTCTCTCTCTATAATAGGGCCATGGATGTCAGGAGACAGAGAGC
>CM051018.1:12515689-12520689 GCA_027704905.1 Muraenolepis orangiensis
TTTGTACTACCATTTTTGTTTACTTTCACATTGACAAAATTATCAATATTACCAAGAAAATGGCTTCTGCTATGGCTGTCACAAAGATATATGCTATCCCTCTATATCTCTCTATCTCTCTCTCCCTCCCTCTATCTCTCCCTCCCTCTCTTTCTATATATATCTCCCTCGCGCTCCCTCTCTCTCTCTCTCTTGCTCTTTCTCTTGCTCTCTCTCTCTCTCTCTCTCTCTCTCTCTCTCTCTCTCTCTCTCTCTCTCTCTCTCTCTCTCTCTCTCTCTCTCTCTCTCTCTCTCTCTCTCTCTCTCTCTCTCTCTCTCCCTTCCATTATCATATTATCTATATGTGCATCCTTATCTGTCTGTGGACCTGCACTGGACGTGGGTTGAATCTCATAACCCTCAGGCCAGAGAATCAAACATCTGCTCCCCATCCCTACACCTCACCCACAGCAGCAAGCCGGCCAGCACGCATCCTTCAGGGCCCTCTCCTCTGCTTTTTGCCTCTAAAAGGAAAATGATGAGGGGAGCCCAGGGAAACGCTACCAGGAGAGATGCTCAACTTAGGCCACTTAAGACTCACGGAGGAATGGAGGGTTAGATGTACGGGTGAATGGACAAATGAAAGAGCATAATGGGTTTACTATCAGAGAAGTATGACGCATTCTCAAAGTTATTCCCGTAGATGTATACTTTTGTATAACTGCAGTGCAATATTCTCGTTGGAATTGGATTAAATGTGTGGAATCCTAAATTAAAACATTTTTGGTGAAATAACAACGTTTAACAATTAAACATTTCTGCTATCAATAATTGTGATAGTTAACCAGACTTTGCAAAAACAGACTGATTTGATATAACCCATGAACCCAAGATACACACCTGTACGATTTTCTAATATCATAGTAAATGTCGTAGTAATACGACAATTACTGAACAATTCAAATCGCCTGACATTGTCCCCGAGTATAAATAGGCTAATAATGTATTCTTATGTACCGGAAAATACGTTGTATGTATCACGTCTATCTAGTTTACCCACCATGGAGAGAGGAGGGAGGAGCGCGGAGCGGTTGCATTGACAACATGGAATCTACAGTGACCTCAAGAGGCAGAAAGAATATCTGCCTCAGAGAGTCGCCTGCTCCAGGTTATTAAAACAGACCTAGTATAGCATAGGACTACATTGTTTGTGTCATGTGTGTCCATAAGGCTTTCCGATTTCAACATTTTTGTTATGGAAATATTGCCCGACTTTTAAAAGATGCATTCAACTGCGTTGAATTGTTTATTGAATTGATATATACCGTAGTAGGCATACAAGCTACACAACTTAGTTTTAAACGTGGTAGTATCTGGGATAATAGTCACAGATAGCCTATTGCCTGCACCCGTGTTGGGTTTCTTTGAAACAATATTGGAAGACAAACACGTTAGGATACATGAAACTACGTCACAGTGCACAAAAAACCCTCATTTTAACAACATAGATTGTGTCCGAAAAAAAGAGCCAATTATTTATATTCAATTGGCCAAACAAGTCGCCAAAGTCACATAACAGGGCTACAGTCTAATTGACCCAAACGTATTCACATTTAAACACGTACTTTCGGCTATGATATCGCACTTGTGTGAATTCATTACCAATATCATTCTTAAGTGAGCAACTTGTTGAGTCAATATTTGAATAAAGGAATAAAAATAGCCTGTACGATTCCTTGTGGAAATGCATTCTTGGAAGGTTCACTCGTATTTAAACCAGGGGTATCTTAAAAACGACTAAAACGTATGTATGTATTGTTTTATTAAAAAATAAATGATATAATGATGATATAAATGATATAGGCTATATACCTCTAGGTAAACCTTTATTGACAATATCCCTGAGTGTGTGTGTGTGTGTGTGTGTGTGTGTGTGTGTGTGTGTGTGTGTGTGTGTGTGTGTGTGTGTGTGTGTGTGTGTGTGTGTGTGTGTGTGTGTGTGTGTGTGTGTGTGTGCTGGGTGGAGCGGAGGGACCGTTTGCAGGTGTTGTATTTCCTGCAAACAAGAACTGCTCGCAGGTCTCTGCGGGTCGGTGATGCGGGCCGAGGGGCAGCAAAAAGGCGGCGTTGGCTGGATGTCAGCACTTCTCCTTCTTCTCCTCCTTCTCCTCCTTCTTCTTCATCCTGCACCTTTTCAAACACACATATGTCGTTGTCTCTGTGCCAACAACTGAATGTATGGGTATTTGTTATTTACTTCCATGGACCTGTACTTAACTTTGACTTTGTCTCACAGCTAGATAATATAGGCCTGTATTGTACCTTTATCGTTTAGAACATCTATCTTTGTGCATGATATGCACTTATATTAGGCCTAAATATGCTATTGTGTGCTTTTTGTGGGGCGCTTAGGACTAATTTTGAATATTGCATATAATTTTGCTTAATCGTTAATCTGTAGTTTTGTAAATATCGATCACATCATAGCATACGTGTATTGTTAGTTAAAAAAAGAAAAGAAAGAAAGAAAGAAAGAAAGAGAACATAACAGCCTAATAATACAATGTGCTACGTCGTAAAATACGACCGGTTCATTATAAGACCAAAGTCAGACAAAACTGGCTGAAATGTCAACAGTAGCCTGAATCTGTATCAATATTGATTGTAGACTATAATTGGTCTTAATATATTTAGAGCCGAAAGAATGTGGATTTTTGAGAAACGCCAACTTTAAAAACCACCTTCTCTCACTTCACTCTTAAGTCTTAAGTCTTAAGTCTCGACGTCTCAGGGCCTATACTTCTTGCGGTCACCAAATGTCGTTTTATTTCCGTTATCGTGTGCTTGCATTCCGCCTCAACCCTTCGTCACGTCCTTCCCTTCGTCACGGGGTTTCCTCCTCCAGGTAATAGTGCACCTGTTCAGACCACTCCCCCCCCCCCCCCCCCCACACCTATAGTACTACAGCCCCCCCCCCCCCCCCCCTTGACTACAGTACCCAAGGCGCACCGCGCGGCCGCTCTCAGTCTCAGCCGCGTCCGTTGCTCCAGTCAGTCCGCCTCGGTAACAGCGCTCGCGCAAAAAAAAAAACCAGTTGGCTTGGCCCTATTTTTTTCTGCCTTCTCACTACTGTGTGTGTGGCGTTGTGGTGGTGGTGGTGGTGGTGGTTGCTGCTGCCTGTGGGTGTCTGTCACAACCCCTACGTCGAGGAGAAGAAGAAGAGACACATCCCTCCTCCCTCCCTCCCTCCCTCCTCTCGACTGTTCGTTCGTTCGGGGGGGGGCTACTCCGATTTGCCTTCACTTTCCTCCTCCTCGCCGGCACCACCACCACCATTGGCTTTCGCTCTGCCCGTCAAGTCGCTTCCTCGTCGGGCTGAGTTGAGTAGCAACAAGCTCGGAACATCTGGGCGACCGCAGCGCGTCTCTCTCTCTCCCTCTCTCCCTCTCTCTCTCTCCCTCTCTCTCTCTCGCTCTCTCTCTCTCTCTCTCTCTCTCCCTCTCTCTCTCTCTCGTCCGCTCTCTCTCTCTCTCTCTCTCCTCTCTCTCTCTCTCGCCGCTCCCGTCCTCCCGTCCCTCGGCGGCAGCTTGTTATGGAAATTAGTACAAAGTACGTCTAGCTTTTTTTTTTTTCTCCCCCCCCCCCCAAAGGAAAGGGATCTGAAGAAGGAAGACGAGAAGAAGAGACGTCGGAGCTTGTTGTCTTTGTAAGTGCCTCTATTGCCCGAGTCCGACTGAAAGGGAAGGGAAGGGAAGGGAGAGCTACGGGAGGGAGGGGGGAGAAAAGTAGCTAAAGCTTCCTAGCATACTGTGTTGTGTCTCAACACACCAATAGTTGCCCCGTGTTAGCCCTCTTCCTCGTCCCCTCGGTGGGTCTCAGCAGCTGCCGGGCGTAGCATCGGGCCCTCCTCGGGCAACTCCACATAGCTCCAGAACCCACCACTCGGGGCTTTACTTTTCTTGTTAGCTATTGTCAGCTATAGCTAGCTGTGTGTGTGTGTGTGTGTGTGTGGTGTGTGTGTGTGTGTGTGTGTGTGTATGTGTCAATGCGTGCAATTTGTTAGTGTGTGTGTGTGTAGGTGTGTGTGTGTGTTGCTAGTGTATTCGTTGTATTTGCCGGTGTTCTACGGCAGTAGTCCTTGCGTTGTTTTTTAGTGTGTATGGCGAACGTCTAGATACCTTTTTTCCAACTGGTTGTTATGATGACTGACTGATTGCCTCTAATAAAGTTATCGATGGCGTATAACTAGGTTATTACATGTGGCTATATTATAGTCGACCCCCCCCCATGTCACAGCAAAGGGACACCGAAGGCATTTCGAAGTCGCGAAATTGTCTAATAAGTGATCGATTTTTGCAGGTTGCATTTTTGAGGTTGCAATGCTGTTGCGTCGACCCCAGCAGGACTGTAGCCTATTATTATTATTATTAGTATTATTATTATTAAGTCAGTATTTGAAAGAAGTGAATAAGAACCTACCATTCTTTAATGTTAATTTATTGTTGTATTTAAGTATGTAAGGAAATATGTATTTCCTGATTAAAAGTTGGACGTGTTTAGGTATTATTTTCTATTTAGTGATGAACGGCTTGAACATATATTTGCAACTCAGCTTTTGCTTTAAAACCATCGCAGCGTTACCTATACAATATATGTACACCTTTGAACATAAGCTCAATCTTCAGAGAGTGTTATACTATTCAGAGTCTGTCATTTATGTTTTTTCTTTCCACAGACACTTGTAGGTTAATATTGTGCACTTGTGATAGTAGGAGAGTTTGTAGTCCTACACCTTTTTGTTGAATAGTTCTTTCATACGTATTTTGTCATACAATTTTCCTCTCATTGTTTCTTTATTTCATTTGTTTTCTCAACGAAGGGTCGTTGAGTAAATAGGGGTGGGGTGGTGGGGTGGTGGGGGGGGGGGGGAGTAGCCAGCCGTAAAGAACTGGAAAACAATATCAGCTGCGTGCCTCTGTCAGTTGCAAATGTTCTGTATTGCTCTTTGTTTATGGTTTCTG
>CM051018.1:12525689-12530689 GCA_027704905.1 Muraenolepis orangiensis
CGCCGCTCGGCACGGCCAGCCCCCGGCAGGGCGAGGCGGAGGGGGCGGCGGCGGACAGGGGGAAGCTCCTCTCTCCCGCCGGCAGCCCCAACAGCTCCCTCTCCCAGCGGTCCCAGAGGTCCCAGAGGTCCCAGCGGTCGGTCGGCTCCCGTGGCACCCGGGGGCCGAGGAAGGTGTCGAGCGACGCGGCCGACTGCGTCCTGGACCTGTCGGTCAAACCCGTCGCCGGCGGCAACCACGGTAACACCCCACACCCATCGTACCTACCCGACGGCCCGCCGGGCGTCCGGGTGAAGATAGAGAGGAGCTCGGCCTCCGACGAGGACGAGGAGCGCGGGGACTACGAGATGGAGCACAGCGGCGTCGCCAAGGCCGCGGCCCCGAGCGCCAACGGGGGTCTGAGCCACCACGTGGCCGCCGGCCCGCTCTCGGCCCAGCGCCGGCTGGGCCTGGAGGCCCACCTGTCGGCCCTGCGTGAGGCCTCGCTGGCCACGGAGCTGGAGAAGGAGAAGAGCCCGGGGAACAACGGGGACATGCTGGGGGCCGAGAGCGAGCGCGCCCAGGCGGAGGCGGCCAGCATGGACAGCACCCTGCTGCCCTATGTGTCCAACATGTTGTCGGCGCCGCACCACGCGCAGATCTTCATGTGCCCGCTGTGCAACAAGGTGTTCCCCTCGCCGCACATCCTGCAGATCCACCTCAGCTCGCACTTCCGCGAGCAGGAGGGCATCCGCGCCAAGCCGGCCGGCGATGTCAACGTGCCCACGTGCTCCATCTGCGGCAAGACCTTCTCCTGCATGTACACGCTGAAGCGGCACGAGCGGACGCACTCGGGCGAGAAGCCGTACACGTGCACCACGTGCGGCAAGAGCTTCCAGTACTCGCACAACCTCAGCCGGCACGCCGTGGTGCACACGCGGGAGAAGCCCCACGCGTGCAAGTGGTGCGAGCGGCGCTTCACGCAGTCGGGCGACCTGTACCGGCACATCCGCAAGTTCCACTGCGAGCTGGTCAACTCTCTGTCGGTGAAGAGCGAGCCTCTGGCACTGCCCAACGTCAGGGACTGGGCCATAGAGGACAGCTCCCAGGAACTGTGGAAGTAGAGACACTGGCCTGGAAGACAGGGGAGGTATTAGAGAGAGAGAGGCTGAATGAATGAAGGAAAGGAAGAAAAGGGCAGTTTGAAAGAGAGAAGTCAGAGGGAGATGGTCAGGTGGTGGTTGTCGCGGCGTTAAAATCACTCTCGTTTCTTGTACATCGCAGATCTCGTTCAATTGCACTTTAATAGCACATGAAAATGTTACTACTGATTTTATGATTGGTTTGTGTGTGGGTCATTTTGTCTTATGCTATTTTATTCACCTGGTTTATTTGATTTGATTGATTTTTGTTTGCTGAGATTTTTTTTTACACTGTGTCTCAAATGTGGATCGACAACAGAGCCACCTGCTGTTAAATGTTTGTGTGTGTGTGTGCGTGTGTGCGTGTGTGCGTGTGTGTATGTGTTTAATCACAACACTGGCTAGTTGAGGTCATAACACACTGAAGTCTAAAAAACAACAATTACAATATACTAAACGGGTACAGTGGCTATCACCGCCATCCACACCATGACACACAAGGTGTGTGTGTTTGTGTGCGTGTGCGTGCGTGTGTGTGTGTGAGAGAGAGAGAGAAGGTGGGTGTTTTTGAGAGACACTGTCATTCAGGCAAAATTTCACCTGACATGCATGCAAGTCTGCATGTTGTGTGAGTGTGTTAGTGTGTTATTATTATTATTATGATTATGATTATTATCATCATTATGTTTTATGTTTATTATTATTATTATTGAGGTTTTTTTTGCGATGCACTCCAGGTATCTCAAGTTAAGAAGCTCTTTGCTGTTTGTGTGTGTGTGTTTGCGTGAATGTGCGTGTGTGTGTGCGTGTGTGTGTGCGCGTGTATTGGGGAAGGCTAACTGTCAGATTGACGACACTCATGCAATGCACAGCCTCTTTTTTTTTTTTTTTTTCACTTCCAATCAATTTGAAGTATTTTCTAAAAATGAAAAAGACCTTTACAAATTATTAATATTATTATTATCGTTGTTATTATTATTATTATTGCTATAGATGCTTTTCTTAAAATCTAGATGGCAGTCTTTGAGAAAAAAAAATCTTCTTGTTGAAAAGGTATTTAATTTAAGTGGGTGTACATTTGTTGCGCTATAGTTTTAAAACTTTTATTTTTTGTTTCATTTTTAACTATTATTATTATTATTATTGTTCTAATTATTAGTAGTATTTCAAATTTTTCAATGGGACCTGCTGTTGTTGCATGACGTCCAAACGTGTATATTTTCGGGGGGGGGGGGGGGGGGGAGAGGGGCAGGGGAGGGGCGGGGGAGGGGGGGCGAAAAATGTGAATTTTTGCTGTTTTACTGTATACATTGTAATTGATTGAACATAACTGACGACAGACTCTATCTCTTTCTCTCCTTTTTATCCTTTTTTTTTGTTGTGAATAACTACTCAAAAGGGTGTGTGGTCTGTTGAAACAACTGTTGAATATTGCTCCCACGGATATGGAACAAAAAAACGCATGAAATATGATTTTGTGTTTTTTTTTTTTTTTACATTACATTTGACTGTTTTCTGTTAAGTTAATTGTTTGCCCTCGATGGGCTGGGAGGTAGAGGGACAGTGGAAAAGGGGAGAGGGGGGGTGGGTGGGTCCGGGAGGGAGGGAGGGACCGCTAGAAGAAGAATGTTCTAGCAGGTTTACCCGAGGTGCAGATGGAGAGAAAGCAGCGTGTGTGTGTGTGTGTGTGTGTGTGTGTGTGTGTGTGTGTGTGTGTGTGTGTGTGTGTGTGTGTGTGTGTGTGTGTGTGTGTGTGTGTGTGTGTGTGTGTGTGTGTGTGTGTGTGTGTGTGTGTGTGTGCGCGTGTGCGTGTGTGCACTCATCTCCCTGCTGCGGTTGTCGATGTGGGAGTCCGTTCTCGTGACTTTAGTTTATTTGTAACCCTACTGAATAGCTCCGTCCACACTGCTGATTATCTGCTGCGGCGTGCTTGTGTGTGTGTGTGTGTGTGTGTGCGTGTGCGTGGTTGTGTCTGTGTCGCTCTTTCCCCAGCACTAGGCTCGTTCCTCATGTCCAGCCTGTCCTGTTTTGAATGTGACCCCCCCCTGTGGTCTGGAGGCAGGGGGGCGAGAGAGGTAAGGAGAGAGGGGGAGAGAGAGAGCAAAAGCGAGGGAGAGCTAAGAGGAGGATCCATCCATATATACTGTCCTGCTGAAAGTGTTTTTATTTATTTATTGTCTTTTGTTTTAATCAATGCATCATTTAGAAACAGTGTGCTACAGCACGGCGACACTCACTCACACTTGAAGGGGTATGAGAACTATTAACACAACACTGTGTGTGTGTGTGTGTGTGTGTGTGTGTGTGTGTGTGTGTGTGTGTGTGTGTGTGTGTGTGTGTGTGTGTGTGTGTGTGTGTGTGTGTGTGTGTGTGTGTGTGTGTGTGTGTGTGTGTGTGTGTGTGTGTGTGTGTGTGTGTGCGCGCGCGTAATTACTACTGAAAATCCAATCCTTAATTTGGGATGGTAGAAAATTGGCATGCCTGATGGCACCTTTTCAAGCTACATAACACAAATACATGTTTTGCTAAAAGTAAATAAATAAAAGATGCCTTTATTTAAGAAATGTAATGCTATTTGCCTATTTGATATAGCACTGAAAAAACCTGTTTGAAATCATATTGACCTCAACGGGGGATTTATAAATTGTATCAGCATATGTCTTATCAAAAAAGTAAATTATGTTTTATTTTCTATTTTTGCTGAATACGAATCGTGTACAGATCTGGGCTCACACCATTGTTCGGTTTTGTCAATATTTCTATTTTATAATAATCATCTACATTATGGTGAAACAACCTCTAAAATGTAGTCTTGAGAATATGATGAAATTCAACGCACTGCATTTCTCATACAGACACTCCGTCGAGATCCACCATCGCTGTGTGTGCGTGGGTGTATGTATTGTGTGTGTGTGTGTGTATGTGTGTGTATGTGTAACTCCTCTTGCAGTGGGCATGTGTGTGTGTGTGGGAGAAAGGGGGGGGGGGGGGCTTGCGATGCCCTGTTCAACAAACAACTTTTCAAGTCTTTTTTTTGTTACCACCTTGACAACTGGCTCCGTCTCCTCCCCCCCCATTCTCATGGCTGTCGTTAGAAATCCACCAGTTCTTTTGTTTGAGCTGTGTTAACAGTAACCTCTGGGTGTATACTTGACTCGCCTTAACCTGCTGTAGTCCCGGGATGAAGATGAAGATGATGTTGATGATGATGACGATGTATCGGGAGTGATTGTCGTGGTGGTGGTTTTGTTGTCGTCGTCGTCGTTGTTGTTGTCGCTGCAACCAATCGGCTTGACGCTCTTCTTCTTCGTCGCGCTTACTTGAAAACTCCCCCGGGTGGGGTGGGGGGGGGGGGGTTAGTATCAAGCAAAATGGGAATACGAGAAGGAGAGTTAAATAAGTCAATGTTCAAATGTAGACATGGTTATGAAGGTGTGGGGGGGGGGGGGGAGGGGGGAGTTGAATACGTCTCTGTCTCTGTCTGTCTCTGTCTCTCTCTCTATCCAAGGAGACAATCGCTGTCTGGGGGGAGGGGATTTCGATTTCGATTTCGATTTGCTCTTCCTTGAGATTCGATTTTTTTTTCCTCTTTGCTTTTTTGTTGTTCTTTCTTAAACAATGTAGTCATTTTAGCTTTGACAATCATAGTTGGTTTGGTTTTTTTTGTTTTTGTTTTTGTTTTGTT
The DNA here is from genome assembly GCA_027704905.1 of Muraenolepis orangiensis. Lineage (NCBI taxonomy): Eukaryota > Metazoa > Chordata > Actinopteri > Gadiformes > Muraenolepididae > Muraenolepis > Muraenolepis orangiensis. The sequence goes on from CM051018.1 coordinate 12,530,496, forward strand.
TGTTTGTTTTTTTTCTCTCAAGGGGAGTGAATTCTAATGGTGTTTAGTTTTGTAATTTTTTTGGCGTGCTGTTGTTGACATTTTTAAATTGTGTACAAACTGCAATAAATTATAAGAATCTTGAAATTCAACCTCTGGATCTGTGACTGATTTGATTTCTCGGTGCGGTACATTACTCCATGTTATTTTCTCCT
>CM051018.1:12543189-12655689 GCA_027704905.1 Muraenolepis orangiensis
TCAGGAGCTGTGGTTTGCACTCGCGGAGGAGAAAGAGGAACACACGAGGACTCCACCGCCCCTCTGGTCCTCTACTCAGTCTAGAGTAATAGGCCCTAATAGGACAAGAGAGTGGAATATTACACACACAGCACTGTGTTGTGTTGTGTGTGTGTGTGTGTGTGTGTGTTTGTTTGTGTTTGTGTGTGTCTGTTTGTGTGTGTGTGTGTGTGTGTGTGTGTGTGTGTGTAAGTGTGTGTGTGTGTGTGTGTGTGTGGTTACAGGCAGGTTGCAACACATGCGTGTGTGTGTGCACACGTGTGTGTGTGTGTGTGTGTGTGTGTCTGTTTGTGTTTGTGTTTGTGTGTGTGTGTGTGTGTGTGTGTGTGTGTGTGTGTGGTTACAGGCAGGTTGCAACACATGCGTGTGTGTGTGTGTGTGTGTGTGTGTGTGTGTGTGTGTGTGTGTGGTCCACACACACACACGCATACACACACACTCATTTGGTTGTCCATTTAGTCTGCTTCCTCCTTCAGTTCAATACCGCTCCGTCTCTGCGACAAAGAGGCTGAACTGTGGGATTCAAATGTATTAAGTGTATAGGCAGGGGGGCTAGAGAAGAAGAGGGGAGGAAGATGGCGGGGACGTGTGTGTGTGTGTGCATGTGTGTGTATGTGTATGTGTGCCTTTAGATGTTGTGGTGTAGTATTTAGATGTAGTCAAATAGGAGAGGAAGCCAGACAGGGAAATGATAGCCAGCAAAGTTAGAAGGGGGGCGGGGGGGGGGGGGGGTTAAGGCTACCTGTGGGTTCAAACACACACACACACACACACACACACACACACACACACACACACACACACACACACACACACACACACACACACACACACACACACACACACACACACACACACACACACACACACACACACACACACACACACACACACACAGCTCACCAGTCTACGTTAATATATCAATTGTCTATGTTAATATATAAATGGTCTCCTTCCCGTTGCTCAAACAGCAGAAGTACAGGACAAAGTCCCTTCCGCTGACTTCGGGAGAAATTCTGAAGGTAAATGTTAGCAACAAATATATATATTAGTCTAAAATGAGGTAAATCTGAGGGCTTCCTTAAAGCGACTTTATGTTTAGCTAAATGGCGCCCTCTAGTGGCCATAATGTGATCAACAGTTGATCCTCACGTACGAATTCGAAGGTATGGTACATTTTTTATTAAATAAAAAATAAGTAGGACTAATGACAAAAATGGGGTTATAAATTAAAATGTAATAGACCCAAATGAACATATATGTATGACAGAATTATTAATTCAAATGGCAAGATGTATTAAGAAAGCAAAGCATGCACTGATCATAAAAAAAAAAATCCTATGTATCCCATAGCTTCTTTTATTGGCTTCAAACTGTATTCATGTGGATATTTCATAATCATAGTAAATGTATGCACACACACACACACACAGCCCAACACTTTGTATGGTTCAGGGGGAAATACATGAACAGGCATTCAAATATTAAAGACAACCAGAGGTGATTAGATGCGCTTCATGAGAGCGTGGTTTGCTAATCATCGTTTCTCTTCTGTTAAATCGTTTTGGGTCAATACTCCTAAACCGTTTATCCCATTTAATATGAAGAGGACATTCAAAAACAATCTAAAGATACTTACCCGGTATGTCTGTGTCTTCTCTCTGTTCACCCTGTGATGGTGACCGTAGCTGTGCAATCCTGCATCCATGCTTGTGTGTACTTTCCTACTATCTTCGGTGATCCATAATATAAAATAAGTTTTTCTTAATCAAAACCACAAAAATCATTAAATGATGTGAGATGTCTTCGTTTACTGATCATTACGCTACATAAAACGCAGTACAGCGACCCAAACAGGCCAACAATTAAACAAGACATGGAAGCAACACGTGGTTTTGTCGTCGTTTTAATCGTTTTAACAGTGAATATTTCTTTGTCTGCCGTTGACATGTTGATCTAAAAAGGACATACTGCCCCTTAACGTTACAACACTCGGTAGGCCTTTACCACATTCTGGATGGGGTTGTTTTTTTCGGTTGAACGTTTTCTGAAACAGAAACACCTTTATTTTTTGGCTTGTTGGTTGGTTTGGTTGTCCCATAAAAAGAGTCAAAAACATATAAATTGCACACATTTCAAATGGCTGTCAAGACACAACATAAATCTCCATACCGCATTCAGCAGCGCTAATCAACCCCCCCCCCCCCCACACACACTGAAGTTAAATTGGCTGATGTGTGAGTGAATAATTGGTTATTATCTGTGTGTGTGTGTGTGGAAAAGTGCAGTTACACACTCACAAGCTTTGTGTGTGTGTGAATAACCATGTATGCATAACCATGTTTGTTTGTGTGTGTGCAAGTTACCGTGTGCACGCATGTGCATTCTGTGTGTGACTCATTTAACTATGTTTGAGTAGTAACCGTGTGTGTGTGTGTGTGGTGTATTCAGTAGTCCTAACAGAGCAAAGCCGGCCCTGCAGACAGTAAATTAAAGAATAAATGAGCAAAACAAGTATTACAGTTGAAAGAAATCCCTTTTGTTTGTATCCTGTGCAAAGTCGTAGTCTAAAGCCAACATTCTCCACCGCTAAAAATACACGTTCATGACAACAGGTCAACCGTTTATGAATCACATTTTGACAATAGAATACACTTGTGAATCCGTTTCTTTTTGTTGATCTGGGTTGATCTAAAATTCAGTTGATCAAAATGGATTTGTCGGCAATAATACCATTGTGATGACTAGTTCTGTTCTGTGTGTTACATGTCCGGTATGGGGGACTAAAGAAGATTAGGGATACAAATCGGAGCATAAGCAACCATGGACATGCTTTCTGTCATGCACAAAAGACACAGGTAGACAAAGACACAGACAACAGTATAAATATGTGTCGTTAAATACATAAACTGATTAAGGTATATATATATCTATATAGATATATATCTATCTATCTATCTATCTATCTATCTATCTATCTATCTATCTATATATATATATATATATATATCCAGCGAGACGCATTTCAAGCTGAAGTAGTGTTTTACAATTCTGGAAGGTGTCAAGTCTCCGGAAACCAAAACCCCCATTTAAAAATTGTTCTATAGGCGACCGTTTGGAGTAGAACTTGCTGCTACACCAGTGCATCAATAGAGAAAACCCTTAACAGCTGTTGAACGATTGTCCTCAACTCATATTGCCTCCCCACCCCTCCACCTGTAAAGAACAACCTGCACTATAGAATCCCCACCATTCAACTCCCAACCGCCTGCACTGAGGTCGCGACCTCCATACAACAAAACCAACACGGCATTCCCTGGCTTTGTTAGCTTGCTTGCTTTCCCCATCCCGGTGTAGGCGTCACAGAAGGTGTATTCTTGTGTATATTATATATCGTCTATACTACAAGGAACCAGCAGACACTCCACCCTCTCCAACCCCAAGACCCCACACAGGTCGTCCCGGCAAGGTGAAAAATTAAGCTGAAACAGCGACCGGCGTAGGTTGAGTGTTAATGTGCTGGTTTTGGACCGCCGCGGGTTTTTCTTCGATCGGAGACCGCCGCGGTGGAATTCCGTTTACGTTCGTTTAGCTAGCTTACCCCCCCCATCCCCGCACAAAACATTAAATACCATACATACAAATATGAACATTCAAAAGACAAAATAAGGCAAAAGAGGTTATAACATGTGCCCCGGTAGCGTGAGCTGCTAGTCACGGTGTTTGGTTAGGAGGAGGGAGTGTGAGCGGTGAAGTCAGTCCCAGGAGAGTGGTATTAAGAGAGAGAGAGAGAGACGGACAGGACGGTCCTCCCACTCTGAGAGATAGAGAGAGGGAGAGATAGAAATAGAGATATAGATAGAGAGATAGAGAGATAGAGAGAGAGAATACAGTTGGTTTGGCCGCTGTGCGTCCTCCGTTTTTTGGTGTCCCTCTCAGAAGAGTTGAATCATGGACTCCCTGGACTTGCCCACTCCGATCCATTTGACTGTGGAGGAAAAAAGGTCGGAGGTCAGTCGGCAGGTTTGTCGACGGCCACAGCTGGGGTGTCATGGTAACGGAATAAAACTAAATCTGAATCTGGAGGATTGACTCCTCTTTATTGGTCACATATATGTTCACACACACACAGTGAAATGTGTCTCTGTATTTAACCCGTCCTAGTATTATTAGGAGCAGGGGGCAGCTATTTCATATACAACAGCGCCCGGGGAGCAGGGTAGGGGGTCTGGTGCCTTGCTCAAGGGCACCTCGACAGGTGTTTCCGGAACTTGAACCGGCGACCTTTCTGTTCCCAAGCCAAATCTCAACTGACTAAGTTACTGCCGCCTCTTAAGAAAATGCTTCCAATCATTATATATATATATATTTTTAAGTATTAAAACTATTAAATCAAGACTCAAGCCCTAAGCACACAGAGTGCACATTTCAAGTCAAGTTTATTGTCACTTCACAGTTTACACAAGTATAAAGCAGTGAGTGAAAATATTATGTGCAATACCCGACGACAGAGATTTCAGTTCATATCAAGCATTTCAGTGGAGCAAAACAAGTTATTATTCATCTCTCTTCGTATAGGACTCAAGACAATTTCTAAAATACCGTTTGGTGTGTGTGAGAGAGAGAGAGAGAGAGACTTACTCGGCACTCCGAGGTGGTCTTCTATGTAGCGCACGTAGCTCTTAGCGTTCTCCGGAAGCTCCTCGAACTTCCGGGCCAGCGAGGTGTCCGACTTCCAGCCGGGAAGTGTTTCATACTGGACGTCCACGCGGTGCAGCACTTCCTGATTGGCTAGAGGGGGAGAAACGGCATCATGGCGTGCTACGAAATCACCATTTGCTTGTCTGTTCAGGACAGCTTACAGGCTACGGAAGTTTACGACACGCAACTTCTGCGTTCGACGACAATACATTGTACAGCGTTTCCCGCAGATCTGAAATATACTTGTGGTGGTAGCTGGTGTTTCGGGGGGGGGGGTTGGGGGCGTGGCCTGACAATACAAATACGTGTGACCTTTAAGAACATTTAGATTTATTGAATTTTCTCAATATTCAGTATGCACATTGCACAAAGATGGCATTGTTGGTCAGAGCACTTAATCCTTCTGGGTTTTTTGGAAGAACAGCTCCAACGCCTGTGTGTATGGGAACGCCTCTGGTGCTGCCAGCAGCTTAGGCTGATTCGATGGTTGCATAGCAACAAAAAAACGTTTAGAATGGTTATTTTTTCACTTCCTGTGTGATGGATAAAGAGCAGTGCATTTGGCCTGGCGTTTATCAGCCTGCAAAAGGCGTCCTGTGTAACCGCCACCTGATCTGTCTGATGCCACTGGAGGAAGCAAAAGCCCAATCCCAGACGTTTATTTTTCGATTTAGAAATCCTGACTGGACGTTTTTTTGTAAATCTGATCAAATAAATTGGAATTTATCGATGCAAAGATTTAAGAAGCGATACATCTCGACTTCAGTTCAAATTGTATCTGGTGCACACTTTTTGATAGGGCAATTGTATTCTGAACGGATCCACTTTTAAAAAATATGTATATACCTGAGCCCGCCCGTCTATGTGTGGGAAACCCTGTTGTACCACTTGTTGAATTATGAAAAAAAACTATCATATATTACAACATCATTGTACCCAATTGTGGTCACAAATAACATTTGTGCAATAGAAAATGTAATAAACAACACACTTTAGGTTCATGTGGTCCTATTTCAGCTGACCTGTCGTGACATGGGAAGTTTCAAACAAATTATTATCACTATCTCTTCAACTATTTTTCTCTGTACCATATGTTTTTGCCTTTTTGGAGGTAGTAAACATGGTTCATGATGGGTATGGATGGAGAGAAAAGGGTAGTCACTGGGTCGGCCAATCGGACGCCTAGGGCTTTGGCCTGAACGTGACTGGCTTATCGTTATTTTTTAATTGCACAGTGGGCAGAAGGTCAAGGGGTATTTCGTGACCGGCAGGTCTTGGCGGTAGCACGCAACTTGTGACCTCCAGCGATGTTGGTACAACAACAAGATACTCTTTTCTTGAGCAGCACGATTAAGAATGTAGTCTTAAGTTTCAACGGCTTGTTTTAGCCTTAACTCTGGGCGGGTCCCCGGGCACCCCGGACAGCTGAGAATCTTTACTACGGGTGCAAGAAGTCATTGGTCAGAAGCTCAGCCAGAGCGGCATGTTTATAAAGCACGTTTATAGAGTGCGGACAGCAGAAACACATGTATGTCTTTATTGCCCCCCCCCCCCCCCCCCCCCCTAATGAACCTCCCCGATGTGTGTCTATATTGACCATAGGGATACACAGGGTCCTCAGAGGAGTTGCAACGTCAGCTCACCTGGGAAATGAGGTATAGACTCGTTGTCAACTTTGTAGGCCACGCCCACTTTGATCTCGTCCATCACGTCGAGGATGTCCAGCTTTGTCAGTGCGAGGCTGCGGGACAACAGAGAGATGGGTACATTATAAGACACACACCTCCAACCGGGCCTCCACATTTGAACATGCCTGCCATTCATACATAGCTTTGATTTCACTCACGCTGTGAAGCCGTTGATCATGTGGGCGTATTTGATGAGCACAAGATCCAGCCAACCACATCTTCTCTTCCGGCCGGTAGTCACGCCCACTTCTTTCCCCCTGGTTTGAAGCAGTTCACCAATCTCCTGAGGAGGCGAGAGAGAGAGAAAGAGAGAGAGAGAGAGAGAGAGAGAGAGAGAGAGAGAGATGAAGCAGTTACAACATTTGCATTAGGAGGTTTAAGGCATGTGTCCACCAAAGGGTTTTAACGCAACAGGCGCGCTTCTGAAAACGCCCAGCTGGGAGCGCTAGGGGACCCTTTGAGCGCTTTATGTGGGTCCATGACATTTAGCTGGCGAGGTAACATCTTGGCTTAGTGTACCATCGAAGAAGTCATATTATGTAACGAAGAAGGATACTCTGGAGACCAACAGAATCAGCTTCTCCTCCATTGCGGATATACCGTTGTGCATGTAGGATGTGACGTGACCTTGGTGTGGTATTTGTCCCGCCCCCTCCTCCACGGTGATCGCACGGCAAGGCAGAGCTTTGACAGTGACGTCTGTCAAAGCTCTGCGTGCTTTACCCAAAGTTGAAAAATGAACATTAACACTCAACTCTCGGCGACGAGAGTTGAGTGCATAGCTTCAGCGCAGGAAAAACTTTCAGCGCCTCGTCGCGCTGCTGGCGTTTTCATAATTATAGTGTAAAAATGCTCCCATTGCAAACAATTTTTTTTAAAGACGCTGGCCTCAGGGAAAAAAAGCGCTTTGGTGGACACACGCCCTTAGGAAGTTAAATATATACGAACGCCACGTAGGAGGATCCAAGGTTCAAGATGTTTAATTGCCACAATGCAACTAGCATTTCATTGTGCTCGTTGCAAATGGCAAATAAAACACCTTGAATCTTGTATATTTTAAAACGGTAATTTACTTTACGTTTTTGAAAATAAAAAAAATCACCTTGGGGTTTTCTGGCTAGAACAACATCTTCTGTCCAGGGCTCATTTAGGCTGTACATGCAGCCTCTAAATGGCCATATACATTTTTTTTATAAAAAATAAACTTTCAACTACATATTGGACACCAACACACAACTTTGATCTTTTATCTTCTAAATCAACAGATCAGCAGTGTCATTCACTACCATGTGATACAACATAACACAACTACTATTGATATAACCAAACCCTTGCACATATATATATATATATGCTAGGATGTTTGCCACGTTTCACTGTATTGTACTGTACTTGCCAATGACAATCAATTTGAATCTAATGTAATGTTTTTATGCAACATGTAACATCCGTTTCAGTCCATGTGTTTATGCAAGACAAGGTGCAAGATAAGCCCCTTGGTTGGATTAATAGTGTGTGTGTGTGTGTGTGCGTGCGTGTGTGCGTGCGTGCGTGTGTGTGTGTTCTTACGTTGCACTGCTCAGAGGGGAACGCTCCAATCCCCACCCGGGTGGTGTAGGCCTTGACCACGCCGTACACCTCGCCCACATTGCGGGGGGGCATGCCAAGACCTGTGCAAACTCCACCCACTGTGCAGTTGGATGACGTTACAAACGGGTAGGTGCCTGCAGAGGGGGGGAGGGGAATCAGAGAACAGACGGGTCACACGTCGATATCTGACAGCGAACGGACTGACGAACACCACGCCGACACCAGGGTGGCTGCTTCTCAAAACATGGTGGTTACATAACTTATGGGTCGAGGAACAGTTGATTAGGGTTTGCCGCAGATCTGGATTTAGGATTTTTTATTATGAAAATCACATATTGCGTGTAATATTTATTACACGCAACCAACATACCAACATATTTGCATACAACTTGGTGAGGGTTTAGGTGGAATGCCCATTACGATTAAAGAACATTCAGGTCAATATCGGGATACGAATCCGGATCCAGGATTCTTTGGAAGGATTCTTAAGGAACAACTGTTCATTTAGAGGGATTCTTTAGCCTCAGAAATAACAGGGCAAAAGGTACTTTTTCGGTGCGGAGGAGGTATGAACTCAACTGAGGGCCGTCTAGTTGCTAATGTCAACGGATTTAGCCAGCGGGCTGAAGCAAATGAATAAGGCCCTACTGGCCTGGCCGCTCTTCTGACGGCTCCTAGTCACGGAGGCTTTGTGGAGAGAAACGGTGGATGCTGGCATGTTTCGACACCATCGCTATAGCGACGACAAGACTTTTTCCGTTTTGTAGCCTTGCTTTGTCAATGGCAGCAACACCCAACAAATATAAATCAGCTTTGCGGTTTAATTGTTTTAAATGTGTGTGTGAGAGTGAGTGAGTGAGTGAGTGATATATATCAACAAAAGGTTGAAAACCTTTTAGGGATAGTTTTTAGAATCTTTCCAACACACTACATACAGCCAAGGACATTAAATAAGAGACACATGGTACACCGTTGTGTTAAGTGTGAGACCCGGCGACACCCGACTCCATGCTGCGTGACAAATTTGATAGGTTGACGGTTGGTGACTTGGTGACCCTTGTTGCTCTCCATTTCAGCTACAGACCCCCCCGCCTCCCCCACCTGTGGTATTTGTACATGACGGCCCCTCCAAACTCAAGCCAGAAATACCCGTTTTCCGAGCTGGAGAATGTATTCACTTAAAACAAAACCTGTCACACTGGCAATTGTGGTGTTTGCGGCTGACGGGGGACACTAATGAATACACAGACACCGCCTCCTTCCTCCCAAAGGTCACTGCTGTCGGGATATTCCTCAAGCAGAAGCACCGGGTTAATGGTCCGTGCTAAACTGAAAGCACAGACATCAATCCGCCTATGGGAAGTCCAGATATGACCTTCAGTAAGCCACCAGAGATGCAGAAAGGGACCACAAAAGAGACAGTTTAGTCCCACAATGCTTCCACCCTCTTTCCTGTAACCAAGAGGCCCTCAGTCATCACCTGCCTGGACGACGAGCCACCGGCATCAGGAGGCTTTTTGAACGGCCAGTCAGAACAGGCATCAGATCTGCTGCACCATCCTCCCTAAACGTCAAGTAAGGTCAAGTAGATTGTATTTATATAGCCCATAATCAGGGAAAGTGCCCTTTGAGATTCACTTAAACACTAAACAGGCCACATAAAATGTGGCCTGTGAGGGCAAAGGAACACTCGCTGAATGACCAAGGAAGAATCCTAAAGAAGCGGGGGCTTCCTGGGATTGATTAGGAGTGCAATGCTCGCCCATAATGGCAACATAACCGGCGAGCCCTCTGCAGTCCGCACAATACCCCAACAGAACCATGGGCAACACCATCACACCCCATTCCGGGTGTCGTCATCAACAAGCGAGTGAGTCAGCGAGGGCTTCACATGACCTGAAGGAATATCGGAAACTGCAGGGAAAACATGCAACCAGAGCGCCGGCTCCCGACAGATACTCCCACTAGGCCTAGCATCAAGTAGACAGCTGTGTCCAACAGTGGACAGACAAATGGATGTACATACCCTTTATGCAGCTTATACTGTCAAATGTCTTGCTTTTGTTTGATTTAATATTACTTGCTATGTTTTTTCACTTATCCCTTAACCGTTGCTTTGCTCCTCACTAGTTTAACTGGGTCTTTTTTTTGAGCCGGTGCTAAATACCTTCATAAACACAAGTAAAACCTTCCTGGGGCTCATTGACTACATCATAAGTGGGGAACAGAAAGACACCCCTAATCATAGCCACATGGACGATAAGCAGTTCAGGGAGAGAGCACCGCTCGGTTTGGCCCCCGTCAGTTTAGACAACACAGCGTGGTGTTGAGTGTTGCTACCAACCAATGTTGATAGGATATCCTGTTGTCGCTACGAGGACAGCGTAGCGTGTGACCGAGGACGTAATCGGAATCCATCAGGCTCTTGATAATAGCATGCTATGCGTTAACAATGTCACGCCATCGCGGGGGAGGATCAGCGTAGGCTTGTGTAGGAACAGAGTGCAAAGGGAAAAACCGGTTGACCGCTAAACAGTTACAACAGTGACAATCTAGAACGTTGTGTGTGCAAGCGGAGGAGGATACACTGTCAGCGCACACACACACACACACACACACACACACATTCTCTTGTGTCAACACACTGGGTGTTTTAGGGCGGCGGTGAAGGGGGTTGCCGTGAGGAGCGGACTGGCCGGTAACCAGGCCAAACAGCCAAACAGTGCCTGGTGCTCATGCACAGTAGAGATAGTGTGGTTCAAACAGTGAAAGTGCACGTCAAACTCTGGAAAGCTCCCCCACACACTGCAGTAATGATTAGTAAACTCACCTATGGCATTAGTCGGGCCTCCAAGCAGGCTTTCATTAGAAAAGCAGCACACAAAACATAGTTCATCACCATTACTCTACCAGGAAGATGTCACAAATAATACTTAGACTGTATGTATGTATTTTGGCACAGGTGCAGTTAAGGACACCGCTAGTTAAAAGTCTTGCTGTAAATTGCTTTTATAGCAAGGTGTTTTGCAAGTCAATGTCAATCTGGAATTGACCGCCAATAAAAAAAGGGGTGTTTGGAGACGCTACTGTATATGGGATCAATGGGGTTGTGTTGTATGTATGGAAATGTGCCCCGTCCCTTTAAAACAGTCTACATAGGTCTGATGTGAATAGCCTTCAAATGGTGGCGTTTAGCTATTGTACGGACGGCAGTTCCACAGCCAGCCAGCTTCAGGTGAGTAGGTTTAATACAGGAGGTATCAGGGAGGTACGGATCTATTGCTCACTGACCAAAGTCTATGTCCAGAAGAGCAGCGTTGGCACCTTCCACCAGGATCTTCTTAGGAGAGCCGTGAAGAGCCTCATACATGAAGTGCACCCCATCTCTCACCATGGGCCGGACCCTCTTCACATAGTCCTAGGTAGGTAGGTAGGTAGGTAGGCACACACACACACGCACGCACGCACGCACGCACGCACGCACGCGCACGCGCGCGCGCGCGCGGGGGGGGGGGGTTCCGTTAATGTATTAGATCTTCAAGATTTTTAAATATAGAAAGGATGTATCCTAAGGTGTATACAAGCGTACATCCTATTCATGTAATGGGATTCAAGAAAATGATAATATTGGCATGATTCAGTTTCTGGTACCTTAAGTCTGAGCAGTTCCCCCTCTATGTCTATCTCCAGAGTTGGGTACATGGACTTGTACTGCTGGGCCAGCACCTTATACCTAAAGAAACCACAAAGAAACAATTATATTGACATGCATTACAGATTATTTGTTGTTGTTAATATACCATTCTATCATTGATAGAATCTATATCATTGTCCTCTAATTAATGGTATATGTTCAGGAAAGACAGCACAAATGTGTGTGCACAAGCATTAGAAAACACACACACACACAACTGTCTGGCTTCTCTAAAGCCTCTTAACGAAAACCAGGAGAAGCGGGAGGGTTCAGCGGAACGGACCTTTCAGAGAACTGCGTGAAGTCTGACATGAGATCACAGATCCTGAGCCCGCTCCGCGCTGCCTTAGCAGAGTACACTGGTCCGATCCCCTTCTTCGTTGTTCCCAGGCTAGAGAGAGACATAGACAGAGAGAGAGAGACAGAGAGAGAGAGACAGAGAGAGAGAGACAGAGAGAGAGAGAGAATAAAGGTCAACCACTCCACGTGAATTTAAAAGTAACCTATATAAAAAATATATAGTGCCACTGGTTGCGACTGGCTTAGTGAGCAAGTATGCTTTATTCATCCCCCAGCCAGTACTGAGCGATTGTTGCAATTAGGAAAGATCATCAAGTCATCCATTCAGAACATTCGGCAGTAGCTCGGGAGGTAGAGCATGGTTTGCTCCACCATGCATGGTCGTCTCACTGGTTTGATCCCCCGGCTCTTCCTAGCAAAAGTGCTGAGATGTCCCTGGGCAAGACAACCTAACACTAACTGCTCCCGACGTGCCGGCTGTCTCCTTGCATGGCTGACTGCCGTCGGTGGATAAATGTGCGTATGGATGGGTGAATGTGAGGCATGACTTGTAAAGCGCTTTGGATAAAAGGGCTATATAAAAAGGCCAGTCGATATGAGCACATGATAGCTGACCGAAGAGCGTGAGTGCCCATGAGCACTCAAGCAAGCTGTAGGGAATGGAACACAGATTTCATACATACGCCACATAGAGAAGAACCTCACATGCCATTAGTAGACGATGACTTTGATTCTGTCCCACTCTGGTTATACACTACTACACACACACACATCTTGTGGAGTTCCATCCAATGACAGATAGTTCTCTGTTCACATGCCGGCTTTGCTTATATATATATATATATATGGCTGTATTCGCTGTGACACAAAATCATAGCAATAGGAATTTGTAATCTTGTAAACCCATTTGACGGGCAAATGTTATAACTAGAGTTACAGCTACCGCTTCCATCAGAAGCCACTGAAACACCACCAGCCTAGAAGCTCCCTGAAGGCTTAGTAATGACAGAGCCATTAAGACTTAACAAGTGCACACACACACACACACACACACAATCAGGTTGGAATCCTGTTGCATGTGTGGCAATCCATGCATGTGAATGTTAACAGCTGAAAGGAATTGCAAAACACAGCTGAAAATGTAGGAATTTATTGCACAGCACCGGTACAAAACCTGGAATTTGAAATGGAAAACTGGCAAAATTGGCCACATTATCTAAAGAAGAAGAACATCTCTAGAAAATCTGTAAGCTAAACTGTAATACCGTCAATGCTGGAAGATACAATTAATTGCGTGAAAAGTCTGAAAGAAGAAAAGGGTTGTATTAATATAGGACAGATTAATTGCATTGTTAAATACACTGGAACTAAAAGCGGAGAGCTGAAATGTAGCATCAGCGGTAGAAGTAGAAGTATTTACTAGTAGTAGTAGTACTAGTATCCGCTGAAGTAGCAGTAGTAATAGTAGCAGTAGTAGCAGCGGGAGAGGGAGAAGAGAAAGAGGCACACACTGCTGTGCCTCTCTCAGCTAATCACAATCAGCTGTGTTACGTGTCTGTATCTGGAGCCTGAGAATGCTAAGCCATTGTTAAGCAGAAGCGGCGGTTATACACACACAGAGAGAGAGAGAGAGAGAGAGAGAGAGAGAGACCTGCCGAGGGACACTTGCACTCGAAGGAGACAATACAGCTCAAAGACGGAAGATGGTAACGGCTGAACAGCCTTCACCGTGAGCACCGTACGAGGTCGCTGAAGACTGTCGTGTGGATTTTGTTCAACATTATTGGAGGTATAAAAAGCGCCGCATTTCTTTTGTATTGGTTGAAAGTTTCAGAGACAAAAATAGGACAGTTGATGGGCGCTTTAAGGCAGACATTTGTAAAAGTGTAAAGTCCTACCGCTTTAATATATCCAGATGTGAAAGAGGACCGATTTGTCTACGTTTTGATGTAGACATATATGTATTTTTTTTAAATAGCAGAAAGGAAGCAAGAGGATCACAGGTGACATGACACACCCCAAGCAGTGTGCCATACACACCCGTTGTAAATAAAGATACTAATAAAAAAAGCAGTAACTGTGATTTCAAGATGTTGAAGTTGAATAGTCTTTAAAATCTTTGTTCCCATTTAAAGTGAAATGAAGTCTTAGCTGAAAGTATGCAGAAGGAGTAGCATTTCAAAGTAGAGTCAATTAAAGAGGAGAAGGTTGACTTACATTGTAAAATGTTTCTTCAAAGTAGAAGAAAAAGCTGAATACAATAACAATAGTGTGAACGCTGCTGACTTAGCATTCACACTAACTAATAATACACATTACAATAACACTATGGTGAATGCTGCTGAATCAGCACTCACACCAATTATAAACATGGGAACGGCTGATGGCTGACGGCTAATGGCTGTCATTCAATGTTTACGCATTTGATGACAACCCTAAATGACATGATCAAAAGTTACATGAAGCGAGAAAAGTGCTGTTGCTTTGCTTTCACGTCACATGGATGTATTCAACCTTTACAGGTTTCCCAGATCATCCTTATTAAAAGGTACATCCAGGCAGGGGTAGTACACAAACTCCTGTAAAATCTTTGGATGGTCAATTCAATTTGTAAAAAGTCAGTGGGCTTACTTGTCAAAGTTACGAGCGAATGTGGAGTGTTATGTTTTTGGATTTAATTTATTTTGCATACTTAAATGTTTTTGTAGATCTAACGTGTTATTCAAAATCAGTGCTTACTATTGTGGTAACTGAAAATTCCAAGTACCGTATTTTCGGGACTATAAGGCGCACTTAAAAACCGTAAATTTTCTCAAAAACCGACGGTGCGCCTTATAGTCCGGTGCGCCTTATATATGGATCAACCAATTAACGGCGCCGTGTACAACCACACAAATAAAGACCCCGAAATGGCGCCTTTGAAGAGACACGCTTACGACGCAGAGTTCAAACTCAAGGCTATCAGTCATGCAGTTGAACATGGGAATCGAGCAGCAGCGAGAGAATTCAATATAAATGAATCAATGGTACGGAAATGGAGGAAGCAGGAAGACCTGCGCCAAGTGAAGAAGACTAAAAAGAGTTTCCGAGGGCACAAAGCGGTTACGGTGGTTGGCAGGGGGCGTGGCCTAGCCACGTGCGCTGGTGGCGCACACACCCCTGTCAACAATCACGTTGGTTGGCAGGGGGCGTGGCCTAGCCACGTGCGCTGGCCACACACACACACACACACACACACACACACACACACACACACACACACACACACACACACACACACACACACACACACACACACACACACACACACACACACACACACACACACACACACACACACACACACACACACACACACACACACACACACACCTGGACTCAATTTCCCCCGGTGTCATTTGTTGATCACCTCACCTGGGGTATATATATACGTTGCCTTTCCTTTACCCCAGCGTGAGGTCGTTACTTATTCTACGTATACTGCACGTTCTCCCATCTGTTGTGATCGCCCGGCTGCTGACTATCGGAGAGATAGTCCGCACCCCGGTCGCCTGCCTACGCTACTTCCACGTAGTTCTCCCCGTGTACCCTTTTGTGACTTTGTGTGTTGTGTGCTTTGTAAATAAAGCCGTTCGTATCGCTCCACTGTGCCGTTGTCTGCGTTCGGGGTCCAACCCACTCCCACTCTCTTCGTGACACACTGCACATTAACGTTTGAATAACGTTCAGTTTTTGCACTGCTGGTTTGTATTGTATTAATACAGTTTGCCTGACTGAGTTACGGTATCTGACTGTTTTGTTGACTTATAATGCGTGCGCCTTATAGTCTGGTGCGTCTTATGTATGGAAAAAAATCTAAAATAGGCCATTCATTGACGGTGCGCCTTATAGTCCGGTGCGCCTTATAGTCCCGAAAATACGGTACTCAGTTAACGTTATTGCAAGTACCCAAAGGTGAGTATATTCTACATCCCTAAATCTAACAAATATGTGTATTGAAAGGCATCAAACTTGAAAGGAGAGTTGCACATCCCTACATTCTGCCATTCAACATCACAGAAAAAAAACATGACATCTCTATTTAGACTTCTGTGCAACTCTCCCATGGGTCATGGCTTTACCAGAGCCCATGTCGATCACATTTAAAGACCTGGAGGTTGAGGTCAAAGAGGAAGAAGAACCAGATTTTAAGCTTAACCCAAACTGGTCTGGCTGGTGGATATCCTGCCCTGAGACTGTGTTTTGAGGCTTTTTTTGATTAGCCCGTTTGCTGAATACCAAGACTTACTTCCTGCCCGCTTGCTCTTGCCTCTGCTGCTCCTGTACCCCGTCGACCGCTTGGTGGAAGTCAAACACTGTGGAGAGGGCAGAGAGGGGACACACACACTCACACACCTGAGAGAAACTAAAACTACGAAGCACGCACACATGCACACACACACACACACACACACACACACACAGGAACAGAGATAACTTACCAATATGTGCTCTGTCTGAGATGATCAACCTTTTGTCCCAGTCCTTGAGACCTACACAGACACAGACACGATAGATTTGACACTGAAATCTATGAGCGAAGCACAGCATTCTTTTTACTTATCATGGTTATTACAATAGAGTGTGTTACACACCTTTTCCTTTGAGGGCGTTCTTCTCTGCCTCTTCAAACAGGCCGGGAAGATGGATAACCACCCCATTACCTGAGGTGGAGAGGACCAGTTACAACCTCAAACACAGTAGTAGTAGTAGTAGTTAAACAATAAATACAGTATTTGTATACAATTCAGCCAAGTACACCGTGACTAATTAATAGCAGTGAAGACGATCTACAGTTGGTTATGATATTTAAGCTCCATGTTCCCTTCTCCAAATGGTGGTTCTCAAACCATACTCCGTTCACTTCTCCTTAGTTCAACTGTAGTTCGACATACGAGGTCCACGCATGGACTTTAGGACGGGGACGGGGACAGTTGGGAGAGCGTGGTGAATGTTCATAGGGTTAGGGCCCATTCAGCCTGCACCACGGCACATACTGCTTCGCACATCGCCTCTGAAGAGCCAAATGCACGCAACGCAAAATGCCGCCTGCCATATATCAAAGGGGTGGGGCAAAGAACTGATGGGATCCTGGCACACACACACACACACACACACAGAGAGAGAGAGAGAGAGAGAGAGAGAGAGAGAGAGAGAGAGAGAGAGAGAGAGAGAGAGAGAGAGAGAGAGAGAGAGAGAGAGAGAGAGAGAGAGAGAGAGAGAGAGAGAGAGAGAGAGAGAGAGAGAGAGAGAGAGAGAGAGAGAGAGAGAGAGAGAGAGGAGAGAGAGTAGAGAGAGAGAGAGAGAGAGAGGAGAGAGAGAGAGAGAGGAGAGAGAGAGAGAGAGAGGAGAGAGAGAGAGAGAGAGAGAGAGAGAGAGAGAGAGAGAGAGAGAGAGAGAGAGAGAGAGAGAGAGAGAGAGAGAGAGAGAGAGAGAGAGAGGAGAGAGAGAGAGAGAGAGAGAGAGAGAGAGAGAGAGAGAGAGAGAGAGAGAGGAGAGAGAGAGAGAGAGAGAGAGAGAGAGAGAGAGAGAGAGAGAGAGAGAGAGAGAGAGAGAGAGCGAGAGAGAGAGAGAGAGAGAGAGAGAGAGAGAGAGAGAGAGAGAGAGAGAGAGAGAGGAGAGAGAGAGAGAGAGAGAGAGAGAGAGAGCATTAGCTAATGAAGTTACTGCAAATGAGCAGTATTGAGGCTGCCAGCAGGCTGGCTCTGGGACAAGTGGAATCAGCGGCCCGGTGTGCCAGCCACAAGAACCCAGTAGCCCTGCAGTGGCTCTGGGCCCCAAACACCAACTTTTCCATCCAAATAGGAGGAGATGGGAGACATATTTTATCACAAGAACATTTCACATTTTGTGTGTGTGTGTGTGTGTGTGTGTCTACACACCGATGAAGGCGGTGACCTTGGGATTGATGATGCCACTGGGAAGGAGGTGGAAGTCGTACTCGACTGAGTCAACCACCACCGTGTGGCCCGCATTGTTACCTCCCTGCAGAGAGGAGAGAGAATGGAAATTCAACGTCTTTGTTTAGTCGATAGTGGATAACAACCGGCTTGTTGCGAGTGGCGTCAAGCGATCACACAAACATCACTGTAGCCATGGTGCCTGCCGTGCCTTCTACGGTCTCTCTTACACGACAAAACCGTATCATATAACATCGCGGCTTATATCAACAACTTTAATCTACTACTGAATCAATATTAAGTCATGGCACGAAAAACATCGTTTTGTATTCTAAATACCTTGATAGCTGGGACACAGTTTGTCAAGTTCTATAATGGCGGCTGCTGTAAAGTCAAATAAACATTTCTAATATGGGGCCTTTGACAAACCGTTGCACAGTATCTGTCAGTTGGCTTATGCAAACATGAGGACTGAAAGCATCTGGGAGCTTCGTCTGGACTTCATTAGGAAAGATGGGTGGGATCACTCATTTAGAACTTGTTTCCAAAATCATTCTGGTGGTTCTCCTGAACGACAAATGAATGACACGATAGGATGTCTCTCAAGTGTATTTTGTGAGATTTTAAAGGTAAACACTTAATAATTGCATTACAACATAGCTCTGTTCTGTAATATGCATGGCCAATCACTCTGGGAAAGTTAACACATCAAGTCTCTTTGGTGTAGAACGTTTATGCTCTCAATTCCTTAGCATGACACAGTAGTTTTACCGGTTTAAAACATGTTTCAATAAATTTGGTTAATGTTGGTGTATTTAATGTTTTGAACAAAGTCTCCATGGATTTGAATCTCAATGAATTCAAACCTGGGGTGTGTTGTATAAAACAAGACAAACCTAAATAACCCAGTTGGGAGAAGGCATTTCATCCACATGAGTGATCCAATGAAACCCTTCTGTTACAGATAAACTCATATAAGAGCAGAACCTTGAAAACATCACAGCCTGACCTGTTCTGCTATTTTCTCTATCTATTCAGATTCAGATTAAGGCATGGTTACAATCCCACACAGAGAACAACGGTGAAGAACATAACCTACAATGGCGTTGGACAGCCAAGGACAAAAACATAACCAAACAACTATGAATAGGTAGAAAAAGGTACAGCTTGGTAATGAAAGACCAAGTAGAACCAAAGGTGAGAGCCACATTTGGACGACGTGTACTTTTGTTACACTGTTTGCATGCGATCACAAGTCAACGTGTCTTGTGATCCGAGTGTGCTTTTAACTGCTGTAGCTAGTGATTAAACTGTGAATTGTGTGTGTGTGTGTGTGTGTGTGTGTGTGTGTGTGTGTGTGTGTGTGTGTGTGTGTGTGTGTGTGTGTGTGTGTGTGTGTGTGTGTGTGTGTGTGTGTGTGTGTGTGTGTGTGTGTGTGTGTGTGTGTGTGTGTGTGTGTGTGTGTGTGTGTGTGTGTGTGTGTGTGTGTGTGTGTGTGTGTGTGTGTGTGTGCGTTTATTCCGGGATCTCCATAGCCTGGAGGTTGGAGGGCGGCCGGCAGCAAATACTTGGCCATGTCAGATTCCCTTTTACGATGTGCCTGCCACCTCCCGCCCAGGGGTCAAATACGTTACATAACCGTCCATTTGTTTATTTGTCTGAAGGGCTGCAAGAGGCTAGTATGGACCAGCCATTATATTATGTCGGCGTGGGAGAGGATAACCAACCACCCCCCACCAACAAGCTGCTGACAGACCTCCTGATCTACAATGGGACATAGGCAAAAACTGTTTGCTTGGCCCAGGGACAGGATAGGGAAATAAGAAAAAACAACCACTGTTAACAGAATACACCTTCCATCTCTTAGGAGTAGGACTGGGAAACATGACAAGGACATTGGACACAAAGCTTAGGTGTTTAAGTAAGAAATAGAGGAAATTATATAATTTCAAAGCAGTCGGAAATTGAAGACAAGGGAGAAGGGATCCTGGCCTATAAGACATGAATAGAGGAGAGAGTGTTGTTTAGACTACTCTCCCACTCTCTGATCACTGGAGTGAATCAATTACAAATGGCTATGGATAAGCCAGAGGGTCCCTTAATCCAGGCAAAATGAACACACACACACACACACACACACACACACACACACACACACACACACACACACACACACACACACACACACACACACACACACACACACACACACACACACACACACACACACACACACACACACACACACACACACACACACACACACACACACACACACACACACTTCTATGGGGGGGGGGGGGGGGGGGTTCAAGTCCCCAAAACACCATGTTACTTGCCCTTGAGCAAGATACCCCCTACACTGCTCCCTGGACGCTGTATAAATAGTTGCCCACTGCTCCTAATACTAGGATGGGTTAAATGCAGATAAATTCCTTTCACTGTACTGTACTTGTGCTGTACACTGACAAATTTGAATAATTATTTATTACTTTGTGGTCAGGCTAAATGATCTCTACTGACCTGGATGTGACCACACCTGTTGGGACAAAGAATGTTTAGTTTATGCCTCCCTTTGCTGCTATTGGCCGACATACCACACCCTCTCAAGCCCAACCCACCCAACCACCCACCCACCCACACACACACTACTACTACTACAACTACTATTAATACTCGTTTACTCTCTACTTTAAAGTTAGTCTATAACTTAAACTCTGTGTACACATGCGGGTCTGAGACAACGTTTATCAATCAGGGTGCAGGTAAACACAGGAAAGCAGAGGGGAATGTATATAGGACTTTACATAGATACCTACGGCGAATGTGGAGTGACTGATGCCTATGCAGGGGTGATGCCTAAAAGTAAAGCGGACACCAGTGTGGTCCACGAGGTCTTTGGCATGCGATGTAAGGAACACCTACAAGAAGTGCAGGCTAGGTCGATTTTATAAAAAGATGAATACTATCCTCCCTCTCGTGTGTGTGTGTGTGTGTGTGTGTGTGTGTGTGTGTGTGTGTGTGTGTGTGTGTGTGTGTGTGTGTGTGTGTGTGTGTGTGTGTGTGTGTGTGGCTATTTTTACATGTATCCAGCCTTGGTAGGCAATGCAAGAGCAGGCTGGCAATCCTTGCTATGTCAACCTGTTATCAATGCCAGGCATAGTGTCGAAGAGAGAAGACACATTACTGACCAGAACAAAGCTACATGGGTTTAAAGTTTTACTCGCCAAGTAAATAATACACAGGGTGCATTTATACAACCACACCTTATCAAAACGTAGGTCTACTGGCCTTGGTCAAGACTTAGCTTTTCTTTTTTTGTTATTTACATGTAAGGGAACAAATGACATATTTTACAGTTTTCCGTACCATAATGGGTCTTGTGGAAATAAACCACATTCTGACGAACAAACAAGTGCTTTGACCATTACCTGTTCCCTCTCGGACTGTAACCTCGTACCAGTACACAAGGTTACAGGAGCTGGACACAAGTGTTGGACGTACTAGTATGCGTTAACAAATGGGCAAGGTGGCTATTATTACAATCACAACATTAGAAATGAAAAGAAAAAAAAACATTGACAGTTGAAATGAAAGACATCTCTGCATATATTATGAAGATTGGTTTTCGAGCGGGTAACTTTCAACTGGCTTTCCCGACGCCTCGGTAAGTGAGGGTCGGTAGTTTCGATCTCGTTGCAATGTAAACAATGCGTTTAGTAAGCATGACAGCTTGAAGCAGCTTTGAAAAATCGTAGTGATTAGAAATACAATAAATCACACGGAAGGGTTGGTGGTGGAACCACTAGGCGAAAAGGTGTCTTATCGATTAGGGAACAATATTGCAATCGTGTTGTTATCTTGAAGCAGCAAGACAACAGTGTGTCAATCTTGACATGTGCACGCGACAGGAGGACAGTTCATCTTTAGCGTTAGCTGTCTAGCAAGCTCGATAGCTAGCAAGAATCCAAGGTGACATTAGCAGAATACTGAAGAACCGCGAATTCAAAGAGTTAAAGTTAACGTTGGGACCACGGGAAAACCGCGCACACAAGTGAAGCACGCAACTGTCATCCCAACTAGACCGACGGGAAAGGGGCTAAAACAACAGCTAGGGAGGCTACGGTACCCCCCCCCACCACCACCACCAACGTTAGTCATCGAGCAAACAAACCGACCTGACATCTGCACACGATGTCCGCGTCTTGCGCCAGTAAATCCACAACTTTGCCCTTGCCCTCGTCGCCCCACTGCGCCCCCAGCACCACGGTCACTTGGTTGCCAACGGTCGTTGTGTGTCCATCCTGGGTCTCTTTACCACCACCACCACCACCGTCGTCTGCTGGCCCGTGGTGGTTCTCCTCCGCACTCCCACTTCTTTCCGACATGACTCTCCTCTCTGTATCCCCTGCCTCACTAACGTGTGCCCGCTACTCCCGCTTGACTAAGGCGCTCGCGCTGTATCGGGTGCGGACACGCCCACATTTCGGAGGGTGGGGAGGGGGGGCGGGGTGGGGGAGAACCGTTGCCCTTCTGTTGACCAATGGCGAAGCTTCTCGTGTTATTATCAGTGTTGGGGGTAACGCGTTACAAAAGTAACGCAATTACAGTAATGTATTACTATTTGCTGTAACGCAGTAATATAACGCATTACTAATACATTTTCGGTAATATTTTACTCGTTACAATCTAAGTAACGCGCGTTACAACGCATTTTAACCCGTTTAGCTGTTGTTTTTTAAAGAATTCACCAACACCGCGAGACATCCCGACAACAGAAAAAAGCCGGGACTCGGGAGCAAGCGCGATTTCCTGTTGTTTTTTTTTTCTCTCCTGTTGAGGCTGATGATGACAACAGACACGGCGCAGCCGGACTCTACGTTTGCGCGATGGACATTCGCCCATTATTTTCAGTTCCTCAAAGAGAAGGAGAAGAACATCATTGTAAAATGCAACCTGTGTGCGTATTTGTGTACCTGTGTGTATTTTGTTTCATATGAATAGGCCAGGACTTTAAATATTTGCAGCATCTCCATCATAACTTACAGACTTTGATCATTTGTCTGCTTATATGATTCTAACTGTCATTGTTACTCATTGTATTGTGCCATGAGCCTTTACTGTGCCTATTATATTAAGTTATTAGTAGCTTTAGGGGCCTACACAGTCATTATGTTACATCATCCTCCACTGAATGTAAATAATCAGCTATAACAATCTGCAGTTTAGCATTTTTAAATGCTTAGTCATATATTTCTGTGGCTATTTTGTTGAAAGTAACTCAAAAGTAATACACAAGTAGTGTAACGCATTACAATTCAGAGATAGTAATATTGTAATGTAACTAATTACTTTCAAATGACAGTAACTAGTAATATATAATGTATTATATTTTGGATGTAACTTGCCCAACACTGGTTATTATGGGGCCCAGTGGTTCCCAACCGTTTTTCGTTGGAGCCCGTATACAACGTATTCCGTCTATGGGGCTCGAATACAACGGGAGGTGACCACCCCCCCCCCCCAATTGATACTTCATAAATTATAATAGAGATTAATTCAGCTTACTGTGTCATTCTAAATCATACCAACAAACATGCTGCGGGAATCTCATTATGATTCTCCTTTTTTGGATTTGTTCCATTACCAACAATAACAAATATTTGAAGGTTCAAAATATATGCAGGTTCTAAGTGCAACTATCCTATATGCGTATAGAAGTATCAATTCCATGCCTTTTACATGCAACTACTCACGACAAGAAGTCTAAAACAGAACACGAGGCGAGGGTTGATTCACATCAAGGATTCCAGCTTCTCCCTTACCTGGTATACTGTAAGGCCACTGAACAGAACTCTTTTCTTGCCTCTGGCCACTCTTTTAACATGCATGTGATGTGAGTGCACAGGCCTGTGGTGTGAGTAAGTGTACAGACATTTTAACTTAAATGCATTCATTGTTTTGGTATAAATGTAGTAGAAGTGTCCCTAGCAGGCAAGAAGCAGCCTGAATAACCGTTGTGTTGTACTGTGTTGTTGGTTGTCTTATGTACAACAAAGATTATGCTATGCCTGATGTGAAATACTGCATTTACAGTAAGACATAATGCAACCCTAACCATGTTTCAAACCTCTATCCTCTATTGCTTTTGTTCACTACACATATGTTAATATATAATATGTTAAAATATTATCATATTATAACACTTTTAAATAGTTCCTGAAGTTGACAATTTCCACTGTAGCAAAAACTATAGTTAATAATTCCATAATATTGTCTACATTGTATATATAAAGTAATTTAATCCACATTTTACAATCAATATACCTTTATAGGGTAGTAGTTAACACAGCTGGGTCAAAAGTTCATGCCCCTGACTTCTGTGAGTGGCAGCTGGGGTCAGAGGTCAGGAGGTGTGTGTGTGTGTGTGTGGTGTGTGTGTGTGTGGCTAATGTAAATGTAAATGTAAATGGCTGTTGCACCAGTAGAGGCCATCCTTTATCATTTATGAGACCACCTGGGGAGCATTCAGCAGGGCAGCATTCTCAACTGTACAGTTACCCTCACCTGGCACTGCTAACGCCCCTGGCTTCACCTAGATCACCAACAATGTCATTGGAGTTTCGTTGCATTTAATTAACATTTGATATATTTTCCATATTGAACATTGTTAACTTGGTGTGATGGGTAAACCGCCCAAGGCAAGGTCTTCACCCTTGTAAAGTTATATAGTGTAGTTTGTGAAACGCTCGCTATAACATATACTTAACTGGTAATCCTCGTGGTAACCCAAACCTTTATCTCTCTGTAGGTCTGAAAGCCGCCGTCTGTTTGGAACGTTCCCAGGTCAGAGTTCACCGGGCAGTGGTACGGCTAGCATGTGCTCCACAGCAGCTGTAAGGGGCTTCCCGTGGCCAGGCGCAGGGGCAGGGTTCGTTCCCCACTATGTGCCCTGAGTTTTGACCAATAAAACGCTAGTAGAGACGAAGCGATTCTGAAACACTATAGGTTGAGGAAGGAGCCGCAGGTTGACATGGCACCTATTCTCATGAATGCCTGCCTCCCAGTAGGAGACAGGGAGACAAGGAACCATATATAAATAAATATATAGATGGAATAATACTGGAAACTATAGGGTTTCCAGAGCACCTCAGACACCTCAGCACTTCACTTGCCAGATGACCTGCTTTACCTGCTCTGTTGCTCTCTGAATGTGTGTTTACACATTCATGTGTGTTCATGTGTGAATGGGTGAATGCGCACACATGGCCACGATGGTTAGCATAAATACAGTCCATAAGGACAGTATGACGGATGGGACAGAAGGATAACCAGGGAAAGATATAGGCCAACCCTTTTTCATTGAATGTGCAGCGTCTCTGTGGAAGAGGTTTGGACCGTGGGGGTCAGTAACCCCCTGGTTGTGGTCAGGTCCGGTGGAAGAAGTTGACAAGAAAACCAGACAGTGAATACTAAGAAAGGGTGACCAATACGTTCATCAATCATCTACAAGACATACTTTGCAATCCTGTTCATGAACATGGAAGATGACAGTGGTGAATGTGACAGTGGTGCAGCATGCATGTGTTTCATAACTCCATAAGTTAAAAACGATCGCTGTCGCTGTCAAGGTGTCCTTGAGCAAGACACCCTAACCCTAACTGCTCCGCGGGTGCTGTATATATTGCTGACTGCTGCTCCTAATACAAGGATGCGTTGAATGCAGAGAAATTCCTCTCGCTGTGCTGTACACTGACAAATTTGAATTATTATTATACAGACCGATGCAGAATCCCTATTAGGCTCCAACCTTTGAGGGCAGTGTTGTTATGTTCTGCCTGGTCTGCATGTTTAGGGTCAATGATCCAGGATCAGACTCTACAGAATGGGATGTTTATATTTCCAATTATATTCACGCGCATTCTAGAAAAGGGCACTGTGATATTTACAGCGTTCTCTGTGGACAGCTAAATGCACCAGACTAGAAAATGTCACTAAAATAACACCTCAGGTATGATGAATGCAGTAGTTTACATCAGGCATAGCATAATTGTTGTTGTACAAAGGACAACCAACAACACACAGTACAACACAACTGTTATTCAGGCTGCTTCTTGCCTGCTAGGGATACTTTATACCAAAACAATGAATGCAATTGAGTTTAAATATCTATACACTTAGCCACACCACAAGGGAAGACTGTGCACTCATTATCTAATAGAGCTGCTGTAGGTATGATTTGAGAGTCGTGAAGAAAGGGAAAGAGAGAGAGAGAGAGAGAGAGAGAGAGAGAGAGAGAGAGAGAGAGAGAGAGAGAGAGAGAGAGAGAGAGAGAGAGAGAGAGAGAGAGAGAGAGAGAGAGAGAGAGAGAGAGAGAGAGAGAGAGAGAGCGAGAGAGAGAGAGAAGCTGTTACACACTGTGACCAGATGCTGTTACCTATTCAGTGGCATTACAGCATACCAGGTGAGGGGAGAAGCTCTGAGTGGTGGTTTTCTATTAGCTGCGCAGCCTTGCTCCAGAAAATGCAATGTGTGTTTTGACAACGGCCCTCGCACCGGCTCCTATCATCCCAATGTGCCCACATGTCCAGATCTCCTGGGATTGTTATCTTGTACATTTCAGCATGGGTCTGATGTCTGATGTTGTAGCATGACAGAGAGCTTTGCTCGCTGCTGGTCTGGCTGGACCACATCCTGTACACGGGAATGTCCCAGACAACCACCTTTCTACTGTATGGTGAATTCACATGTGGTGACCACAATGGTCTAGTGGCTACTAGTGTTGTAACCAAAAGGCTGCCTTTAATGCCTGCTATATATGTTTACCCAGTCTTTTTACTGTATTTACCGGTACCTGTATTTTTACCTGTTTAATGTACCTGCAATATATATTTAAATCTGTTGATAGAACTGCTCCTACTCCTGTATATACATATACATTTATATTTGCCATACATTTATACATGCTCACTTGTACATACATTTACATCTATATATTTGTATCCTGCTTTCAATAATAGCATA
Organism: Muraenolepis orangiensis; assembly: GCA_027704905.1. Classification (NCBI taxonomy): domain Eukaryota; kingdom Metazoa; phylum Chordata; class Actinopteri; order Gadiformes; family Muraenolepididae; genus Muraenolepis; species Muraenolepis orangiensis. Next base: position 12,570,165 of record CM051018.1, read on the forward strand.
CCCCTGATCACTACATGTTAAATTCTCACTTACCTGTATATACATATAGCTATTATTATGCTCATATCACATTTATACCTAGACTGTCTTTTAACCTGTCAATTTACGCTGTAAATTATATTATATTACCATGCACTTTACTGCAACATTTGCACTCTGGTTAGATGCTAAATTATTTTCGCTGTACTGTACTTGTGCTGTACAATGACAATAAATTAGAATCTAATCTAATCTAATATATGTCTACATTTGTAGATATATACATATATATGTATTCACTAGATGTTGCCTTCGCTGTAGACCTCAGGGGGCCATGTCCCATGTTGATGAGGGGGAAGTATTTGAAACCTTAAAACCCTCTCCTGTGTCGCTGTCCATGGTGCTACTCCATAGTCTAGAATGACGTCATGCATACACACTGTCCCGTGTTGTAATGTGTTATGAGGTATGCTAAAAAGATCAGATGAGATTGCTATGGCGGAGTTTATTGGAAATGAATGGCCCTCAGTACATACCAACAAACGTAGTGTCTTTTTCAAAATACAATGCAATATAGAAAGTAAAACTCAACCTTGAAATATGGGCTCATGCCAATAAAATGTATTTTGTTAGAACCAGGAGTGGTTCACCCCAGACTTGTGCTGGGAAACTGCCAGCTGTCATCGAGCGTGTGCAGCTGAGCCTAACATTAATCCTAACTGTAAACACAATAGAATAGTTTATTTATGCCTTATTTGTACCTTCAAAACGGTTCGATTTTCCAACAAACATGTGCCCACGTGCACACACACACACACACACACACGCATTTGACTTCCAACATCATAGGCATATTAATATAATTAGAACTTTATAGCTTAGACAACTATGGAATACAAGGAACCTATTATAGTAGCCTGTTTGCAGTTTATTATGATGGCATCCTGTCCCCGACATATTAAAACATAAACTTTTATTTCTTCCCCACCACTTCCATGGCACACAATGAGGCCTAGTTACAATGACTTTAGGTGTCACAGGCTGTGGCCTAGTTACATTGACCTTAGTTGTTACACACTTTAACCTAGTTAAAATAGTTTAGATGTCACACGCTGTGACCTAGTAACGATGACTTTAGGTGTCACAGGCTGTGGCCTAGTTACAATGACCTTAGCTGTTACACACTGTGACCTAGTTACAATGGTTTAGATGTCACACGCTGTGACCTAGTAACAATGACTTTAGGTGTCACAGGCTGTGGCCTAGTTACAATGACCTTAGCTGTTACACACTGTGACCTAGTTACAATGGTTTAGATGTCACACGCTGTGACCTAGTAACAATGACTTTAGGTGTCACAGGCTGTGGCCTAGTTACAATGACTAGAGGGATGTGTACCTTGCACCTGCTAAATGTTCTTCCCCTGTAGGTACCCCCACTCCAGATGGAAAAGAAGAGCGTCATGCACAGCATCCACACAGACTTATATCTCCACCAATGGCACAGTCTACCTACCACCTGGACAGGGGAGAGCCAGTGGAACACTGGGCACAGGTCACTCCTCAGGCCCCCTGATAGTCAGCACCAGTAAATACCTGTAAGTGCTGTATATGCCTGCTGCCTTGCTGTCTAGGGGCACAGTACACATGCAGCACGTGACTGGGTAAAGATTTCAAATGAAATAAAATTGCACTTAGTTCTTCCCTCTAACATTAACAAAAAAAAGAATGTGCAAAGTACATTTCAAGTTACAATTGACCCTGACATTGATTTATGAGCGATAAGGTATGTCAGTTGTTGCTTTACTACATTTAGTATTTCTTTCATTTCAGACTTTGCACACTTCCACAACATGCACTACAGTGAGACGGAGCACTACACTGAGCTGAGAGTGCTTGTCGTGCAGTGGGAAAGGTGCAGTGGGGAGGACTGATTACCTGAGAAGGAGTCCACATGTGTACCAGCGGCCTACTAGCTGGTACCGCTATCCCTGTCTGTTACCTGTCCTCTGTGTTTGTTCTTCAGAAGATGCACCAGCGGTGTCCTAAACCTGGAGCTGGTGCCAAGCCAGATGAGAAACACCTAATCAAATTATTCAAATTTGTCAGTGTACAGCGAAAGGAATGTCTCTGCATTTAACCCATCCTAGTATTAGGAGCAGCGGTCAGCTATTTATACATATATACCCGGGGAGCAGTTAGAGTTAGGGTGTCTTGCTCAAGCACCTTTACAGTTTTGTTTACTAGGAGGAGCCGGGGATTGAACCAGCAACCTTCCTCCTGAGCTATACTGCCGCCCCAGTGTTGTGGGGTGGCAGTGTTGAGTTTTTATTTGTTTTGCACTATTGGTGTAGGAATGTTCATGTTTGTTTGTGCACAAACAATGGTTCCTCATTAATCCCTGTGTAAAACCCTGTGATCGTTTGGCAGTTGGCAGTTTCATCTCACACAAGTTGTATTATTAATTACCCGCAACCAACTGTCTCTTGGTCTCCACCACAGAAATCCCACCAACCAAACACATCCGGGTGGCAAGGTGCGTGTCTGTGTTTTCTGGTAGCTCATCCACACACAAAAACAGACACTTTTAGTTCTTATACAAAATACTGTGTTTGTGTGTGTGTGTGTGTGTGTGTGTGTGTGTGCGTGTGTGTGTGTGTGTGTGTGTGTGTGTGTGTGTGTGTGTGTGTGTGTGTGTGTGTGTGTGTGTGTGTGTGTGTGTGTGTGCGTGCGTGCGTGCGTGCGTGCGTGCGTGCGTGCGTGCGTGCGTGCGTGCGTGCGTGCGTGCGTGCGTGCGTGCGTGCGTGCGTGCGTGCGTGTGTGTGTGTGTGTGTGTGCGCGTGTGTGCGTGTGTGTGTGTGTGTGTGTGTGAGTGAGCTTGTGTATTTTAGACCGTGGGGAGTGCATTGTGAGATGCTGTGGAGTACGTGTGGTTGGTGGCTGGTTTAAGCAGCCTCACCTGGCCTGAGTCAGACTCTCTCTCTCTCTCTGCTGTAGGTATGATTTGAGAGTCGTGAAGAAACGGAAAGAGAGAGAGAGAGAGAGAGAGAGAGAGAGAGAGAGAGAGAGAGAGAGAGAGAGAGCATGCACCATCTGCTCTGTTCACCATTACCAGTCAAACTTTGCAAAAAAACGGATTCCTCATCACCCTGTGTCCTTGTCTTCGGGAGGAGCCCTCAAGCAGCTATTTTAATGGCTTGTGGCAGTGTCGTCTGCTACAGCTGGGTTTCGAGAACTTCACCATTTCAAGGTCAGATGGCAATCGACAATCAACAACATTGAGTAAGAAAGTAAGTAAGAAAAGAGGTGAAGAGTTCTAATCGACCTTAAATACAGATCATTGATCCCACCTGATCGATTCTACCGATACAGGTCGGTCCTCCTCGAAGGACATGGGTAGGTTGTGGCAATATGCACTGTAGCGCTCTCATTCGAGTGTTGTCGTCTCGTTCGTCTGAAGGTCGTCGGCTATGCACGGCAAGAGCACTTTCCTCCCGGGCCCGGATCTGTGAGTTGGAAGTCACATAGGGTGGCTCTGTAGCGAATGCCAATCCACATGCTGTTAAGGATTAGTTTAGATGATGATTTATTCGTTTTTGGGTTTTTTTCGTTGAATGAATGATCACGCCACGTGTCATTTCATAGTCTGTATTTCAGTACACATAGTTGTACGAGTGTGTTGACAGATGTATTGTATTGTCATAGCATATCGTGTGGTCTATATAGTATAGTATATAGTAGGTAGTATATAGTGTGCTTTAGAGTATAGTATTGTATAGTCTAGTATTGCATAGTTTAGTATAGTATAGTATTGTTGTAGGAAATTCATACTGCGGGAGGGAATGTGTGTGTGTGTGTGTGTAGCCCAGACCTGGAGCCCAGACCAGCCCAGACCTGGAAGTCCATTAAAAGAAATTCAATTCAAATTGTGAGGATTGAATCCTCTTTATTGGTCACATACATGAAGACATACAGTGAAACGTGTTCTCTGCATTTAACCCATCCTAGTATTAGGAGCAGTGGGCAGCTATTCATACAGCGCCCGGGGAGCAGTTAGGGTCTTCCTCAAGGACACCTCGACAGTTTTTGCTAGGAGGAGCCGGGGATCGAACCAGCAACCTTCCGCTTGTGAGGCGACCGCTCTACCTCCTGAGCTAGACTGCCGCCCAAGATTCAAGATAGCTTTATTTAATTTCCCTCGGGATAAATAAAGTTATATGGAATGTTGAATGTTGAATGTTGCTGGGCGGTAAAGGTGTGGATGAGGCCTGGGGCCCAGAGGTACTTTAGATTCATGGCTCAGTAAAACACATTTGTCACCGAGATTTGCGCTTGTCTGCCATCAGACTTATCTGATGGCAGACAAGCACAAATCTCGGTGGCGACGAGTGTTTCACTTGCTTTTGCTTCATATCTGTTTCGGCCCAATCATGTCGCTGGAGACAGGTTAACTGGAAGACAAACTCGGACAGAAATAGTCAACTGTAAAAAAAAGTATCTGTTAGAGTGGCCAGTCTGTGTAGACTGGCCAAAGCGTCATCCACTCACACAAATGAGTTTGTCTTCGGTAGAAACAGGAAACAAGCTGTGACTCCGCTCTTTCAGTTTTGGGTTCTGGCCCAGGCTCTGTGCAATCTCAAGATTCAATATTTTTATATATATATTTATATTTAATGTAAATAAAATATATTATTTCCATACAATGGAAAACGTACTCCCCATTCCTTCCAGCAGTATGAATAAAGTGACTGATGGATGATATGGACATGTTGTATGTTGAATTGTATAAAAAACATTAAAAAAAAGAAGCATTTTAAAGGGCCAGTAGTGCAGCAGCATCATGAATACAGTGCAGAACAGTGCAGTCACTGTAATGGCTCCAGAAAGTCCAGCAAAGGTATGATAGTGTAATGTAATACGGATGACAATGTTATGATAGTTGCAGCACTCCTAGCAGTTCAGTAGGATAAAAACTGTCCTTAAACCTGGTGGTCCTTGCACGGATGCTGCGGAACCGGTGATCAGACCGCAGGGGGGAGAAGAGATGGTGCCCAGGGTGGTTGCAGTCCTTTGTGATGGAGATGGCCTTCTTCCGACATCTGGTCCTAAAGATCTCCTCAATACATGGAAGTGCACACCCGATGATCTTTTCTGCTGCTCTCACGACCCTCTGGATGGCTTTCTTGTCCTGTGCGGTGGTGTTGCCGTACCACCCAGTGACGCCACTTATCAGGACGCTCTCTACAGTGCCATGGTAAAACTTCACTAGCCACCGTTGGCCTAATTCTCCCCCCAGATGTTCTGCTATGACACAGTAGGGCTGCTGGGTCATACGTTCTACACAGTAGGACTGCTGGATCAGAGGTTCTGCTATAACACAGTAGGACTGCTGGATCCGAAATGAGTCACCGCTTAATGACAAAAAAGTCTAGTGCTGTGGGACTTTTATCTAGAGTAGTTTTTAATTTGAGAACTGATATCTTTGCAATTGTAGTGCTTATGCTGTGGTCAAATATTATAATCTATATTGAATACAATCTAATAAATGCTCTTTAATAAAACATAATAAACGTTGGCGCAGATCTGGATTCGAATCCGGATCCAGGGGACTCTTTGGTCTGGCGGAGGTACGCTCTCTATTATAAGTGCCCTCTAGTTAGTTGCAGCTTTTATCTCGAACGTCAGTATTTTTTGTTACCACTAGGTGGCAGACGTCATCCATAAAACACCTTACAAATAAAAACTGGCAGATTGATTTTCACTCGGTAGTAGTTCACATATATATAACGAATCCTTTTTTTTATGCAAATACTGTAGGCCACCAGTGTGAGGGAAGAAGCAATCTTTTATACAGTTTTTTTAAGAAAAACAAAGTACAACAAATAATATAAATATAAAAATATATGTGTAAATGTGTCGTGTCTTGTCGGTATGTCTGTCTGGGTTGATCCATCCATCTATCAAAACCTTGCTGTGTTCTGAAGGGCTGTGTCTATAACCAAACCCCTGCTCCTTATATGGTCCCTGATGTTCCCTGAAGTGGCGATTGATTCAGTTAAATACTGCTGGGAAGACACACTAAAATACATCTTGACAAGGAGGCAGCCCAATCCGATAATATTCAGTATATACATATATACGAGGCTTATTCTTAAGTGGGGTACATCCAACATTAGAGTTGGCAGAATGGTCTTTCATTGGATTACAGTATTGGATGTTATCTTATTTATACTGGGTTCTATGAGACATTCGGGAGTACAACTACTGGGGGGCATGGTCACTTGAAAGATCCGCCACACGTGTGTATGTGTGTGTGTGTGTGGCTGCCTGGCAGGGGGCGAAATACAACTTCAAATAAGCTGCTGCTGCCGCCTTAAGATCTCCATCAAAGAGTTGTGGTCATTGTAAGTCCAGACATGTCTTCCCATTGACAAAAAAACCCCAATGAAACAAGGTCAGAATAAAGAAAGAAGCAGTTAGTATACAGCTTAGTATACAGTATACAGGCCATAGGCCATAGAACAGCACTAGAGCAGCAATAGTTGTTAACATATGATGTGTGTGTTTTGTGCGGTCGTATGCCGTAACAGAGTACACCTTTAGTCTGACGTAAGTATTCAAATTGTGGTGTAAATCAAGAAAATGCATGTGTATTTCCTATGAATAATACATGTATTTTGGGTAAATTTAGAAGTGTGTATTCATGTGTTAAAAGTGTTCCCATGTACCCCACCCTTTAGATAATTAGAGTGTTGGCACACATGTAGTGGTTCAGTAGCTAAGAAAGTGTTCACAAAGTGCAGTTGGAGGCCGCAGATGAGTACAATTGGAGAATAGATCACCAAATGAGTGTCAGGGCCGGAGGAGTGTATTGGGGAATAGATGACAGAATGACCCTCAGCAGGCCGCATAGTGCCGGAGGAAGGAAGAAGCCGTCGCGGCCGGAGAACCGGGCGCAGAAGTGGCTCATTGATGGGGGGATGGAGGTTAGTGATGGGAATTCCGGCTCTTTTGAGTGAGCCGGCTCATTTGGCTCGGCTCACCAAGAAGAGCCGGCTCTTTCGGCTCCCAAACGGCTCTTCTATTTTACCACATATACCTTTTATTTACATGAAAGTGGTAAGGCAAACTGCAGTAGCTTCCTTAACCCTGGCCTGCAGTGAAGCACGTTCTCTAGCATACAGTCTCGGAACGATTTTTTGAGAGTGTTTTCCTGCTTGGAGGAACATTGGATTGAGAGCCTGTGTGAAGCTTCGGAAACCCTTGTCCTCCACAATGGAAAATGGTTGGAAATCACTTGCAATCATTTTGGCCAATTCTTCATCCACTATGTTCTGTCTAGCTGGGGTCATTCATTGCCTTTGCCATTGCCATTCATTGCATATAAATTGGCTTATTGAGGTCTGTGTAGCTGTTGGTTTTTGGGTACCTGATGCATGGGTGGTAGATCCTGTAGCTGCAGCAACAACAGGTGGAGTAGACACACAGAAGCAGAAGCAGGCAGTCTGACCTGTTTCTGCTCTATATGACCCTGCTCTATATGAGAGCTTCATGTTGCAAATTCTGCATTCTGCCTTTGTGTTTGCACAATTGTTAAAATGCAGCTTATTTTCCTACTTTCACTCATCTTATTTGCGCGACGCAAACTGACCCTTCACCGTGTGAAGTGTCACCTCTCCCTCTGTTCAGCCTTCAGCACTGAGCACACGCCGCCCCTCCCTCCTTATCTATCCTCACGTGATGCACAGCATGACATGCAGTCATGACAGTGACATTCAGTCACTGCATGTACGCGGAGCACCCGTAAAAAATTAATAACGGCTCGTTCGCGGGTGCGAGCCGGCTCCCGTCGTTCACTAAAAAGTTCGCGACCGACACATCACTAATGGAGGTCACCCTGCTGCCACACAGCCGTTGAGAGCCGTAAAGATAACTGTCGCGAAGCGCGGTCTGGCGGGAAAATACTGGATAGGATGAGGAGAATGACGACCAGGAGGACCAGGAGGTGAAGATCAGGCGGGTTAAACCAACAGGTTAAATGGGTGTTTGGTTCCGAGAAAGCAGGAGACTCTCGGGTGAACTGCAGCTAACTGGTTATCCGGTCTGTCGGGTGGAGGAGATCTCGGGTTCGCTTCTTCCATGGGAATATTGTATTGAAATGTATTGTATCAAAAGCAGTCTTAATTAAATCTTTTATGATTCTAAATTCTCTTTTGATTAGTGTTTGTTACACGCGGGTCTTCTCCGTTTCCCCGGTTGGAGCACAGTTTAATAATGTGTATCCGAGGATCGGCCGAATAGAGCAAAGATCTGAACACGACAAAATACAAGATTATTTCGATTTTGTTTATTTGTCGACTTACATCTAATATATTATATATAATATCTCGATATCTTTACTACAGCAGCGTGGAAGGAATAGACGGAAGAACAGACCCACAATACGACGTGTTATTATAGCGACACCCGTTGTTATTGTGTGCAACAATGACGCGCTTCTCCTCCCGGGGAAAAGGGTGGTCATGCATGGTCATCACACATGAGTGACCTCCATGAGCTGAAGGTCAACTGGTCACTGCGTGTCATCGCACGGTAGGGGGGTGACGTAGACCCACCCATGCGGAATGCGTTTGCGCGGTTTTTTAACAACCGAAACCGGGCGTATTTATTTCTGATGTCAATAACCCCATTCATACTGGGTCGGTGACTTGTTATGGTCAGGCTGCGGTATTACGTTACAGATGTTTATTGACAGACACCCGTGTCTCTCTCTCTCTCTCTCTCGCTCTCGCTCTCGCTCTCTCTCTCTCTCTATCTTAGTTCAGCTGTTGTGATAGCTGCAAGGAAACCTTGAAGAAGCTCGCTCCCTGAGGCTTAGATTTGTAAACAATGTTCACAGTGTTACACAGCATGCATCAGTGTGAGAATATATCCTAACTTCCGCACGCACGCACACACACACACGCACACGCACACACACACACACGCACACACGCATACACACACACACACACGCATACACACACACACACACACACACACGCACACACACGCATACACACACACACACACACACACACACACACACACACACACACACACACACACACACACACACACACACACACACACACACACACACCTCAAGGGATCACTTTACAGAGGTCTGAGAATAGAACACACTGTGTGTGTGTGTGTGTGTGTGTGTGTGTGTGTGTGTGTGTGTGTGTGTGTGTGTGTGTGTGTGTGTGTGTGTGTGCGCGCGCGTGTGTGTGTGTGTGTGTGCAGCATACTAGAAATATGTATGTACCGGTAATAAAATATGCTTGTATACAAAAGAAAAATCTAAATGTAACTGAGGCTAAAGTAAGTGACTCTAAAGTAAAGGCATACTGCGGGCACGTTGCACAGGTCATCTGGATAGGATGTGAAGTAAAAAATGATTTAAATAATGATAATAAAAATATTGTATTCGTTTTGGCTCAGTTGGACTGAGCCAAAACAAACATTCATTTCAGTTCAAATGGTTGTTCAAATGTGGTTCCCTCTATATATATATATATAGAGGGAACCACACAAACCATGTATATATATATATATATATATATATAATTTAACACATACTAAACAAATTAAATAAATTGATTCGTTTGTATATTACTGTACACTGTAATATAATTATAGTCTGGCCTAGTCTAGTGCCTGAGGAGTGGCAAACGGGGGTGGTGGTACCCCTGTTCAAAAAGGGTGACCAGAGGGTGTGTGCCAATTACAGGGGTATCACATTACTCAGCCTCCCTGGGAAAGTCTACTCCAAGGTGCTGGAAAGGAGGGTTCGGCCGATAGTCGAACCTCAGATTGAAGAGGAACAATGCGGATTCCGCCCTGGTTGTGGAACAACGGACCAGCTTTTCACTCTTGCAAGGATCCTGGAGGGGGCTTGGGAGTATGCCCATCCGGTCTACATGTGTTTTGTAGATTTGGAGAAGGCATATGATCGGGTCCCTCGGGAAACACTGTGGGGGGTGCTGTGGGAGTATGGGGTGCGGGGGTCACTATTGAGGGCCATCCAATCTCTCTACTCCCAAAGCAAGAGCTGTGTCCGGATTCTCGGTAGTAAGTCAGGCCTGTTCTCAGTGGGTGTTGGCCTCCGCCAGGGCTGCGCTTTGTCACCCATCCTGTCTGTGATTTTCATGGACAGGATTTCAAGGCGTAGTCATGGAGGGGAGGGGTTTCAGTATGGTGGGCTCAGGATTGAATCGCTTCTGTTTGCAGATGATGTGGTCCTGTTTGCGTCATCAGTATGTGACCTTCAGCACTGACTGGATCGGTTTGCAGCGGAATGTGAAGCGGCTGGGATGAGGATCAGCACCTCCAAATCTGAGGCCATGGTTCTTAGCAGGAAACCGTTGGATTGTCTACTCCAAGTAGGGAGGGAGTCCTTATGCCAAGTGAAGGAGTTCAAGTATCTCGGGGTCTTGTTCTCGAGTGAGGGGAGGATGGAGCGTGAGATTGACAGGAGAATAGGTGCAGCGGGAGCGGTATTGGGTGCACTTTGGCGCACCGTTGTAACCAAAAGAGAGCTGAGCCAGAAGGCAAAGCTCTCGATCTACCGATCAGTCTTCGTTCCTACCCTCACCTATGGCCATGAGCAATGGGTAATGACCGAAAGGACGAGATCGCAAATACAAGCGCCCGAAATGAGTTTCCTCAGGAGGGTGGCTGGTATCTCCCTGAGGGATAGGGTGAGAAGCTCAGTCACTCGTGAGAGACTCGGAGTAGAGCCGCTGCTCCTTCGCGTAGAAAGGAGCCAGTTGAGGTGGTTCGGGCATCTAGTAAGGATGCTTCCTGGTCGCCTCCCGAGGGAGGTTTTCCAGGCACATCCAACTGGGAAGAGACCACGGGGCAGACCGAGGTACAGGTGGGGTGATTACATCTCCACACTGGCCTGGGAACGCCTCGGGATCCCCCAGTCAGAGCTAGTCGATGTTGCCAGGGACAGGGAAGTATTAGTATTAGTATTATTATTATTATTTTTATTATTATTATTATTATTATTATTATGTTAAGTACTTCGTCATTACGCTACAGCTCCCTCTGGCTCTTGATGAATCTTTTCACATCCACCTTTTTAAAAAAAAAAAACACCTCCCACTTTGAAGGGCAATTAAGACCATAAGGACAAACCGCGGCATGTTTGATTATTGATTGATTTACATTTACATTTACATTTAGGGCATTTGGCAGATGCTTTTATCCAAAGCGACTTACAAGGTGTACATTTGTTGAAGCAGACAATAGCATAACGCTGAGGTACGTGAACATAAAAATAGAGCAGTTCACAAGCATTCATATGAACAAGAACAAAGCTTGATTATTTATATTTATTATATTATTATATTTAAAGCTTGATTATTTCCGTTTTCAGTATTAGTTTCACAATGCATTCCCAAATGCAGATCCCCAACTCCATGACCGCTTAGCCTCTTTCACGGGTCTCCGTGTCCATGTTTGTGGCTGTCTGCTCTGTGTTCTCACTGTGAACAATGAGAAAATCAAGTTATCTCTGAAAATATACCTTTTCCTGAACCATTTGACATCCCCCACAACCTTTGTATTCTTGTGTATCTCTACTCTCGTGTGCCTGGTGCTGGTTTGTTTACAGCTACCTTCTGTACAGCCTCAGCGTTATGTTATAACACATTGGTCGGCATATATATATATGTCGTATCATTGCTACTCTTGGCTTCACAGCAGTCAGTGCAGAGCTATGCTCCCGTCCGCACTTTGTTTTCACACACACATATATATATATATATATATATATATATATATATATATATATATATATATATATATATATATATACTGTATATATAGGCTGACATAGCTCATGTATCCTACATACAGTTTTAGTGGTGGGTGATTGTGGAAAGACTTTTTCTATTCATTTTGGCTTCTTTAACTTTTGCCCCTGATACATTTTGTATGACCTCATCCACAGACACACTTGCCGCTATTCCCGCCATAACTCCCTCTGAACACCAGTCTGCACTTCCAGCTACTAGCGTGTCATTGGGTGTCTGTGGGCGCCCGAGAGGATGCTGTGGTGTCCCTGAGGGGGCGTGTGCTTTAGGCTATTGGTAGTTCTGGTTCCCTTTTGAGTCCTTGCGGAAGTCTCTTGCCTTGCGTCCGCTGTGTTGATGTGTTGGGCGTCTTTGTCCTGCTCCATGTTGGTTTATGTAGAACAGGCTTGGGGAAAGAGAAGGAGCAGGGGGAAACTTCTATGGTACATTAGGTACTTTGCTCATTGTAATGCTGCTGTAGGTTACATTTGAGAGAGAGTTGAAGAAAGCTGCAGGATATTGAAAATAAACAACCCAAAATATGCACTCTCCCTCTCTGCTCCCTCCCTCCCTCCCTACATTTCTCCACCATTATGTTGATAACGCTGTGTGCGCAAATGTGATTGACAGGCAAGATGGAATCCTTGAATCACTCAGGGAAGAGATGCCCTGATTGGTCTAAATGGTCTCATACAGAGGCGGGCACACAGTTCACCAGTACAGATATCCGCACAGAGCATTTCACTCACTAATGTCATGGCTATGGCCTTGCCGTATGTACAGCAAGTGTATCACTCCCATAGGCTGACAGTTAGTGCCTTTGGCAACCCCTGAGTGCATGGAGTGTGTGAAGGAGAAACAGTTGAGTCAGATATGAAAATTTGATAAAGAGAGCAAATGTATGCATAGTGTATGAACTGAAAAGACAACAGTCTCTGTTGTGTGTGCGTGTGTGTGTGTGTGTGTGTGTGTGTGTACACACGTGATGACTTTGAAAGGTGACTTCCACCAACCTGGATATGAAGCAAACAATGCCTGGTCCAAAGCCGTCTAATGGGCTTGGTACCATTCCGCTTGCCAAATAATTGATTTTCTTTCCATATGCTACCTAGGAACAATCTAATCTGTCTCTTTGGAAGGGCCCAACAGGATGGACTCTACATTCCGACACATACGTTGTGTCCTGCAGTTGAATGTGTTGGTCTTATCAGGGCATGCCGGCAGGAAAGCTGCAGGCTCCAGGATGGATACTCCGCGGATGTGTTGGAGGCCCCTGGGAGCCCAGAGAGCCAAGTGAGGACAGGGATCTATTATGATGGAGGTTTGAGGCAGATGGGTTGGGGCGTGCATGCATCATACATCTGCCCCACTACTGATAGTCATAGATTGACGGTTATAGCTGCTGTTGCACCATAGCAGTGCAATGTGGAATCTTGGACACACACACACACACACACACACACACACACACACACACAAGGGTATGCCTTTGGAAAGGTTTCAGCTGGCACTTTGCAGAACACAAACTCTGAGCTCTGAGCTGAACTGAGAGCGGTATGAGTAGAATGTATTCACATGCCGGTCACACTCTCTAGTCTCTCTATACGAACGTACAAGCTGTTGACGATATTCTTCTCTCATTCGCTCGTCCAGTCCTCTCTCATAATCCAGACCTTTTAAGGTGCTAGGTCATACTTATCATGGCATCTTATGGCAGGTCTGAAGTGTTGTCTTGTTATATTTGTTGTTTCTTCGTCTACTTTACTTTACTTGTTTGTTCAGTGAGGCAGGATATTGTGCTACTGACATGTCACAACACACACGCACACACACGTGCGTGCACACGCACGCACGCGCGCACGCACACGCACACGCACACACACACACACATACAATGCATCGACAAACACCCAAACTCACACATACATACATACATACACACACACACACACACACACACACACACACACACACACACACACACACACACACACACACACACACACATACAATGCATCGACAAACACCCAAACTCACACATACATACATACACACACACACACACACACACACACACACACACACACACACACACACACAATGCATAGAAAAACACCCAAACTGAACTAAAACAACGATGCATAGAAAAACAAAGACACAATTTCCTGGCCATGAATACAGCAGATTGCATCATACAAAACAATGGGATTTCCATAGGGATACCGGGATGGTTACCAGGTGCTAATGGTAAACACAGATGAAAGGGGCAGCATCACTGGGGCGGTATTATTTGTGTAAGGTCATGAACACCTCCATAAAGGTTCAGGCATCTTGTGCCAAACATGTATGCACCAATCAGCCAGGGACACATCCCAAATGAGCATATAAATGACCAATTGGACCTAATGGAGCCCTGATCAAGGATAACACAAATGCACACACATTCCTTGGGTGGGAATGCAATCACAGATCAGGTAATGGAATTGAGAACAACTGGTAGATAGGGAACATTCGTAGTGCATTGATTGCACTTCCTGGACTTGTTGTTACTGTAAAGAGATACAGCAGTGGGCCAAAAAGCGGTTCACCCCAAATGGTCTGCTAAGTTCATTAGTAGAGCGCAAAAGGTTTCACTTTTATTTATTTTTTATCAAGGGGTACCTTTACGGTCTCGTTAAATAGTTTAGCTATAAAAGTGATGTCGGTTCTCGTGGTGCATTTTGAGGTCGCTGGACCATCTTGTAAACAAGTACAAAGAAATGCTTATGTCCCCATTTCCTCCCGCAGTACATTTTTTTTGCCTGTAATAAAGTGACTGATGGACGATATATACATGTAATGAATGTTAACGCATCCATCATCATTGGCGCACATTCCTAGCTTAGCATATCCACCGGCATATCCTAAAGGTTGCATTCCCACGCGGTCCATGCACATGTGCACACCTGGTCAGCCCCGTGGCCCATGGGGGATTAGCAAAAGGGCCGAGGAGGTGTTTGCGTTGTAAGGCTGCACCTTGTGACCTCCCCTTTGGAAGTGTTTGCTTTTTTTGTTTCACCCGTCATTGGGGCTTCAGTGCAGTGGAGCTACTCCAACACGAGAATCAACAGCCAGGAGTCTTGAGTCCCTTGAATCTAAAGTGGGACTAACCCCCCCCCCCCCCCCCTAACCCCCTAACCCCCTCTCAGACCCCCTCTCCTTGTTCTCGCTTATATTCGCCCCTGTCCTGTTTAGGGTTGAAAGAGGCCATGCATTGGAATTCCTTGTTCTCTGTATGTCAGCTTAAATCTCAGTATGGGGTCCGAAAGCTACTTCCACCACTTTTAAGTCCCAACGCCCAACCCTCCCCCTCCCCAACCCCCCTCTTGTGCCACCAAACCGGACATTCCTATGTTTAGGTGTTGATATCATCAACTTAAATGATGTATGTTGGTGGGTAGCGGCAGTGTTGATTGAATAAGAAGAAGATATCTTCTTCAAATTGACAATGGCAAACTGACAACTGCACCAGGGCCTGCAACTGTTGGCTACAATAGGAATGTCTCATTTCCTTGGGTCACACAACCATAGTTTCCATTGTGTGAAAACATAGAACCCATGAGACTAGAACGGTTCCAAGCAAAGGTGGACAGGGAGGACAGGCTTTTCTTCTAAATAGAAAACATGTCTTTCTTTTTTTCCCTTCAATTCTACGTTTCTCTATTCAGCCCTCATCTTCTGCATCTGTGCTGAAGCTGTGTAGGTTTTTTTTATTTTTATGGAAAGACAAACCTCTGCTTATAACTGTTTACTGACTTCTGCCATTTGGCTCTTGGCAAGCCACAGACTTGCCTAGAGCCCAGACGAAAGTGTGTGAGGAACAGGCAGAAAGAGAGCCAAAACAAATTTGAACAATTCAGCCAATTAATGTGACACAACATCCATCTGACTGGGTTTATGTATATGTTTAGAAGGAAGGTAGCCAGACTAGCACGTCTCCAATGATTTCTTTCCAAAACCACAGGGTTCTTATTATAGCCGCTGGAGACGGGGTGTGGGTGTGCACCATGACTGCGTGAGCAAACAGCAGAGATAAACATTCATTCAAGCACAGTGGAGTACAAACAAACCCAAAGGAGAATTTGTTCCCATGAGTTTGAATCACTTGGTAATGGAGCAACATCTGTTACAAAGTCGTTGTTGTCTCAGATACTTTGTTCTTAAACCAAATAGGTCGATTATTTATTTGCCATGTGTAAGTACAATGGATTGCTTACTCCCCATTCGCTCCCGCAGTATGAATTCAAAAAACAGTACAAGTACAATTTCACAATAATTACATACAGGTATGTAAACAATAAATCTGTAAACTCAGAATCAGAATAAGAAAGTAGTTTATTGCCATATACCGTTGACATATACCGTAAAAAACACACATTTGAATTTGACACAGGTCCGGAGCAACACAGTAACATGCAAAACAAAACAGTACAGACAAGGCAAAACAATACAAGGCAAAACAATAAGTCCTGTGCAAATTTGGCATTTTAAAATCTAAATCTAAATCTAAGTATAAATATAAATATCAATATTGGTCTGTATGAGTGTATGTGTGGGTGTATGAGGGCTCTGTCCAGTGACTCTGGGGAGGAAGGGAGTGACGATTACAGTGCAAGGCAGTCAAAGACATTGATGGTGAAAGGATATAGTGAGCAGAGTTCAGAGCTTGTGCGGTGGGCAGCAAAGGCGGGGTGGCAAGGTAGGGGTGTTGTTGTGCCTCCCCCACGCTCTAATCGATCCCAGGTGTTGCCCATCTTAATCAGGCCTACTGGGACTGATTAACACCTGGGATCTACCCTTCTTTAGGCTGCCGAGGACCGACGTCGGGCGTTCGGTTATTGAGAACCACCGTCACGAGAGACTGCATGTTCCAGCTCCGACCTCGCCAGATATCCAGTCCAACCCTGCCTTGTTTATGTTTGCTGATGTTGGAGATATTCAGTAAAGACATTATTTACCTTTGTTTTGAGTGTCCGTGTCTCGCTACTTCTGGGTTCTTTGGCACATTTGGTTCTTCGGTCTCGCTGGGGTCTAACAGAATAACCGAACCATAAAATGAGCCAAGCCGGGAACCCAGAAGCGGGGCACGGGACACCGTCCGAGTTACGCAGGATTGTAACGGAACAAGCCATCGAGCTTACCCAACTGCAGGCCGAACTGGGAAAGGCTTTTCCCTCGGTCCAGTCCCAGATTGCGGTGCTGGAGAACACGTCGCAGACTACCGTCAGTACGGTCACCAGTCTCACCGCCAAGGTGGATGCTGTGTCCGGAGCCCTAGCGTCCATCCAGCGATCTCTGGACGCGTTAGCAGTCAGCACCTATCCAGCCCCAGGTTCCGGTCCGGGAACCAGTTCGTCCTACGTCCCAGCTGGCCCCGATGTCCCCGCAGGGTCAGTCGGTTGCGCCGAGCCCAGCTTGGTTAGCCCCAGATCGTTCGGGGGCGATTTGAACCAGTGCCGTGGGTTCATTGCTCAGTGTGAGTTGCTGTTCACACATCAGCCGTCCAAGTATTCCTCGGGTGGGGCCAGGATTGCTTTTGTGATGTCCCTCCTTGCCGACAGAGCTCTCAGCTGGGCGATAGCCGCGGTGAACAGCGACGGGGGTTATGCCACCGATTACCCCCTGTTCAAGCGAGAGTTTTGCGCGGTCTTTGACCATCCTTTGGACGGGCTGGATTCTGCAAACCGGCTGCTAGTTTGCCGTCAGGGGTCTCGCTCGGTGGCC
Organism: Muraenolepis orangiensis; assembly: GCA_027704905.1. Classification (NCBI taxonomy): domain Eukaryota; kingdom Metazoa; phylum Chordata; class Actinopteri; order Gadiformes; family Muraenolepididae; genus Muraenolepis; species Muraenolepis orangiensis. Next base: position 12,587,752 of record CM051018.1, read on the forward strand.
GATTTCACGGTGGAGTTCCGGATCCTTGCGATGGAGAGTGGTTGGGACGATAGAGCACTCCTCTGTCTCTATCGCAAGGGCTTGAGCGACGCCGTCAAGGACCTCATCGTTCGAGACAGCCCGGAAACGCTGAGAGAGTTAATCACCCTGGCTCTCCAAATGGACTCACGGCTGCGTGAACGCCGTTTGGACCGAGCCCAGCGTTCGTTCCTTTGCCCGGCTCCCGGTCGCTCTGCCTCGGCGACCGCCACCCAGTCCGCGGCGGGCTTGGCCCCGCCCCCTTTTCAGCACGCGCTGTCTGTTGACAGGTCGACGTCCGGGCCCGGAGAGCCCATGGAGATTGGCCGATCCCACCTTTCGCCAGTAAGGGGCATACGGGTGAGCAAGACATCCCTTTCCCCGCCCCATAGTACGTTAAATCGTCTTTTTCCGGCCACCTTAGCCTGGGGTACGGAGACCTTGTCGGTTGGCGCTCTCATAGACTCGGGTGCCGACGAGTGTCTACTGGATGTTACTCTAGCCCGACAGGCGGGAGTCCCTTTGGTGGCTTTAGATCGCACCCTCTCTCCTCGGGCCATAGATGGGCATTCTTTGGGTACTATTACGCACACTACTGACCTTCTCACACTCACTCTTTCGGGAAATCACTCGGAGTCTATTCGTTTTTTTGTTTTGCACGCCCCCACGGCGCCGCTTGTGTTGGGTAGACCCTGGCTTGAGAGGCACGACCCTCACATCTCCTGGGCATCTGGACGGGTTTTGGGGTGGAGTACAGCTTGTCACGCTACCTGTTTGCGTTCCGCCTTGTCTCCATCCAGCGGTTCCAGGCCTGTGTCCTCTCCACCAGATATCACTGGGGTGCCTCACATTTATCACGACCTCTCTCTGGCGTTTAGTAAGGACAGAGCCCTCTCACTCCCCCCTCACCGGCCTTATGATTGTCCCATCGACCTCCTTCCTGGGGCCGCCCTTCCTAAGAGGCGGCTCTACAACATCTCCCAGCCGGAGAGGGAGGCGATGCGCAACTATATCGCTGAGTCCCTAGCCTCGGGCCTTATAAAGCCGTCGTCTTCGCCCCTCGCAGCGGGCTTCTTCTTCGTGGCTAAGAAGGACGGTGGCCTGAGGCCCTGTATAGACTATCGGGCACTGAACGACATCACGGTGAAGAATAGGTACCCCCTGCCACTTCTTAGTTCCACTTTCGAGCCACTCACGCACGCCCGGGTGTTCACCAAGTTGGACCTTCGAAACGCATACCACTTGGTCAGGATCAGGGAGGGGGACGAGTGGAAGACGGCCTTCAACACCCATCTCGGCCACTATGAGTACCGCGTCATGCCGTTCGGTCTGTCCAATGCCCCCGGAGTTTTCCAAGGCCTGGTGAATGACGTGCTGAGGGACATGCTAGACGTCTTTGTGGTGGTGTACCTGGACGACATCCTGATCTTCTCTAGGTCCATGGAGGAACACCACCAGCACGTCCGCCTGGTGCTACAACGGCTGTTGGAGAACAGGCTCTACGTGAAGGCTGAGAAGTGCGTCTTCCACACCAACTCGGTGACGTATCTCGGCAACGTGGTGGAGGATGGACAGATGCGTGCAGACCCCGCCAAGATCAAGGCGGTGGAGGAATGGCCACGCCCTACTGACCGCACGCAGCTCAGGCGCTTCCTGGGTTTTGCAGGCTTTGTGCGGCGGTTCATCAAGGGGTTCAGCCAGGTGGCTGCCCCCCTCAACGCCCTCACCTCCACCTCTCGACCATTCGTGTGGACACCTGAGGCGGAGTCGGCCTTCCGCCGACTCAAGAGTTTGTTCACCACAGCCCCGGTTCTCGTCCACCCCGACCCGGAGAGGCAGTACGTCGTCGAGGTAGATGCGTCTGACACAGGCATCGGAGCTGTTCTCTCACAGCGGTCAGAGGAGGACCACAGGATCCACCCATGTGCCTATTTCTCTCGGTGTTTCGAACCCGCTGAGAGGAACTATGATGTGGGCAACAAGGAACTGCTGGCGGTTCATGCCGCCCTGGAGGAGTGGAGACACTGGTTGGAGGGAGCGGAGCAACCGTTCATCGTGTGGTCGGATCACAAGAACCTGGCCTACGTGAGGACGGCGAAGAGGCTGAACTCCAGGCAGGCCCGCTGGGCCCTTTTCTTCAGCCGGTTCAATTTCACCCTCACCTACCGTCCGGGCTCCAAGAACGTCAGAGCTGACGCCCTCTCCCGTCAGTCCCCGGGGGAGGGTCCTGCCGTCAAGGAGAACCCCGACACCATCCTTTCCTCAGCCCGGGTGGTGGGTGTAGTCACCTGGGCCATCGAGCCGCTGGTGAGACAGGCCCAGCGGGCCGAGCCAGACCCAGGTAACGGCCCCTGTAACCGGTTGTTTGTGCCTCTTGCTGTCCGCCCGCAGGTGTTGGAGTGGGGCCACTCCAGCCACTTTGCTTGTCACCCCGGGGAGCGGCGGACGGCGGAGTTCATCAGCCGGAGGTTCTGGTGGACCACTCTCAGGAGGGATGTCAGGGGGTTTGTAGCCGCCTGCACCACCTGCGCCCGGAGCAAGGCTTCGCATCGCCCTCCAGCAGGTCTCCTGCACCCCCTCCCCGTTCCCAGTCGCCCATGGTCCCACATTGCCTTGGACTTCATTACGGGGCTTCCTGTTTCCCAAGGCTGTGACACCATCCTGACCGTGGTCGATCGCTTCTCCAAGGCGGTTCATTTTGTTTCCCTCCCAGGGCTTCCCTCGGCGGCCGAAACAGCGGACCTCCTGACCCTCCATGTGGTCCGCCTACATGGAATCCCCTCTGACATTGTGTCCGACCGCGGTCCCCAATTCATCTCCAAGGTGTGGCAGGCCTTCTGCAAGGGAATTGGGGCCACGGCCAGCCTGTCCTCTGGGTACCACCCCCAGTCCAATGGGCAGGCGGAGCGTGCCAACCAGGCCGTCGAGGCGGCTCTTCGTTGCGTCACCTCAAGTAACCCCACCTCCTGGGCCAAGTACCTGCCCTGGGTGGAGTATTCCCTCAACACTATGGAGAGCTCGGCTACTGGTATGTCCCCGTTCCAATGTTCCCTGGGCTACCAGCCCCCGCTGTTTCCCCAACAGGAGCTGGAGGTGGCGGTCCCGACCACCAGGGCCCACCTCCGCCGGTGTCGACGCATTTGGAGGGCCGCCCGGGCCGCACTACTCCGGGCCACGGAGCGGGCCCGGCTTGCCGCGAACCGGCGGAGGGTGCCTGCCCCTGTCTACCAGCCTGGTCAGAGGGTTTGGCTGTTGGCCCGGGACCTGCCCCTCCAGACCTCCCAGACATCAACTCGTAAGTTGAATCCCCGGTACGTTGGTCCCTACACCGTGGATCGAATCATAAACCCCTCTGCGGTGCGTTTGGTTCTCCCTCCGGCTCTCCGGGTTCACCCCGTCTTTCATGTTTCACAGCTAAAACCCGTGGTCTCCAGTCCCTTGTCTCCCCCCGTTACAGCTCCTCCGCTTCCCCGGGTCCTGGCGGATGGAGATCCGGTATGGTCGGTCCGTAAGCTCCTCGCTGTCCGCCGCTGGGGGCGGGGTTTCCAGTACCTTGTGGATTGGGAGGGCTTCGGTCCGGAGGACCGGAGCTGGGTGCCCTCTTCCTATCTCGCGGACCCCTCCCTGCTGGACGACTTCTATCGGGAGAACCCGGGGGCTCTGGGGCGGTCGTCCGGTGCCTCCCCTCAGGGGGGGGATACTGTTGTGCCTCCCCCACGCTCTAATCGATCCCAGGTGTTGCCCATCTTAATCAGGCCTACTGGGACTGATTAACACCTGGGATCTACCCTTCTTTAGGCTGCCGAGGACCGACGTCGGGCGTTCGGTTATTGAGAACCACCGTCACGAGAGACTGCATGTTCCAGCTCCGACCTCGCCAGATATCCAGTCCAACCCTGCCTTGTTTATGTTTGCTGATGTTGGAGATATTCAGTAAAGACATTATTTCCCTTTGTTTTGAGTGTCCGTGTCTCGCTACTTCTGGGTTCTTTGGCACATTTGGTTCTTCGGTCTCGCTGGGGTCTAACAGGTGTGGGGAGATGACAGCTGAGGGGAAGAAGCTTTTTACTGAGCCTGCTTGACTTGGAACAAAGGTTCTTGTAGCGCTTTCCGGAGAGGAGGAGGTAAAACAGTTCATGGTTGGGGTGAGAAGTGTCTTGGACAATTTAACGTGCATCTTCAGACACTGTTTGCGGTGGGTAGTCGTTATTGCAGGTAGTGGTAATCCGACGATGCGTTGGGCGGTTTCACCACCCTCTGCAGCGCTTTTCGGTTTGAGACCGTGCAGTTGCCGTACCACACTGTTGGTGAGGATGCTTTCAATGGCACACCGGTAAAAGTTCACCAGAATCTGAGGTCTGACAGGTGGGCTTTCCTCAATCTTCTCAGGAAGAAGGGAAGCTGGTGAACCTTCTTGACCAGTGAGGCAGTGTTGAGGGTCCAAGAGAGGTCCTGGGAGATGTGTTCCCCCAGAAATACTGTGGGGGGTGCTGCGGGAGTATGGGGTGCGGGGGTCACTACTGAGGGCCATCCAATCTCTCTACTCCCAAAGCAAGAGCTGTGTCCGGATTCTCGGTAGTAAGTCGGGCCTGTTCTCAGTGGGTGTTGGCCTCCGCCAGGGCTGCGCTTTGTCACCCATCCTGCTACTTCATACCCCTTTAAATATGTTTGACAGATTTTATCCAGCTTGGCCCTAAAAGGCTCAGAGAAAGTACACCTGCAAGTAGCCTTGGCTTGGAACAAGATAAAAATTAAACTTACGTAACATATGTCAGTATGAAAGGTGTGGGGGGTTCCTGCTCCTCATGGGTGCCCTTTGAACCTGGAACCTGTGCCACCTTTGAAGGCTTACAGGGAAGCCAAAAAACGTGCTACAGACATGGGATCAACAGTTTTGGAAAGATAACCTGTAAAAAACATGATTTCACCCTCTTACAAATAAGAAAGATAAAATCTGACCACACCAGTGTGTTTCTCGACCAGTAAACCGATTGATAAATAAGATTGCAAGATTCCTGGGCACAATTTCACATAATAGGGAATCTATTTGTGTTGTTATGTGGTTTATATATATTTTTAAACATATAATGTGGTTTCCGAACGAGACGGTGCAGCTCAGTGCCGCTGCAATCCGATGGATTAGTAATACACGTAAAAATAAAAATAATAAAAATAAAATAATAAAAATACAACAGAACAATAAAGCGGCAGTGATATCAGCGTTCATAGCAATGATAGAAACCTGAAAAACTCAAAAACTAAAGATCGGATAAATTCACTGAACAAAGCGTGTGAGAGTAAAACACACATTTCTTGCTAGAAATGTTATCAAAACATATTATAATGGCAAAACTATCTTTATATCTATTACATTATCCACTGAGAATACAAGGAAACGTGACTGTGCTTGACATTATAGCTGCAGAAGTTTGTGCATCCGGGTTGATACGTACGATTTCCATGAAACAAAGGGCACTGTTTTTGTAAGGAATCCTACGTATAGTTTATGAGAACAGCCTGCAGTATGTGACCTTCAGCACTCACTGGATCAGTTTGCAGCGGAGTGTGAAGCGGCTGGGATGAGTATCAGCACCTCCAAATCTGAGGCCATGGTTCTCAGCAGGAAACCGATGGATTGTCTACTCTACTAGGGAGTCCTTATCCCAAGTGAAGGAGTTATCCCAGGGTTCTTGAGTGAGGGGAGGATGGAGCGTGAGATTGACCGGAGAATAGGTGCAGCGGTAGCGGTATTGGGTGCCCTTTACCGCACCGTTGTAACCAAAAGCGTCAAGAGCTGAGCCAGAAGGCAAAGCTCTCGACCTACCGATCAGTCTTCGTTCCTACCCTCACCTATGGTCATGAACAGGTAGTAATAAGTAAGTAAGTAAGGAGGTAATGACCGAAAGGACGAGATTGCAAATACAACCGGCCAAAATGAGTTTCCTCAGGAGGGTGGCTGGTATCTCCCTTAGAGATACTGACTATAGACTGGTGAGAAGCTCAGTCACTCGTGAGAGACTCGGAGTAGAGTCGCTGCTCCTTCGAGTAGAAGGGAGCCAGTTGAGGTGGTTCGGGCATCTAGTAAGGATGCTTCCTGGTCGCCTCCCGAGGAAGGTTTTCCAGGCACATCCAGCTGGGAAGAGACCACGGGGCAGACCGAGGTCCAGGTGATTACATCTCCACACTGTCCTGGGAACGCCTTGGGATCCCCCAGTCAGAGCTGGTCGATGTTGCCAGGGAGAGGGAAGTTTGGAGTCCCCTGCTAAAGCTGCTACCTCCGCAACCCGACCACGGATAAGCGGTAGACGATGGATGAATGGATGAATGGATGTATTGTAATGGGAAAAAACCTCTGTTGTGACCATCTATGCCCCACCATATGTTGATTGAAGAATAGGTATTTCTCTGTAACACCTCCAAACCCCCGAACCTACTAGACCTGCTAGAGGTGCTTTACTACTGTTGTGTATTCCTTAGCCCAGTCTGGCATCCTGCCCCCCCCCCCCCCCCCTGAACATGGAGATGAGCTGGGGCGGGGGTTCATAGAATTGTCATCACCTATTGTGTCTAAACTGTTGAAAAGGGAGACGCTCTTGTAAGTGCGCTGGACTTCTCTCTGCATGCCATGCGAGACGTGTGGTGAGAACTCCGGGACCGAGCGACCGAGCGCTCGACCTATTGATTGTTTATGTGTTTTTACCTGTTTATATTAAATACGATAGTAAGACTTATTTTGTTTTGGATGACCTTATTCTTAAACAGTTTTCAGTACTAGCCCACTGGACGTGTGCCGCAGAATTCCCACCACAGTATGGATGGATTTTAATTTTTTTTACTGTACCTATCGTATATATATTAATCTTCAACTGTTGATACAGCTGCATATCTCTGCTCACTACCTGCTGTATATACATTTATATATATTTATTATGTCGATATAATTGCATACCCCTGCTCACTACCTGTTGAATACTTGTATACTTACCTGTATATACGTATATATATATACCTATAATTCTGAACATATCTTATATATACTCTTGTATATATGTATATATATATAAGTTGTTGTTTTTTTACCGTTTTTATACCTAGTAGACTGTCTTTACATCTTATTTAACCACTGTCAATTATATATTACCATGCACTTTACTGCAACATTTGCACTCTGGTTAGATGCCAAATTATGTTTGCTGTTCTGTACTTGCTGTGCAATGACAATACATTTGAATCTAATCGAATCTATACTATGTACTACACGTATACTATACAACACTATACTATAACAGGCTTGGCTAGGGGTTCTCTGGTTACAGCGGTTAACACACTGTACAATGTGCATCACAAGGCAGACTTGTGACTTAACCCGTCTTCACGGCAGTTAGAAAGGAAGCTGTCACAGTAGAACAATTTTTAATCAGTTGTTGCACAACCGACTCGGTTGTGGCGGTCCTGGCAGTCAGCAGCTTGAGTGCACTTGCCAATTCATTTATTTTTGACCCTGTACACTCTCGATGGTGCCGGTGTAGAATGTTCTCAGGATGCGGGGGCTCATGCTGAATTTCCTCAGACGCCTGAGGAAATACAGGCATTGTTGGGCCCTTTTCACCACGTGTGTGGTGTGCGTGGACCATGTGAGGTCCTCGGAGATGTGCACGCCGAGGAACTTGAAGCTGCTGACCCTCTCTACTGCAACACCGTCGATGGAGATAGGGCCGTGCTCTCCTCTCTGCTTCCTGTAGTCCATGATCAGCTCCTTGGTCTTCTTGACGTTGAGGGCGAGGCTGTTCTCCTGGCACCACTGCTCCAGCGATCCAACCTCCTCCCTGTAGGCTGTCTCGTCATCGCCGGCGATCAGGCCCATCACTGTCGTGTCATCAGCAAACTTGATGACGTTGGAGCTGTGCATAGCCATGCAGTCGTAGGTGTAGAGGGAGTAGAGGAGAGGGCTCAGCACGCATCCCTGGGGGGCTCCCGTGTTGAGGGTCAGTGGCTCTGAGGTGGTGCTGCCCATCCTCACCACCTGGCAGCGGTCCGACAGGAGGTCCAGTATCCAGCACCAATTGGCTTCTTCATGCCTTGCGGATGTGGACATATGAAGTAGATGTGATATATGTGAAGTACTATATAAGTGCTAGAAAGTCAAAGTCAGAAAGTAGCTGATTACATTTGCTTTCATTTCAGTGGCATGTACATTTACTTTAAAACACATCAGTGGCATGCGAAAGAACATATACTCTATACTAAAAACACAACTTTAGTACTGTAACAAAGTGTTTATAGTTTGATATTTTACACCGCTGTTATGTTTTGGGGATCCAGGGTGAGGTCAAAGGAGTGTCTGGGCTGGTGTGGTTGGTTTCCGGCAGGTGGCGTCCGCTGGTTGTGGCCCCCTGCAGCTTCGGCTCTGGTTTGGACATGGGGCGTCGAGGAGACAGCCTGCAATTGTGTCTGTTGGGGGTGTTACTGTCGGGTGGCTTCCAGCTGGCCGTGCTTGGCTGGGTGTCTCATGTCTATGAGGCTGTCCTTCAGGCATTGACAGCTGGTGGTCAGTAAGCGTGGAGGTTGTGGTTGTGTGGCACCTGTGTGTGTATGTGTGTGTGCGCGCGCTGTGGCATCTGTTTGTTTTGGTGGTGTGCAGTGGCGTGAAGACAGTGGCTTATTTTATTTACTACTGTACTTGGTTATTGCAACATGATTTATGCAACAAATGTATGTACATATAAGCATTGCATGAAAAGAGAAAACTATGTTTTTTTTTAATCCATATACAGCCTAGCCTATATGTTTGTGTTGTGTTACCAAAGTGTGCGTTGGCAATATTGTTTCCTATGGTCATGTCAATGAATCAACTTTAACTTAATTTAACTGAAAAAGATAGAGCGAAACCACTTGCCATCAATTGACCCATTGTTGGGTCTATCTATTTTGCATACAGCCACGTCAGTAAACGTGTGTGTGGTAGACTATACAAATGTATGGATGTTGTGTATCATCCAGTGCCTTTTGGGTGTTCGTCTCGAAAAAAGCCAAGAAGGCATTGGGGATGTATACACCGGAGCTCTTCGTCCCCATAGCCAGTATACAGACACATGGTCGTCAGTCATACGCCGTGTTACGGACTACTCCTAAGTCGAGAATGCGAGACCTCCTCCTATGCCTACTAGAAAAGGTACGTCACCTGAAGTCGGAAGTTTCTCGTCATAGTTTAAAACCAGTTATGCACATTGTACAATCGAGAGCCACAGCGAAGAAATACGTCCACCACGTCACGGTCAGCCATACTTTGTTTACGTGTGGCGTGTTTTGCACCGGCGGGAACAACTTGAGGTCGTAACTCCGAAAAGGTTAAAAGTCGAAATGTTTCGACTCACACGTTTATTCACAACAACATATTCATAACTTTGAATAATGCGTTAGGCGTTACGCAACGTTGAATGCGCAATGTGTGCATTCGCTTGATATAGCTCCCCACGTATGTGTTGGAGGGCCGCAAGTTAAGTCTGTCTGTCGTTGTTGTTGTTGTTTTGCATGTAAACATCTCCCCCTCTTTGTTTCCAGGGCGAAAATAAATACTATATAGGGCTATAGATAGATATAGACTTGAAATACCCGCGATCAGACCTAAAAACAAAAAAAAACCCGACTGACGCCACTGGGTATGTCGATTCATCCAGGCCCGAGAAACCGTGTGATGACATATTCAACATTCACTAACATACACACGGATGTACACGTAGTGGATGGATCATGGGTGAACAACAATGGTGGTGGTGATGATGCCGGTATTATTGTGGGCGTAGTCGTCGTCGTCGCCCCCGCCTACTCTGAGTGACGCTGTGGCGGGGCCTTGGTCAACACCACCAACCGCTCACATGTGTGTTCGGGACGAGAAGGACACGCCGCATCTCTCTCTTAAACCTCAAGGTAGGTTGTTGTTGTTGTTGTTGTTATTATCACGGATTGGAAGCTGCCGTTTTGTCTTAACGTCAGCCATGTGACCGGGTTGTGGGGGTGGTTGGTTGTTGTTTTTCGGGTTGGGTTATTTTACCATTCATTTATTGTTTTGCGTGTTAAACGTGTTTTAACCTTGTCGACTACGTTTACTATACGCCTTTTTCGTTCGGCGATGATGGGGTACCTTTGTGTGTGTGATGTGGTATCTTTGTGTGTGTGTGTGTGTGTGTGAGATGCGGAATATTTGTGTGTGTGTGTGTGTGCTCACAGAAGACTTGACGCCGACGTTAAGAGTCCGTTATAGCCGTGTGATTTCAGCGGTATACAACAACCAATGTCACCATTCATACCCTTTGATTATGTGTGACTCTCCACCCCCCCCCCCCCCCCCACGTGCGGGGTGGAGTCACATGGCGTTACCGTCGCTGTCCCACGTTGCGCTGTTGTTGTTGTTTCTCATCTTAATTCATCTTTAAATGCTAAACAGATGTTTCGTGGGTCAGGAGATCTCTCTCTCTCTCTCTCTCTCTCTCTCTCTCTCTCTCTCTCTCTCTCTCTCTCTCTCTCTCTCTCTCTCTCTCTCTCTCTCTCTCTCTCTCTCTCTCTCTCTCTCTCTCTCTCTCTCTCTCTCTCTCTCTCTCCAAATGTGCTTTACTATGTAGTAGGTGGGCGCGACTCTCTGCTAAGGTCAGGGCGCTATTTGTGTCTCCTCGTTGTTCCCGAGGTGGACACCACCGAACGAACAGAAGAGTGTCTTCTTTGTGTTTGTGTCCCACTCAACTCAGGGAATGAGGGAGCAACATGGAGCCAGACATGGCTTCACAGATGGTGAATTTGTGAACGAACGGTTGTCCATTCCTTCCTTCATCTGGGGCACACGGTTGACAGCCCGTCTAGTTTGCGTAATATTCATCACCGATTTAATGTATAGTATACTTAATAATGTATAGTATACTTTATCATGTATCATATACTTAATAATACATCGTTTATAATATATTTTTAATATAAACAGGCCGGGGTATTTGAAATACTCCAAGAAGGAGGGTATGCGTTGTCTTAGCGTGGTGGTGGTGGTGGGGGTGACGGCGTGGTGAGTCACGTGACAGACATTTATCTTGACCATGTAAACCTGTGTCCTGGGGGCAGCTGGCTGGGGCTTTGTGCTGTGTGTGTGAACGAGTGGCGGGAAATATGTTTGAATAGGTTGAAGACAATAGATTTTGTGTGTGTGTGTGTGTGTGTGTGTGTGTTCTGAGTGATCCCACCATTCTCTTCTTGTCTGGGTAGCTCACAGTATTTTTATTTATTTGATGGACCCAGACAGGAAAAGCAATGTTGACAATGTGTAAAAACCAGAAGCCAAATTAAGGATTTGTTTTTCACCAACAACTTCTACTGCAGCCTGGTAATATAGATATCATTAGTTTTCTTTATAGTGCCTGTATATCAGAATGTACCATGGGAGATTTTGGTTTGGTTTCAAGTTCCATCCGGAGAACTGTGTAATGTTGTAACACTGTCAAATCAAATTCCTAAATCAACGTTAATATACCTTTATAACCTTGTTTGAATATAATAAATAAAATAAAATATAATAATTTCACACTGAACAATGTTACTAAACAATGACCAAAAAGTCAAGTCAATAGTATTTGTATAGCCCTTAATCCCAGTGACGGTCTCAAAGGGCTTCACAGTTGTGTGTTTACAACCCTCTAAACCCTAAACCCTAAACCCTTAGCCCCCTTTAAGGGCATGAAATAAACCCCCTTAATGACGGAGGAAGAAATCTAGAGAAGGAACGCAGAGTGGAAGGGATCCCTCCTTCCAGGGATGGTTCAGGAGTGCCATGGGTGCCATAACTGACTTATAGTAATGTACATAGTAAAGTACAAAGAAAATAATATGCATATAATATATACAAATATAAAAATGAGAATATAATTAGTGTGTGGCAACGAGAGCTGAAGTGCACTCCTAGGCGCCAAACGACAATGTAAAAAGGTAGGTTTTAAGTTTAGATTGCAATATTTGAACAGTCTGCTTCCCTGATTACAGGCGGCAGACTGTTCCACAAACAGGGCGCACGGTAGGAGAACGCTCTATTCCCTGCTGATTTCTGTATGACTTTTGGGATTGATAGAAGGCATCCATGACTACCTACATAACAATTATGACTCCAATGGGGGGGGAAATAACGGTGCTGTTGATGTTATGTGGTGGTGGTGGTGGTGGTGGTGATGAGGATGAGTGACTGAATTGCTTGATTTAGTTCCCCGTCCTTGGGGCCCGGGTCACTGCAACCGCGTGTGTGTGTGTGTGTGTGTGTGTGTGTGTGTGTGTGTGTGTTCTGAGTGATCCCCAACATTCTCTTCTTGTCTTGGTAGCTCACAGCAGTATTTTTATTTGATGGACCCAGTCAGGAAAGGCAATGTTGACAATGTGTAAAAACAGAAGACAAATTAAGGATTTGTTTTGCACCAACAAGTTCTACTGCAGCCTGGTAATATAGATATAATTTGTTTTCCATCTGAGTTCTATTTATAGTGCTTGTATATCAGAATGTACCATGGGAGTTTTTGGTTTGGTTTCAAGTTCCATCCAGAGAACTGTGTATCCTAAATCAACGTTAATATACCTTTAACCTTGCAACAATGTTACTAGACAATGACCAAAAAGTCAAGTCAATAGTATTTGTATAGCCCTTAATCCCAGTGACGGTCTCAAAGGGCTTCCCAGTTGTTGTGTGTTTACAACACCCTCTAAACCCTAAACCCTTAGCCCCCCATAAGGGCATGAAATAAACCCCCTTAATGACGGAGGAAGAAATCTAGAGAAGGAACTCCGAGTGGAAGGGATCCCTGTGTGTGTGTGTGTGTGTGTGTGTGCGTGCGCGTGTGCGCGCCGATCAATAAAGTCAGTGTACCGCAACATAACTGTATAAAGGATTGCTGTATGTACGGCGGCGCGGGAGACGCGCTGTGAGAGAGCGAATGTGATCGCGTCGCATGTGGAAGTCCACGCCCATTTTGCGCAACATTCAAAATGTTGCGTCAAAGTGTTGCCTCTGCATTTTATTGGCGTCTTAGTTCAGTTAATCCCTGCTGCGCAATCAATCATTTCCGTATCTTTGGACGATAAGCTATCTGTGGAAGAAAACATATTCGGTTGAAAGTATTTGTTAGTGTGGGTGTGTGTGTGTCGTACAAATATGTGATTTCCAACATTGGACTTGGCAAAACCATGGTGTGTATGTGTGTTGCACCCCCACACAGTTGCACCCTGAAGTAAGACCTGGCCTTAATAAATCACAGCTTCGTATTTCATGGGGGATGATCCCCCATGTGGTTGGTTGGTTGGGTGTTGTTTAACACACAGCGGTTGTGCTTCCTGTGTCTGCTTATTTACTTTCCTGCCTGGAAGGACTACAGAGTTGGTTTGTTAATGTGTAAAGTGTTTTATTATTTTCTGTATTCCTGCTCCCTGTTCCTTCTAGTTGGTGTGTGTGTGTGTGTGTGTGTGTGTGTGTGTGTGTGTGTGTGTGTGTGTGTGTGTGTGTGTGTGTGTGTGTGTGTGTGTGTGTGTGTGTGTGTGTGTGTGTGTGTGTGTGTGTGTGTGTGTGTGTGTGTGTGTGTGTGTGTGTGTCCATCTCCTACATTACGATTTAGGCTCAACTGAAAGGCTTTTGGTCACGGTTCCTCTGTGAGGAAGGACCTCTACAACTAAGCAGTTATCCCAGAGTTAATTTGTAAAGTGCCTTCCTGAAATACCTTATGTACATAATGAAATCACTGAACTGTATATAATGAAATGACTACTATATTCCCATGAATCACCGTTTCCCTCGGCTGAATTTGAATTAAAATTTCAAAATTTCATTAAGTTCAATGCGTCATGTGCATTGTACGTCACAATTCTGCTCTGGTGGGAGTCACTCTGTGAATACAAAACGTGGAAGGCCGCTGCGTTGGAGGTCGTCAGCGGAGGGACACAGTGATGAAATCAGTTTGAGTGAAGCCGTTCCCATTGTCACGATCCCACCGCTTCTGGCTCACACACACACACACACACACACACACATACATACATACATACATACATACATACATACATACATACATACATACACACACACACCCTCTGACTGACACTGCCACACAAAAAGCCTCAAGTAAAAATGTGGCTCTCCTCCTATCATTGTTAACCTCTTCCACGGGCCAACTTGAAACCATAAATACTTAGTTTACTTCCGTTCGACGGCGCTCTGCGAGTGACCTTGCGGTTATTGTTCTTTACAACGCGCGGGTCACCTCAGGACGGTGACCTGGTTCACACTGGAGCCTGAAAAGTAGAAGTAGTGAATCAAAGTTGAGCACTAAGGCCCTTGCAGTGTGAATGGATGGAGCTCCGTCTGTGCATTTGTAATCTCATTGGCTATCATAAAGTTGTCATGAATTAGACGGCCAGCATGGGTTAACCTCTGATGATAGCCACGTCTATCTATTGGGTCATCAACAGGAGGTAACAAACGTCAGTCCTTCAACTTGATCAGACTGCGCACAGGGGGAGAGGAGGGGGGTTCTTTCCAACCAGTAAAGAACAGTTAAAGGGGACGATGTCAAGCTCAGGGCTCTCCCCAATTGGAGTAGGAATTTGAGGAGCAACAGACATATTGCACTATATATGTTACTCTCTTACCACCTGACTCGTGTGTAAACCCAATCCTAATGAGGATCCACATAGCTGTAATGAACTAATTCCCCCCCCCCCTCCATTGACTCTATCTCGTAAACCTGATCTGAGACATCATGCGCTTGTCATTGGCTCAGTTTAAACGGAACCTTGAGGGGAAGCGGCACGCTGTGTTTCATTCCACTGATGCTGGACATGCTGTAGGGGAGACTCGAGAGGCAACCTGGAGGGAAGACTGCTGGTCTCTGCCGTCGGGCTACTCCTAATATTAAGTGCTTGCTGTGTGTGTGTGTGTGCGCCATTCAGTCAAGTCATTCACACAGTAGTAGTTTGTGTCTGTCCCCTGTTGCACGCATGACCAGCTCCTCAAGGTTATGATGAGGTCAATTGACTGTGGGAATTACGGTGTCCTTCAGAATGAACACAACCAGGTGTCATACCTCCCCCGACCCACAATGACACTTTTTCTAATACCATTTTGCAGTGTGCAAATCCTCACTTTTTGTAGCATCTGTATGTGTGTCGACTGGAAATCCAATCTAACACAAACTGCATTCTTCGCGTTTCTCAGTCAAATGGGATGCGCAATGTGTAATTGTGTATAATAAAGTTTGTTGTCTTTATTGGACCACAGAAGATACAGAAGAGGCTTCTCTGTTTAGACGAAGCTGTCACTCAACCCCTGGAATTTAGCAAATGTTTTCCAGAGAGAGAGAGAGAGAGAGAGAGAGAGAGAGAGAGAGAGAGAGAGAGAGAGAGAGAGAGAGAGAGAGAGAGAGAGAGAGAGAGAGAGAGAGAGAGAGAGAGAGAGAGAGAGAGAGAGAGAGAGAGAGAGAGAGAGAGAGAGAGAGGAGAGAGAGAGAGAGAGAGAGAGAGAGAGAGAGAGAGAGAGAGAGAGAGAGAGAGAGAGAGAGAGAGAGAGAGAGAGAGAGAGAGAGAGAGAGAGAGAGAGAGAGAGAGAGAGAATAAAAAAATGGTATAAAAAGGACAAAGCACAGCGTCTTGGTGATTTCTTTATGTAGTGTGGCCTGCCTCACCAGCTGAAGCTCAACTCTGCTCCAAGTAAGTTGATCAGGTTTTGGGCTGTAGAAGTTTAAAAATGACTTTTGTATTGAAATATTAAATTAGTTTAGGTTTGAAATTGTAAAGGTTATCTTTCCTTAATATAATGCCAATGCATAATATTGTTTGTTGTTTTAGTTTGGCCAGCTTGAGCATTTTTTCAACAACTTAAGGTAGCCGGTTTTGTCTCTTCTATTTGCCGATTTGTGTGCAAAACCACCAGGACTGCAGACAGGACACTATCATTTTACGAAATGTTTCGTATTAGAAACTGTTGTTCCTATTGGTTTAGCTGGTGGCAGTGGTTACACCTCTGTTGCTTATCACCAGCAACATCTGGACGAACCATTTGTTGCTTCATTTGGCAGGCAGACTGTAGCATATTCACTATTTGTTTTGTTCAAGACTGTTCAAGAAATATTTTTTATTTGTATATTTTTAAGTTCAATGAAATGCTTACTCACTACATTCCCTCCCGCCGTGTGAATTTCTAAACCAAAATATTCAAAAAAAAAATACTATACACAATAAAAATAAAAGGGACTGAAGCATGATATGTAAATGTATAGAATTGTGCAAAAAGCATTTCAAGTGCCAGTAGTGCAGCAGCAATTTCTAATCCTGTTTACTTGAACCATTCTAAATTAATACAATTTTGTTAGATCACATATTATTCATGCATATGTTCAGATGTTATGCTGAAGGTTCATCTGTACTGAAGCCCTTCTCAATTCATTTGATAAATATCAAGAACCTGTCCACGTCTCCAACCGGAGTCTCTGTTTTTGGCCAAACCTCACGTCTTTACTACAGACGTTGCTATTGGTAACCTGGTATTGGTAACCTATTGTAACCTGTTGGTAGTACGACATCCCTGTTCATAGAACTGTTTAGTCCAGGGGCAAATGATGGACAGACCATTGATCTGATCATAGATCATCAGCTATGTCAAGTAATGCACTCGTTATTGCAGCTGTACGTCTGAGCCTAACGGTGTGTGATGCTGTTGGCGGTCTGTGTTTATAGAACTAGTGCCCAACCTGTGGACCAGGAACCATGACGGTCCTCAACGCCCCAAACGACAGGTAAGCAGCTAATAAATGGTAATGGATGCTTTTATATAGCGCTTTTATCCAAAGCACTTTACAAGTCATGAATGCCTCACATTCAACCACCGACGGGGGGAGTCAGTTAGGGTTAGGGTGTCTTGCTCAAGAGCACCTCGACAGTTTTTGCTAGAGGAGCCGGGGATCGAACCAGCAACCTTCCGGTTGTGAGGCGACCGGGGGGTGGGGGCGTGGGGGGCGTGGGACATGACGTTGATTGTCACACGTATTAGATTCAAGATTCAAGAACTGTATATGTCACATATACACATACAGGATATGCAGTGAAATTAAAGTGGCAGTGCCATGCTAAATACAATGTAAAAAAAAAACTGCACTAAACTATGTATATACATATATATCAAATCTAAAAAAGGTCAATGCAACGGTATTTACAATGAGATAAATAGTGTGTGTAAGTATACAGTCTGGAAACTAGAAAAAACAAAACGTGTGTGTGTGTGTGTGTGTGTGTGTGTGTGTGTGTGTGTGTGTGTGTGTGTGTGTGTGTGTGTGTGTGTGTGTGTGTGTGTGTGTGTGTGTGTGTGTGTGTGTGTGTGTGTGTGTGTGTGTGTGTGTGTGTGTGTGTGTGATGGGCAGTGTGTGGGACTTGTCGGGGGCCCCTAATCGATGTTTCACTCTAGCTTGTGTTGTTGTCTGTGTTTCCCAGATATTATGCCGTGTGGATCATTTTCTTCATCTTGGGCCTGGGAACCCTTTTACCATGGAACTTCTTCATGACCGCTACCATGGTAACCCTGACCCTAACCACCACGTGTCTTATTAAACATGTCATTTATGTTTGGTTAAAGATTGAATTTAATTAATCTCAAGATTTGTATTTTATAACAATGAATGACAAGGAATGCATACTCCCCCTTGATTCCCACAGTATGGATGTTCCACAATTTAACACTATATGCTATACTATGTACTATACTTATACTATACAACACTATACTATAACATATGTAATGTGTAACATTACATGCTGATGTTTGGGTTGGAATGGGCTTTGTAAAGGCCGTAAGGTTAACTGCACCTTAGGAGGAGGTATAGAGTGGTGGGAGGGAGAATTAGTTTGTTTCCCCTCCCACCCAAAGCCACCTGGTTTCTCTGTGGCTCTGCTGGCTCCAGACAGACCGGTGGGCTTATCAAGGGGCCCTGCTTAAGTTGATTTGAAACCCCCATCATGCCTCTAGGCATGGAAGGTGAAACCATAGCAACACTGGTCCTGGTCCTCCGTTTGTACCACGACGGTTAATCACGGGACGACTTTCGGGGGAGGGGGGGGGTGGGTGGAGGTTCAATTGTTATTGGGGTGACGGTTGGAATGTAGAAGTTAATCTCAGATTTCATTGGCTTTTAATTAAATTTTTTATAAACGGTATTCTCGACTGTTTATTCATTGAACATCCGAGTCTCAGAAGAAGTGATAGTCCACCGAGGTCAAAGGAAGGAAAAAGAAGAAAATGGACCTTCTTAAGTTTCAACCAATGTGTTCTCTTCTGCCCCAGTATTTCACCAGCAGGCTAAAGGACCTGCCCCTCAATCAGACATCGGGCAACGTGACCGGGGAGGAAGTCTTGGACACTCGGAACGTTCTGGAGTCCAAGTTCAACAATGTGATGACGCTGTGCGCTATGGTGCCGCTGTTGATCTTCTCCTGCCTCAACTCCTTCATACACCAGAGGTCAGCCTCGGAACACACACACACACACACACACACACACACACACACACACACACACAGGCACACGCACACACGCACACACGCACACGCACACACGCACACACGCACACACACACACACACACACACACACACACACACACACACACACACACACACACACACACACACACACACACACACACACACACACACACACAGAGGAGCTGCCGGTGAGTGTTATATACGCATGAGTAAAGTCACCTGCAACGGGCCTTTGCTAAACATCTCAGCATTGTGCCACGCCGTTCTATGGCCCCTTGGTTGTTTTAAAAACACTGTTTGAAGTAAAGACGACGTAGCTTGGTGCATTGAGTTGTAACCATGTGAATAGGACCGGAAATGCATTATATTAAAGTAAGATATGTGTGCAGGCCGAGTTTCAAAATTTGGAAAGAGATGCACCCTTCACCCGTGCGCGTAATCTGCCGCAAATTCTCTGACCCCTGAAGTCCCGTCCCCCCCCCCCCTCCCCCGAACCACGGGTTCTGCCTCGAGGCACCGCTGGTTGTGTGTATCGTAGCGTTCCAGCTCTGGTATGTTTGCTTTAATTAGAGTTGGATAGAGAGGATCTAGGGCTCTTACTCCCCGCCATCCTACTTCTCCCGCCTTGACCTCCGCTAACACGCCCAGGAATGTTCTTCATCTCCCCTGACCCCACACACACACACACACACACACACACACACACACACACACACACACACACACACACACACACACACACACACACACACACACACACACACACACACACACACACACACACACACACACACACACACACACACACACACACACACACACACACACACACACACACACACACACAGATTCTAATTTAGTTAATTTTCCCATGTTTTCTCAAATGACTCCACCGGCTCTCGCTTCGCCCGTCATGATCAATTTTGATGCCACTGGTTGTTGAACTTTTTCCCTTGCCTTGTCTCTCCTTCTCTCTCTCTGTCTCTGTCCCTCCCTATCTCTATCTCTCTATATCTCTCTCTCCCCTATCTCTCTCTATCGCCTCCTGTATCTCTCTTTTCCCCTTCATCTCTTTCCATCTCCTCCCGTCTCTCCCTGCCCATCTCTATCTCCCTCTCTCCCGCTTTCTATATATCTCTCTCCATCTCTTCTCCCTGTCTCCTTATCTCCCCCTGCCCCTCTATCTCCCCATCTCCCTCATTCCCTCTATCTATATTTCTCTCCCCCATCTCTCTCTCTCTTTTCTCTCACCATCGATCATCAAATGTTTACCATCAATCTCTCTCCGTCTCCTCCTGTCTCTCCTTGTCTCTCCTTATCTCTCCCTGCCCCTCTCTTTATCTATATATCTCTCCCCTATCTCTCTCTATCTCCTCCTGTATCTCTCTTTCCCCTCCATCTCTCCTCAACTCCTGTCCCTCTTTATCTCCCCGTCTCCCTCTATCTATATATCTATATCTCTCTTCCCTATCTCTCTCTGTATCTCGCTGAATCTCGCTGAATCTCTCTCTCTCGCCACCCATCTCTCTCCGCCTCCTCCTGCCTCTGCCTCCATCTCTCTCTCGGTCTCTCTCGCCCAGGATCCCCCAGAAACTGCGTATTTCCGGCTGCCTGACGGTCATCTTGGTGGTGTTCCTGCTGACGGCCATCTTGGTCAAGGTGGAGATGGCGCCCCAGACTTTCTTCGCCTTCACCATGATCAAAATCGTCTGCATCAATTGTGAGTCCCCCGCCCCCCCCCCCCCACGGCATTCCTTCCCTCTCGACAAGTCCTGTGTAGAGAAAGTTGACCGACTGCTCACTCACTCACTCTCTGTCACAGCTTTGCAAAGTCATAGCTTTGTTTTTGGCCCCGCCGGGACATATACACACATACACACACAGAGGCACACACACACGTAGCGCATAATTTCTCCTGGTGGCTCAGACCCCAGCTGTGATCAAAATCATCTGCCTTCGCTCTGCATGTGCCGGGTGCAGACAAGCACACACACACACACACACACACACACACACACACACACACACACACACACACACACACACACACACACACACACACACACACACACACACACACACACACACACACACACACACACACACACACACACCCCCCCCCCCCCCCCCCCCTGGACACACTGAGCTTCTCACAGCTTCCCCACTGTGGTCTCAGAGCAGCAGGGTAGGGAACAGCTGAATGGGAGCACACTGTGACAGACTTTGATGATAGATAGATAGATAAATGGATAAATGTTAGATATTGGAGATGTGGATGGATATGGGTTGATGTCAGAACATGCTTCTCCAGGGCGTTTGAGTGTGAAGGAGGGTTGTTTCCTTGACCTGCCACATGTTGGGATGTCAGTGCAATTTCTCAGGGGTGTTATGGGGATGGAGGGGGCGGATGTCATGGATGATAAAAAAAAAAATATATATATATTTTTTTTTTCATCCATCACAAACAATTCTTTTCATGTAAACTCTCAGCAGGGGACAGCCAAAGCTCTGGTCAAAACAGGTGCTAGAGGACAAAAGAACATGCAAAAGAAAAAATATAAAGCGAAGAGGCAATAATAGCCACACTCACACTCACACACACACACAGTGAGTTAGTTCCTCTGACCAATGGAACCTCTTAGTAAACACTGGTGACAGACGCCTCTGCGTTGAGGGCAGGAAAGCCAGACAAAAAGGGGCGGAGCTCAGAGTCGAGTAGCATAACGGTTCAAAGGAACGGAACTTCAACGTAATAAATCTCGGCTGGCCACAGCCACAGCTGCGTCATTCCCGGGAAATCGCTTCCCTGGTTTAAATTTTAACCAAAAAAAACCTAGTTTTCCTTAAGCGAGTTTGAGATCGAGATGGAGACTTCCGGTTAAACGGTAGTCAAACGTCTGGCAAGCAGAGACGTGACTCTATGCAGGGGTACCCTTTGACAGTACATGATTTAATGGGACTGAATTGTTTTGGGGTACCAAACATATATGATATTGTATATGCAATACATGTATACGTATCTCAAGGGGCAAGGTTGCAGATTTACCCTTGACGTGGTGTGTGTGTGTGTGTGTGTGTGTGTGTGTGTGTGTGTGTGTGTGTGTGTGTGGTGTGTGTGTGTGTGTGTGTGTGTGTGTGTGTGTGTGTGTGTGTGTGTGTGTGTGTGTGTGTGTGTGTGTGTGTGTGTGTGTGTGTGTTAAATAAAAAAAAATGATCTGTAAGAGCGTCCTTGTGGCAACTCGTTGTGCTTTCCCCCCCTCTGCAGCGTTCGGGGCGGTGCTCCAGGGCAGTCTGTTCGGCCTGGCGGGGATGCTGCCGGCCTCCTACACCGCCCCCATCATGAGCGGCCAGGGGCTGGCGGGGACCTTCGCCGCCTTCTCCATGATCTGCGCCTTGGCCTGTAAGGCATCGCCCTCCTCTGCGCTGCGAAACGCACCCTTTGATTAAAATCACACACACTGTCTCACCCGTCGTTCCGATGTCCGATACTGGCCTAATTTGTGCTATCGGCGGCCTGGAGTCTATTCATAGATTCATAGATCCTCGACTCAACTTCAGCAGCTGTTCGGCCCGAAAGAGCCGTATTCCAAGATTCAGAGTATGCAACAAGATACAATGGGATGCTTACTCCCCATTCCCTCCCGCAGTATGGATTTCTAAAACACTACTATAAAAATACTGTACACAATCAAAATAAAAATAACACTAAATATAACTAAATATAATATATAATGTGTTCAAGCATTTTAAAGTGCCAGTAGTGCAGCATCATGATTACAGTGCAGTACAGTACAGTGCAGAACAGTGCAGTGGTTGTACGTATGATAGTGTAATTGAATATTGATGACAATGTTATGATAGTAGTAGCACAGTTCAGTAGGCGCACTGCACTCTTACTTATTTTGTAAGATGAGGCTGCTTAAACCCGCTGCCAACCACACACACTCGCCAACCACACTACACACTACACACTCACGCACGCACGCATACGATCGCAACGTTTACCGCAGCCATCCCCTGTATTGGATTGTCTCTCTCTCTCTCTCTCTCTCTCTCTCTCTCTCTCTCTCTCTCTCTCTCTCTCTCTCTCTCTCTCTCTCTCTCTCTCTCTCTCTCTCTCTCTCTCTCTCTCTCTCTCTCTCTCTCTCTCTCTCTCTCTCTCTCTCTCTCTCTCTCTCTCTCTTTCACACGTACACAGAGTGACTGTAACACTGTCTGTCCCTTTTTTTCCCTGTAGCTGGCTCAGCCCTGAAGGACAGTGCCTTCGGCTACTTCATCACGGCCTGTGTTGTCATCCTTCTGGCCATCCTGTCCTACCTGGCTCTGCCTAAGATGGTACGCCCGCAGACTGCACACACCAGTGCCATGCGCAATTAAGGGTTGCCGCAAGGAGATGAGGCCCTGGGACTTAACCGTTGTTTTGCGAGAAGATTCAAGTTGGCGGCCTCTTTGCGGTTCACTAGGTGGATACCGTTGTTGTTGTGGTTGTTTATACAGTTGTTGTTGTTGTTGTTGTGTTCAGGAGTTCTTCCAGTACTACATGGAGAGCAATGGATCCAGGCCCTCGGTTGAGGAGGAGAACAGGATGGATCTGCTTAAGAAAGGTAGTTGTCGTCCGAATGCTGTACTACTAAGTCGTATTGACACGGGCATACACACTGTAGTACTTAGTCATTCGCACATTCCACTGAGATTTAGGATTGGCCCGTTGTGAGTGGTTATTCTGGGTCACTCTGGGCTACGGCCACTACTTGTGGCTTAAGGGGGAGTAATGATTTTTAGTTCATGTCGCATTACGTCCTTGTTTATAAAGAAAAAAGGTCATTGAAATACATACTTTTGTCACTATTTGTAAGGGCTGCCGATTACGGTTGTTAAAATGATTATTGTATAACGTCTTGTATAAATCTCCTGAGTAGGTGGCCTTTTTAAAGTAGTTTTTTTGTGTAGTCTAGCCAGTGAGCTGGATAATTGGATAATTGTGTTGTCTGAGCTGTTTCAGTGGAATGCTTGCTTTAGCAGACAGGAAAGGCCAAACCACTAAGAAGTGTCTAAAAACTGCCCGTGTGAGACAGAGTGACAAACACCTCTCATAGTGAGAAGTATAGTTATTTTTAAAGGTGTGTGTGTGTGTGTGTGTGTGTGTGTGTGTGTGTGTGTGTGTGTGTGTGTGTGTGTGTGTGTGTGTGTGTGTGTGTGTGTGTGTGTGTGTGTGTGTGTGTGTGTGTGTGTGTGTGTGTGTGTGTGTGTGTGTGTGCGTGACCAAAAAATGGTTACACAATACGTTACACAAAACAATTTCAACGTGTTTGTGTGTCTGTAGTGCGGCATAAACACATCAACAACAACAACAACAGCAGGAAAAAAGATTGACCTGCCTGTGTGTTAACTGTGTTGTCTGCCAGTGTTTATGAGGCCGTTTATGAGTCTATAATGTATGCGTGGGTTTGTTTTCCCTCAGACAGCTCGGGGGTGAAAGGTTCTGCAGTCGAGACGGCCAGGCCCAGCTCGTCAGTACTCGGAATCTTTAAACAGGTTGGGGAGCAACGCACGCACTGACACACAGACACACACACACGCACTGACACACAGACACACACACACGCACTGACACACACACACACACACACACACCCACTGACACACACACACACACACGCACTGACACACACACACACACACACACACACACGCACTGACACACACACACACACACGCACTGACACACACACACACACACGCACTGACACACAGACACGCACTGACACACAGACACACACACACACACACGCACTGACACACAGACACACACACACACACGCACTGACACACACACACACACACACACACGCACTGACACACACACACACACACGCACTGACACACACACACACACACACACACGCACTGACACACACACACACACACACACACACGCACTGACACACACACACACACACACACACACGCACTGACACACACACACACACACCCACTGACACACAGACACACACACATGCACGCACTGACACACACGCACTGACACACACGCACTGACACACACACACACACACACACGCGTGCACACACACGCATGCATTGACACACGTGCACGCACACACACACACACACACACGCACTGACACACACACATGCACGCACACACACACACACACACACATTGACACATACACGTGAAAACACGCACACGCGTGTAGGGGGATGACTGCTGGACCCAAACCTCGCAACCATGGCATCTCTTCGACACCTTTATAACGTAGTTTATTCTATATATGTATATACATATATATATATACATATATAGAGAGATAGATTCTTCTTTGCATTGTCGGGTATATTAAGTTCAGTTGCGGAGCTAATGCTCTGTCACCTGGAATCAAGCGCAGGTAGGTACACACTGAACCTGTGGACAAAAAAAAGGGTCTCACTGCTACACTGGGAATAATTTATTAATAACAAGGGATAATTAATACAAATATTGATTTCATTCCTAGGGTGTCTCATTTGGAAACGTGAATCAAATACAGAACACTTCCCCAACAATGGTTTGGCTGCTTCCAGACATTAATTATTAATGCCGGCTTTAATCCAAAGCGCTTTAAAAGCCTCAAAGCCTCACATCACCCATTCATACACCGACGGCGGAGTCAGAGCCATGCAAGGAGACCGCCAGCACGTCAGGAGCGGTTAGGGTTAGGGTTAGGGACACCTCGACCGTTTTTGCTAGGAGGAGCCGGGGGATCGAACCAGCGGCCTTTCGGTTGTGAGGCGACCACTCTACCTCCTGAGCTATACTGCCACCCCATGGATATAAGAAAACCTTGATCCACAAGTATCGAGTTGATATGCAGTTGATACGATTTTGTTAAGTTAAAGTGACGTTAAAACAGTACTTGAGACCTGTGCTGTCTACCGTGTCATTGGCGGATTTGTATATAACCCCAGAGCACTCGGGGAAAGACAGGACAAGAAGAGAGAAAGAGTTTGAATAAAGACCAGAAATTGGATTGAAATGAATTGAAAGATGTTAAAGACACGGAGCCCCATCTTCTTGTCCAACCAGATCTGGGTGACGGCTCTGTCGGTGTGCTTCATCTTCACCGTCACCATCGGAACGTTCCCCGCCATCACCGTGGAGGTCAAGTCGTCCGTGGCGAAGGGAGGCGCCTGGGGTAGGTACATGCCAACGGCAACACTACACTGTGATGACTCCGGTGCAATGCTTTTTTTTTCTCATTGTGGAGAACACTGACAGACTGACAGGCTGACAGTTTGTGATTTTTGGTACTGACACCACCATCATCGTCATCACAAATGTTAAATGTTATGTTTAATGTTAGTGAATCTTAGCTCTGAGAATATATATATATATATATATATATATATATTGAACAAGGGTGAATATTGAGTCCAGGCCTAGCCACGTGCGCTGGCCACACACATACACACACACACACCTGGACTCAATATTCACCCTTGTTCAATTGCTAATCACCTCACCTGGGGTATATATACTTTGTCTATCCTTTACCCCAGCGTGAGGTCGTTACGTATACTGCACGTCTACCCGTTCTGATCGCCCGCCTGCGGACTATGGGAGAGATAGTTCGCACCCCGGTCGCCTGCCTACTCTACTTCCACGTAGTTCTCCCCGTTTACCCTTGTGACTTTGTGTGTTGTGTGCTTTAAGAATAAAGCCGTTCGTATCGCTCCACTCTGTCGTTGTCTGCGTTCGGGGTCCAACCCACACTCCCTCTCATTCGTGACAACCCTGTTGCCACGCCCCTGCTCACACACACACACAGCCTCAGCGTGGAGAGATTAGTGGAATCTGCTGCCACAGTAAGTTTCAAGAACATTAACATATATGCGTATGTGTACTTTTTATGTCCTTTGTGGGGTTTTGTTCAACTTGGCAAGAAAAAGACACACACACACACCACCAGCCCATGATTGGTTTACTTTGTATATATTTTACCAGAACAACACTAAAGACCTGAGAGCCAGTGCTGCCTCCTGCCTCTTAATTGAAAACTCAGAACACAGTAACACAGCAAGTTCTTATAAACAAAACAAACAAACAAAATATATACAGTCAGCAATTTCATTCAGGAATTGCGACTATAGTGGCTATTCCTTTACTTAATTATAGCCACTGCCCCAGCAATAGAAGAGTTGTTTTAACGCACCTTTGTCGTAGATCCGGGCGCCGTGCGAATGTTCATTGTTTGGAAATAATAAACTCATTTCAAACTCAAATATCCTACCAAAACGTTGTAGGCCAGCGCAATAGAATGTGTGTGTGTTTGTGTGTGAAAGGTAGAAAGTAGATGATAGATGTATGTGGATGTATGTGTGTGTGTATGTAGGTGATTCAAAATAGAAGATGGTTAAAAAACTGTGTTTGCTCTCAACTAAAGCTAGGACTCCATCATCCCGGTACAAACATTTTCCACTTCCCTTTGTTAACTTGCACCACCCCTGATTACTATGGGTGTGGCCAAGTTGCCAATCAATTGGTGGCCCAGCTGTCGATCAGCGGTCGATCAAATCAGTAGATCTGATATATAGTAGAACAAAACATGGGAAGTCTACAAATTATAGGTATTAATTATAATTAATTATAGGTAATTTTTAGGTAAACAAAAACGCTATTTGGTTCCTACAGCGACAGTCTCCAAAGATATTTTACTTAAGAGTGGCAACAAAAGTTATTTAAATTAATATCTTTGCCCTCCTATGCTCCACTAGCATAATGCTAGTAATGCAATAAAATTATCTTGGTCACTGACATTATACAAGGAAATTGTGTGTGACTAGCATGGATACACACATTCTCCCTGGGCTGGATTAGACTATGTCCATTACCCACACATTAGACTCCAACACCTTGTTCATCTCAGAGCAGAAGTCAGGGGAGCTGTCATAATTGACTGACTGCTCCAGCACACAGCCACATGTATGGGCCAAAGGTCTTCTCTGAAAACCTTG
Organism: Muraenolepis orangiensis; assembly: GCA_027704905.1. Taxonomy (NCBI): domain Eukaryota; kingdom Metazoa; phylum Chordata; class Actinopteri; order Gadiformes; family Muraenolepididae; genus Muraenolepis; species Muraenolepis orangiensis. The sequence goes on from CM051018.1 coordinate 12,615,318, forward strand.
AATCTGGGTAAAGTTTATAATGCTATCCTTCCCCAGGAATATATCTGACCCTGTGCAGAACCTGAGGAACAAACACAAATGCTGCACAAATCAGCATTCCTTAAATAATTGGTAAGGTACTTCTGAATGTCCTTCTGGGGGACATTCATTGTCTCTGGTTAGGTGAGGGACTTCACAACCTTTCTCACTGTTGGTTGCAGGGTTTCGTACACCGTTGTGAGGTCCTGAAGGCTGTGCCCGGTGGTGTTTTGGCCCATTGTTCAATTACATAGGCAGGCTCTTGAACAAGCCTTTCGTGGGCAAGCTCCTGGAGGATTCCATCGGCATGGCTGGCTGTCCTCCTGCAGCAGTGAATATCTAGGATCTCAATTAGTTCTTCTCGATCAACGTTGTTAAAATTGTGGATTGAGGAAATTCTCCACTTTTTCACTCTGCACATATCCCAAGGCAGCTTGCTCTAATATGACAGGTACAGTCTTCATTTCTCCCTTGCCCATCCAAAAGCAATTATTCGGCCTACACTCTCCCAGTGCTGCTGTCCAAAATCGTGCCTTAGGAAAGGCACTTTGAAAGAATTTCACATTGTGTATTGTTCGTAGAATTCAGTCCAGAATTCTGAGAGACAGTCTCTCACAACTCCTCCATCATCACGCCCCATCTCAGGAGTTCCATTGGGCAGTAGAAGCTGGATTTTGATGTCACGGTCACCCTTTTGAAGTTCATCATTACAGAAATGAGCTCTGAGCTCTGGCAGTACCTGCCCTCTGTGAACAACCAATATCGTTGTCACTCTCTCACCCGATGGCGTGGTTTGTGGTGTATCGTCTAAATTTGGTTGCTCATATTCAGAAACCTGTCCCATAAAAACAACATTGCTGCCGTCAGTATCCTCACTCTCAAGCTCTGTGAATTCCTCTCCAACTTCTCCAAGAAACATCAGTTCTTGGTTGAAGGTTTGAAATACAGTAGATGCTGGAGCTGTAGCATCACTGAGAGAAGGAGTGGACGACTGGGACTGTGAGGACTGTCACTTTTCTTTTTTTTTGTTGTGTGGTCAAATAAAACCTAAGAACAGGGAGTTTAATGTCATTGTACAATTGTCAGTACATCATCCACTGTCCCCTCTTGATAATCTCTGAGATCTAACTCAAAATCTGTCAAGGGCCCCTGCCTATTTTTCCCATTAGGGAAGAACAGGCCAACTGCTTCCTGTATCACATCACTTTTCCCGATTTTTCTTGTCCCCCCCCCCCCCCCCCCCCCCTCCTCGTTTGGCTCTCACTTGCTTAAGAGCATCAGTTTCATCATCATCATGCATCCATCCAATTTCTATTTTTCTCTTTGCCTTCAGAGCATTCCTTTTCTGAGTGGGTTGGGAAGGCTCCCCTTGCTTTGTGCTGCTGCTGCTTCCTTCCTCACAAGGTTTTCTTTTGGCCAGTTTTGTTTTCAGGCGCTCAAAAAGCTGTGATTTGCGAGTGTGTTCTTGTGAATGTTTTCCTTCCGCCGACAATGTCACGGTTACGGTGGTTGGCAGGGGGCGTGGCCTAGCCACGTGCGCTGGTGGCGCACACACTCCTGTCAACAATCACGTTGGTTGGCAGGGGGCGTGGCCTAGCCACGTGCGCTGGCCACACACACACACACACACACCTGGACTCAATTTCCCCCCCGTGTCATTTGTTGATCACCTCACCTGGGGTATATATACGTTGTCTTTCCTTTACCCCAGCGTGAGGTCGTTACTTAACTATTCACGTAGTTCTCCCGTCTGGTACCCATCGCCTGCCAACTACCTGCCGGTACTCCGCACCCGATACCCCCGGTACAGACTCCTTCCCCTGTCCCGGACTACCCGCCGGTACTCCGCGGATCGTCCTCCCTGTGGACCCTTGTGTTTTGTGTGTTTGCAAATAAAGCCGTTCGTATCTCTCCAATTGTCGGCGTCTGCGTTCGGGGTCCAACCCACTCCCTCTCTCGTGACAGACAAAATCCCAACACTGCTAGGCGATCCCCGTATAATGGAAAATAAGTCTTTAAGTCTTCATCTGTCATCAGCTGTATGGTGCTGGCATCAATCTAAACATGGACAATGGAATTGTTGGGAAAAAAAAAAAAGCAATACCGATTTTATAATCAAATCATTGTTAATAACATTTAGTTATCTACAGTTTATCAAAACCGCAATACAAAATACAATACTTTGCAGTTAAATACCTTCTCATGCTCCAGGGTCTCTATTGTTTCCTCAGAAACATCTCTCTGTCTCAAGAAGTCCCTTAGGTCACCCATCCTGTGAGCATGCATTACAAAGAAAGTTATTGTAGGCTGTCCTTATACATCCATCATACAATATACTGTAAACACAACACGAGCCTTGGACTACAGATGAGCTATGACTGTGCAAGGGAAGTGGGCATTGTAACTTTGCATTTGAACAGTAATACTAATACTATGACTTACTACTACTACTACTTATGATCCTAGACTAACTCTAGTTATTTTCTGATCTCTGACACCATATGACTAATACTGTGTTCTGCAATGCATCACGGTGTGAGGTTGATACTTGTTGTTTATAGGCCTAAGGCACTGGCTCTAACCCTTTGAGCCATGTGCTACAGAAATCCTGCCCGTCAATCCTGCTCGACAGTCGCAAAACCAAGGGCGTAGGTTTCAGAACACACTGTGGCTGCACTACACCCCTAAGCCTATACAGTGGATACCGTGAGAATCGTTTTGTAAGGATCTCTTCAGTTTTGTAGGGATCTCTTTCACCTTTCAAATCACATGAGCTAGATCAAATGTTACAGCTAACGTTAGCCGTCGTTGGCATTTGGCAGAGTAAGACTGGGCACATTCACCCACATTGTGCATGCTGTCCTTAACGTTAATCTGGATAATAGTGTGTCTAACAACTCATTTAATATCATTTTACTACATCTTGTCATTTGTACAAGTCGGTACCATACCTTCATGAAAATTACAGTCTCTAAGTTCAGCAATTTCTTCAAGTTGCTTGCTCTCTACGTCAGTGCTCCAAAACCATGCTGCTCGACCTCTACCTCTTCTCCAATAGGAATGACGGAAAGTTACTTCTGTCAACGGGCTTTAAACAATCTTATAATTATAAGAAAGTATCTCATAATTATGACTTAGTAAGTCATAATTATGAGATAGTTAAGTCATAATTATGAGATAGTATAGTTAAGTCATAATAGGCCTATATCACACTTCCTGCTTCCGGAGCCGTGAGCAGTGTACTCTTACTTCCGGTAGTTACCCCAGATACGTGACAAACTACGGCCGCCTCCCCTCCTCTCTGTTATTGTAGTGAACCGGCTGCTCAACGTCTAAACAAAGACAGCCCTACCTCAGTTTACGATTTCCCCAAAGACAAACTCCTCCGCAAGTCTTGTGTGATGGGCTGATGAGGAGGATGAAGGCCCCTCGTTTCATGTTCTCAGGGGTAGCGCGTATGTCTGCAGTTTGCACTTTGACAAGGAGAGCATATACGTCTCCAAAAGTGGGCGGAATAGGCTAATAATGTCGGGTATGTGTATGATTACAAGCACTGGTCCTGACCCCCACACACACTCCATCGGAATAGAGCCACATAATGTCGGGTATGTGTGTGATTAAAAGCACTGGTCCTGACCCCCACACACACTTCATCCGAATAGAGCCACATAATGTCGGGTATGTGTGTGATTAAAAGCACTGGTCCTGACCCCCACACACACACTCCATCTCTCATCCGAATAGAGCCACATAATGTCGGGTAAGTGTGTGATTAAAAGCACTGGTCCTGACCCCCACACACACACTCCATCTCTCATCCGAATAGAGCCACACAATGTCGGGTATGTGTATGATTAAAAGCACTGGTCCTGACCCCCACACACACTCCATCTCTCATCGGAATAGAGCCACATAATGTCGGGTATGCGTGTGATTAAAAGCACTGGCAACAAGTAGGGCTTGGCGATACGGACCAAAACCCGGTATTTTTAGGCTGCATCGTGATATACGATATATATCGGTATTTTATACTAATTCGGTTTTAACTCAATGCCACAAGTATGTCACAAGCACTTTTATTTTAAGACAACTCATATTCACAAGAATAACATTTAGAAAATATACAGCTGCACACTACATATTAACACGTAAATGAAAAGGTACATTGAAATAATCAAAATCCATCAAATAAATCGCCTATATTAAATACATACCTCTGCTCCTACTTTGTTGTTGTTTATGATTCGGATGTAGACTTCTTCACTGTAGTGTTCATTCACTAGTTGAACCACATCGTCTGGACCGACTTTTGGAAGGTTATGCAGCGATGTTGTCCAGCGATAAATGTCCTCCATGGTGAATGCCAAGCTGAATGCATTAACCGGAACTTGGGATACACTGCTTCAGCGATTTTTAACGGGTACTTCCGGCGTTCTAATCTAACATGACATAGGCCTATTGTGAGATTTTTGTTTGTTGTTGTGTGTGTGTGGCGGAAAACGGGCTTCCATACATTTACGTGTACCGAATGCTGTTTTTAAGATTCGTTTTTTTGTGTTTGTTTTTACGACGACGCGCAGACATCTACTTCATCCCCGTGTCCTGCTTCCTGCTCTTCAACGCCATGGACTGGGCCGGCAGGAGTCTCACTGCCGTCTGTACCTGGGTCAGTATCACTGGATTATACGTGGTTTACCAACAGTATCCTCAGCACATCACTGAATGATGAGCAATACGGTTGACTAATGGTACGCACACCACACGCCTGAATTGATGACTACCGTAGGCTGTAAGGCCCGTTAAGCCAACAGGATGACTGAGGAGACGCACCAAGGAGCGCTGGGCGGAACGTTTGACTCATCACTTTGACTCATCACGCTCGCAATATGATTGCGGCAGCAAAGAAACTCCCTTTGAGCAGATGCCCTGGATAGCGCCCATTATACAGAGGGGCCGTGGCTGTCTCACTCCGCGACTGTGGATTTGATGGGGCTTTAGCAAAGTGCCGTAAACTAGTTGGACATTTCAAACACAGTCCTGCGAACACAGCGGAGCTGAAAGTCCACCAAGTTGACACTGTTTCAATGTCATTTTACAGCTTAGAATGTGAAAAAGGATTGTTCACTTTGGCACTTTGTTATTCAGTTTCTCAAAGTGGCCTACTTGTGTGTGTGTGTGTGTGTGTCCCTCCCACTCAAGCTGGTTCATAGGAAGTGGTTTTGGTGTTAAAAATAGACACACACACACACATGATTCGTTAAAGAAATTCGACTAGACTGCTGTTGTGAGTCAACCACCATCCATAGAACATGCAGGGCTAGTCGAGGGCAATGAGCAAGTACATATGAGAGTACAGTTCTCATTTCAGCAACTGACTTTCTGCCAAGAATGACTTGGTCGGTCTCTCTCTCTCTCTCTCACTCTGTCTCTTCTTATTCTTCTTCATATTTGTATGATCATTCGATCTTGTGACTTGCATTTAATCAAACTGAAATAATCCAATACATTCCATGGAGATCCATCCTGTCCGAGTGAAACTTAACAATCTTTGGTTTAGTTGTGACAATGTTAGCATTTCTTCTATGCAAAGTTTTCCAGGCGGAAAGTTTAAACAAATTAATAAATAAATGCTAAAGGCAACAGAATGTCCTGGAGCTAAGTCTCATTCGTAATACTGCGAAAGGGGCTCTTTCATCCGTGGGCCAAAGACTCCATCACTCCATTGTGTTATCTCATAGCTACATACAATAGTGACTGAACATACATTTATTTACATGTACCCACTTCTTCAAACGGGCTTTCCCCTGCTGAACACCCCCCTCCCCCTCCATCCCATGACTTCACATTTGAAGTATACTCCTTTAATTTTCATTTGAATTGTAATTTTTAATTATTTTTAATCTAATTTTATTGTAGTCTTATTTGAATCTATACGACTATAAAATGATTATTGAATGTATTTATTATTATTAATATTACTATTATAAAAATTCCCTCTGTGTGTGTGTGTGTGCGTGTGCGTGCGTGTGTGTGCGTGTGTGTGTGCAGCCGGGTAAGGACAGCCGGTGGTTGCCGGCCCTGGTGGCGGTCCGCGTGGTCTTCATCCCGCTGTTCATGCTGTGCAACGTGCAGCCCCGCAGCTACCTGCCCGTGCTGTTCGGGCACGACGCCTGGTACATCCTCTTCATCATCCTGTTCTCCTTCTCCAACGGATACCTGGCCAGCCTCTGCATGTGCTTCGGACCCAAGTAAGGCACCCAACCCACCCCCCACCCCCCCCCCCCCCCCCTTTCAAACACACAATGATTTGAATGCCTTTTAAGATACAAGGTGTTTTATGGGCCATTTGCAACTAAGTACAATGTAATGCCTACTCCCCATTCCCTCCCGCAGTATGACTTTTTTTAGAACAATACTATAAAAAAATACTGTATACAGTAAAAATGAACATAAAAAGAGCAGTATAGTGACGGAGGATATTTACATGTTTTTTGAATTGTGCAAAAAGATTTAAAAGCATCAAAAGTGCCAGTAGTGCAGCAGCATCATGAATACAGTGCAGTGCAGTGCAGTGACTGTGATGAGTCCATGTGAATGACAACGTTATGAAAGTGGCAGCACTCGGCACGCAGTTCAGTAGGCACACTGCCTGTGGATGAAAAACTATCCTTGCACCCGGTAGTCCTTCTACGTGTGCTCCCTTCCGCACAACATTGATTATTTTTGTTGCCTTCAAGGAAATAAGTTCCGGCATAAAAAAAACATATTTTTAAAGTCCACTTGACCTCGGTCACTCATCCGCTCTCCTTGTCCTGCTATGTCTCTGCCCTACAGGAAGGTGGCGCAGCACGAGGCTGAGACAGCCGGCGCCATCATGGCCTTCTTCCTGTCCCTGGGTCTGGCCCTGGGAGCCGCCCTGTCCTTTGCCTTCCGAGCCATGATATAATACACGCCTCCCCGCCCCCCCCCCCCCACGGTCTGGACATTCTACGGCCCCCCCCCCCCCCCCCCCCCCCCCGCTCTTTCTCTGTCCTCCCTCCCACATTTATCTTGTTTGCTGAAATAAGCGGGTTGATCACCTACCAAATATAAGTTTAGAACAGGACAAGTGTGTGTGTGTGTGTGTGTGTGTGTGTGTGTGTGTGTGTGTGTGTGTGTGTGTGTGTGTGTGTGTGTGTGTGTGTGTGTGTGTGTGTGTGTGTGTGTGTGTGTGTGTGTGTGTGTGTGTGTGTGTGTGTGTGTGTGTGTGCGTGCGTGCGCGCACGCGCGTTTGGGATCCAGATGAACTGGTAGTTACTGATTGTACCGCTAGAGGGCAGCACCTGGTGGGTGAGGTCACCATCCCCTAAAAGATGGAGCTATTGCCATCATCCTACATTTCATGTAATGACATGTGTGTTGCTGTTATTCGTGACCATTTTTCATGGGGATGGCGGATTCCTTGAAATGTGATCCAGTCACTTCCATGAAGAGACCGGGGGCAAAAAAAGCTCCAGGAAAATTCCGCTTTTGAATGAGTGGGGCTCTTTTCCCCTTCCAGCTGTGCTTCTCACTTGGCCCGTTCTCGGCACCTCTTTGCTCCTCCATGTGCTCGTGTTGGGACTAGAATGTGTGTAGATCTCTGCTGCCTCACTGATTTGTTACTGTACTTTCTGGGTGAGCTTTTGTTTTTTTCCCAGACTGAGGATGCACAATATTTTATTTTTAAAAAATACCGTTTCAGCTCTCCATTTAATTCAGTGCCTGGTGGAGTCGATTGGAGACGGCCTTTTTTGTCTGTTACACATTTGGTAGCGGTCAATGTTTGACATTCTGAGTGTCTTGATGTCTACATTATTAACTGCAAAACATATACACACACATGCAGCTAGTATTATTTTTTATTATTGAGTCATGTGCCAGAAAATAAATGGAGTTGTAAAGAAGAGGTTGACATCTCATTGTTATTCTTGTACTTCTTAATTTGTTTGATTGATTGCCATTTGAAAGTTCAATCGGAATGGGGGGGGAAAACCAATTGCATCCCTTGTTATATTTAAGTTTCTTCATTCTTTGTCATGCTTTTGGATTATCTGCAGATATGATGGATTATACCGGACGTATTTCAGCGCTTTCAAGAAAAATAACTGTTGCACTGTCCTGTGTATCGGATGGTGTTGAAGTATTTCAAGGACCATAACAATGTTATTCAACCGAGAAAAGCTTCAGAAATAAATATGTATTTGTAGAGTGTGTCTCATTTTGCCGCTACACTAGCACTTCAGCACACTAATAACATAGATGCAGGGCAATGTAAAATGTTTAGTTTAAAACGAGAAAGGATGGGGGGGGGGGTCAAATCATGGTACTAATGCCATTATGTGTGTAATGTGTGTAATCTCAAGAAGGTCAGGCTCTTCTTTCTAAAACCCAGTCCCAAGACAGTGTTCAACAAGCAGTGCTGCACATCCTGTGAACCGACACACCAGGGATGTGGGTCATATAACTAGGACTAGGCCCCCTGCAGCATGTGACCCTGGTCTGTGGTCGGTCTGAAGGACACACAACTAAACATTAAGCATTTTTTCAAAAGCCCACTTCAAATACAGGATCCACGTGCATTCATGAAGATGAAGGTTAGGTCTAGTGACACCCTTAAGTAAAAAATACTGCACACAATATGAATAGCTTTTTCTTTTCTTTTAACGAATGGGATGACTTCAGGAATAGTAAGAAAACTTAACACATGGGTCATGTCAATCACCTGTGTGTGTGTGTGTGTGTGTGTGTGTGTGTGTGTGTGTGTGTGTGTGTGTGTGTGTGTGTGTGGTGTGTGTGTGTGTGTGTGTGTGTGTGTGTGTGGGGGGGGGGGGGGGGGGGAATCAGCTACAGTAACGGTCAGTGGTATTGCTATGATTCCTAGGTTACATATGACCAGAACAGATCGCCTGACATATCATTTTACACTTCTAATAGGCTAGCGATTAGTGTGCATGACTACAGTAAGCCTAACTAGGGTTTTTACACTACTGGTATTTATTTTTAGATCAGAGTAGTTACCTGAAGAATATATCATTGTACTATCAATGGGACATATCTACATAAACAAGTTTGAAAGCCAATAAAACAAGGAATGTGAAACACCTTTCTACAATAACAATTTGAGTACATTTAGGTTTCAATTTTAGACTATTATAAACCCGGTTTTATGTCATTTTATGAATACGAATTTTCACTGAAAATCACTTCAATCATACACTGAATGTATTTTGTAGAGGAAGTACATATTCGTGGCCACTAGAGGGGGGTTATTTAGCAAAGAGGATTATATATATTTTTACCCTAGTTTCCCTCCGGCCTTATTCAGTTTTTTCTGAGGCACCGCAGGGCATAGAGGCACTTGTCGAGTGTGTGTGTGTGTGTGTGTGTGTGTGTGTGTGTGTGTGTGTGTGTGTGTGTGTGTGTGTGTGTGTGTGTGTGTGTGTGTGTGTGTGTGTGTGTGTGTGTGTGTGTGTGTGTGTGTGTGTGTGTGTGTCACTTGATATTTGAGCCCGGATGCATGGCAGCTCTTTATGTACGATGCCATCCTTGGTCTGGAAGGGGTAGCATCCAGTCAGGAGGTCGAAGAGCAGTGACCCCCACCTGCCACACGGTCATGGGACCAGCCCTGTAGAACCCCTATGCACAAATCGCACTCTGGAGGGGTGTGTACGAGGATGTGTCTGGGAGCACACAGTGTATATATATATATATATATATATGTATGTGTATGTATATATATATATATATATATATATATATATATATGTATGTGTATGTATATATATATATATATATATATATATATATATATATATATATATATATATATATATATATATATATATATGTAGCCCCTCTCCTCACCGTGGCCCCTCTCTATACAACTATATATACTAACAAAATGTATATTTTATTACATTGATTTATATATACATATTTCTCTTTTTCTGTGCCGATATATTGCATTTTATAAACTGCATTTTTATTTATATTTTTTTAACTTTTATTCTTTTCTGTTTTATTCTATTTTTATCTTATTTTTATAACTGCTGTCTGTCGTCGGGTATTGCGCATACGATTTTCACCCACTGCTTTATACTTGTGTAAACTGTGAAGTGACTTAAACTTTATTGTTTAATAGAATATAAAACAAACACGGTAGGATTTTTGATTAAGGTACAATGAGTAAATTAAGGGACTTAACTGGCACGACTAGCAAGTACAAACTATAAAAAAAAACTACTATTACTACTACCAAGTAATAACGATGGAAAATATGTAATAGACATATAGACAATATGTAATAGACGGAGAAGTAATAATAATAATAATGCCGGCTTTTATATAGCGCTTTTATCCAAAGCGCTTTACAAGTCATGCCTCACATTCACCCATTCATACACCGACGGCGGAGTCAGCCATGCAAGGAGACAGGCAGCACGTCAGGAGCAGTTGAGGTTAGGGTGTCTTGCTCAAGGACACCTCCACAGTTGTTGCTAGGAGGGAGCCCTACCCCAGAAGCACCGCGGAGGCCAGACGATCTTAATAGAGATCCTTGGACACCAGCATTTCCTCCGGGCTCTTTTTCTCTTGTCCGATTGTTCTTTTTCATACTCCTTATCCAGGATTTCATTCATTCTTCTCCTTTGCATCAACTCCTGCGTCGACTTGAAATGTAGCAGTCTTCCTCTCCGGCGGATTTTAATTAGCCATCGTTTTTTCTTTTTTTCCTGCAACTTCTCAAGTTTCAGTGTTTCCTCTATATCACTGGCCTCCATCTTAAGCTGGAAGTCTTCCAATTTTTTCTCTAGTTCGGCTTCATAATTATTATATTTTATTGTCATGTAAGCCGCCTTGGAATCCTCTTTTTCTTTCTTTAGCTTGTGCTGCTGCCTTTCCTTGGAAGCTAGCCACCTGGGCTCGGCTTGTTCCTCTCGCTCCTCTCTTTCTTTCTTTTCCTTTTCATGTCTCATAGCTTCTTTTTTTCTCATAACTTCCAGTGCGGCCAAACTACATCAACACATGTACATATCATGTATCAGTCACATTGCTGTTATTTTGATTGTATATATTATTTTTATGGTATTGTTTTGGATATTGTCAAAAAAGATATTGTATCTTGTATCTTGTACCTGTCTTCCTTTTGCTTTTCAAAAATCGTGGCTTGTCTGGCCTCCTGTAAACATCTCTTCTTTTTCATCTTTTCCTCATGTTTGGCCAAACTTTCCTGTTCCTTCTTTTTCTTTTCAAGATTCTTGGCCACTTGTCTCTCTCTCTCCTTCATCTTTTTAGCCTCCTTTTCATGTATATTACTTTCCATCTTTTCTTTCAGTTTGGCCAATCTTTCCTGTTTTTTTTACTTACTTACCTTACTAACTAACTAACTAACTGCTCTGTCTGTCGTCGGGTATTCAAGATTCAAGATTCAAGATAACTTTATTTATCCGGAGGGAAATTAAGGTTGCACATAATATGCTATGCTGTAAACTCTAAGATGTTGTTAAGAACGTTGTCAAAAGAACACAGGCTGCAGAAGCGTTGCTCCCGGCCCTTTATATAACCCTGGAGCGCGTCATTAGTTAGAGCTCATAGCAACCAAAGCAACGTCATAGCAACCAATCGTGGTTCACTGATTGGCTGCCGTAGAACCAATCATTGTTCACTGATTCTCTGCTAGGAAACGTCAAATATTAACAAAAAAATAGAAGCCATTATAACATAATGGATTCTAAAAGCGTTAACATCTTAAAATGTTTTTATTATATTTTATGTATTTCAACTCAATTGTGACGAGCTGTGGTTACTTTTCTCTCAGGAGACGTCAACGAAGCGAGCTAAGGTAAATGCATACATAAGCATGACACTAATTATTATTATTATTATTATTATTATTTCCGACACAAACATCCACAACAGTACACAGTTAACAATAAAAACGTAATTCAACACACTTAACAAAACCACACAACTGTGTTCATTAGCTATTCTCATTGCTATACGCTAATATGCTAATACGAATAGGACGATCTACTCAGACCTCAGACGTCTGAGGTACTAATAGTAAGGTACTAATAGTAAGGTACTAATGAAGCACATTTGAACTAATGTTATAATCGTTCGCATTAGGCTACCTATTTACACAGACAGAGTTGATATGGACCACTTTGTTGTTCGTAAATCACTTTAATAACGGAACGTCTTGGCCAACTGGAGACACAACATTATCAAGGACTTTCCACATGCATCCGATTATTTTGGCACAAGATAAGGAGAGAAAACATAGGAAATAAACCCATACTTAGCAAGTGAATGAGGTTGCCAGACTTACGCGGCCAACAAGTGCAATGACTGGACATTGTGTACACTCCTTCAGAGAAACGATAGCAAATAGCCTACATGTCGCTAGACAAGACAGAATTACACAATAGATTATGATCAATCAATCAAACGGTGACATAGGCCTACGGACACCTAAGTAACCCTGCATTGCTGGGTATGGTAACTCTTCTTAAACTACAAGGCAACGTGTAATGGATGAGACAACATGAGCATTACAGTAACATTGTCAAGTGCAATCTTATCTTTAATAAAATGCTCATAGTTACAACTGAATTTGAGTTCAGTATGCATTTCTGAATTTCATAATACTAATAACTTTATTCATACATTTTATTCATACTTTCAATAGATTATATGATATTAGATTCCAATGTATTGTCAGTGTACAGAACAAGTACAGTACAGCGACAATGATTTGGCATCTAACCAGAGTGCACATGTTGCAGTAAAGTACATGGTAATATATAATTTACAGTTTACAGTTGCTAAAAGACAGTCTACTGAGTATAAAACAGTTATACGATTACTTATTATCTTTATAATTATCTTTATATTATCTTCTCCGGTGTCGTGTGCTGGGGAAGCAGGTTGAGGTCAGCAGACGCCAACAAGATCAGCAGGATCGTCAGGAAGGCTGGCGCTGTCCTGGGGGTCCAGCTGGACTCCTTGTTGGTGGTGTCTGAGAGAAGGATGCTGCGACAAGCTGCGTAGTATCCTTGACAACAACTCTCACCCTCTCCATCAGGTGCTGACCTCATACAGAAGCACCTTCAGCAACAGACTCATTCCACCCAGGTGTACCACAGAACGCCACAGGAAGTCCTTTCTTCCTGTGGCCATCACTCTCTATAATTCATCTACCTCGGGTTGTGAGAGGGACAGTGGAGACTCAGTGACCTGAGGTCAACGCACTGTTATTATTTTTTATTATTATTATTTTTTTGGTCAACGCACTGTAAATCCTTTCACTGTCATTTTGCACTGTAAATTCAATTTAACTTATCACTTTTCACATGTCACTTTTTCAGTATTCATCCGAGTTATTTATTAGTATTTTATTACTGCCAATTTGCATTATATGTATTGTATACACCTACGTATTACTGTAATAATACTGTAAATTGTGCAATTCATCAATCATACATATATATACATATATATATATATACATATACATATATATACACATACATATACATATACATATATATACATATACATATACATATTATATATAAACCGGTTCTGCAACTCAGTCTGCTCCCTCAGGCCACAATAGAGTAGCCTATATTAGTCTAAATGTTCTTTACTTGAATAGTAAAGTAATGTTTGTAACAGTTATGTTTTCATTTATATGATCTAATATAACTCATAGTTGGAGATTGTTCTATTTATTGTGATCAAATGTGTTTTTTCAATGTTCTTTTCAGCCTTCAGCTTTACCATATGAATGCGATTAAATAGTGGTCTTTAAAGAAAACTATATGACTGCATTTTTCTTTTGAGTGTATAATTCAATTTTCGAGGATAGAGCCTATACAAGATTATATTCTTCCACTGTAACAAGATCCAATTCTGCAATGCAGACTATCTCGACATCACAAAAAGATAAGACTCCTGACTGCAGCACACACTGATGCATCAGTGTGTGCTGCTTTTGGGAATGAGTAAGCGTTCCATAGTACTGGTTACATATGGCAAATACAAACATCTTGAATATTGCATATTTGCAGCTTCCTTCTTTCTCCTATCCATATCTCTTCTTCCCAGGCCTCAGCGAGTGGGGGCCCACAGTGAGGAGAGCAGCGTCAGTGAGGCGACGCACTCGGTGGCGTGAGTAAGTAGACACATTCCACTATAAGTCGGTCATGCTTGAGTTGGCTAGTGAACTTTAACCGTGGCACTGTAGATAGCGTCCTGACGAGTGCCGTCACTGTGGTACGGAAACACCAGTACACAGGACAAGCAAGCCATCCAGAGGGTTGTGAGGACGGCAGAAAAATCGGGTGTGCACTTCCATGCATTGAGGAGATCTTAAGGACCATTTGTCGGAAGAAGGCCATCTCCATCACAAAGGACTGCAACCACCCTGGGCACCATCTCTTCTCCCCCCCTACTGCCCGGTCGCCGGTTCCACAGCATCCGTACAAGGACTACAAGCAGTGCACCTACCGAACTGCTAGGAGTGCTGCCACTATCATAACATTGTCATTTACATTACACCATCATACTTTGCTGGACTTTCTGGATTCATCACAGTTACTGCACTGTATTCATGATGCTGCTGCACTACTGGCACTTTAAATGCTGTTGAATCTTTTTGCACAATTGAACACACATCATACATCAGTCACTTTATTGTTCTTTTTATATTCATTATATAAATATATGTATGTATATAGTATTTTTAAAGTATTGTTTTAGAATTCAAACTGCGGGAGGGAATGGGGAGTAAGCATTCCATTGCACTTGTTGCAAATGGCAAATAAATATCTTGTATCTTGTATGCTTGAGTTGACCATGAACTGCTTGAGGGATCATGGCATCATTTCTGAAAGAGGTAGATAGTATACATAACAGGAACATTCAAACCATTAAAAAAAAAAGTTGTTTTAAATGCACACGCAATATTTATCATTAACGTTATGGAGTGCTGCCAGTGTCATAATTGGACTTTAAATGTACTCATTAGTTACTGTATTGTACTGTATTCATGATGCTACTGCAGTATTTGCACCACCTGCCTCATCCAGACACTTTATTGTGCATAGCATTGTAGTGTTGAGTGTTGAAATTCATACTGCAGGAGGGAATGCAGAGTAAGCAGTCCATTGTACTTGTTGCACATGGCAAATAAAAACATGTAGAATCTTGAAGTGGTAGCTGGGACATCCTGGTTCTCCTCATGTGACCTCCGCTACGTCAGGTAGCGAAGGTCACCTCTCAAGCTCACCCCTCAAGTCCAAGACTTGCTTCTGCACTAGCAGAGGTCTGTGGCATGACTGGCAGTACAGTTGGTTGACATGATACAACTGCATAAGACAAGGTTCCCAACAGGCTACCCTTGTTCAATCATACAAAGTAAACATGTGCTAATGTAAACTCAAAAAACCATTATCGAAACAATACCAATAAACATATAGCCATTGGTTGTGGGTATCACTTCGTCCCTGGACCGCAACAGTACACCAAAGACATGTCATGTTACCTTTATAAATTACGTAAAAGGCTGGACTGATAAATTCAGGTACTTCATGAGAGTATAGGTACTGCTGCAACGGTACTTGAGGCATTTAGACCGTCCTGACTTTAGAAGAGCTCACATCAAGAACTTGACTAAAGCTTTCCAACTACCTGAACTAATCATAATTGCTGCATTCAATGTTCATAAAGGATTAACATATTGAAAATGGATGAAGACAAGAGAAATTATTATTTATAATTTATTCTTATGGTAAACTGATTTTATTGAAAAATAAATTACATGAAATGTTTTTGAAGGCAGTCATGAAGATAACCAATCAGATTGAACAAAAAAGCGCTTTCGATGAATATTAACCATTCTCTGGCCATGTTCTAAATTGCTAAAAAGAAAAATTGCGAATCAAAACATTGACTCAAATAACCAATGAAATGATCTATAAAACGTATAAAGTTTATTTAAATATTTGATCTCATATACATGCCCTACTTGTACTAAGTGCACATAAAAAAAATAATAATAAAAAAGACGTGGATGGAATTGTTGCAATTGAACACAAAATGAGGCGGATAACTGCTGTAAATTCGAGATGAGAAAATCGGTCCTTCACTTGGCTCAAAGAATAGCCGTCATGATCGACAGCAAATCAGTATCACAACAAAAAGGGGATAAAACATTGTCAAGCGAGTGTCGAGTGTGTTTCTACCCTTCCGACCCTCGTCGAGATCTAGGGTTTTCATAAGTTAGAACGGTGTTGACACAACTCAAGAAAAATCACCCAACACAACATACAAGGCTGTTCCAAGTGCTCGATGCTTTCAAGACAAAAAGCTGTGAAAAGCAGTGGTCGAGTCACGGTGCGGACAGTGGCGCCACAGGAGGCTAGGCGAGGCGAGGCTTTGGTGATGAAAGACTGGGGGGGGGGGGGGTGGCAGGCATTAGAAGAGCGTGCGTGATGTGGGTTTCCTTCCTGGCTACTACAGAAGGTACAGCCCTTAGCTCAGAACACCATGCGGGGCAGCAGACACACACACCCCACATACTAAGCTCAAATCCAAACACGTCCTAACGTATAAACCAACTGGGGTGAGAGCCGAACAGGTTCCATCACCACCAAGACAACGGATTATCAATGGGGGGGGGTGGAACTGACACTGACACGAGGGACGTAGAACCTAGCCCAAACATACAGCTAACCAGCATGTCCTGCCATACAATCGAAAATCGGATTTCTGGTGAAAAAATATATAAGATTGACATACTACAGAGGAGAATGGCAGAGAAAGTAAAATAAAGTATATGCAGTTCAGATAGGAATCAGATACTAAATAAAAATTAACCGGGGCTTAGGTTTGTAGCTACAATTGACTGAAGGGAACAATATGCCATGATATAATCTAAATATTAGATCAAATAACTATATTGAACAGGCTCAAATGAAAGTAAATGTCCATCGCTGAATTAGTATATCTTTTTTCTGTTAATAGATTGAACAATCGACAATTGCTTAGACTTGGATCATCGGTAAAAAATATGAACAGTCTCAAGATTGCATCGGACATTACACAGCTATCCCTGAATTACCCCTCGAGTCCTAACGCCACGGGCTAGCGGGCCGGACGTCTGAAACGGGGCACACAGTGTACAGTTGCTACGTGGTGCGCGGCTGCATATCGCCAAGTGTTCCAGTGTTAACGAGTGGCTCCGCAGCCGCAGCGGGCACGGCGCATCCGGAATGAGACGACGGACGACATTCTTTCGACTCCCGTTTTGGTACGAGGCGACCCATGCCCCCCGCTGCCCACTGGGGGGCAGCAGAGCGGAGCCAGCAGGGAAGCCCTTTTTCTCTCTCTCATTTCTTTTTTTACAGCAATGGGACACTTCAAACAGGGGTGGGAGCAGCATGCAGCACAGCATGATGGGGGGGGGGGGGGGGGGGGGAGGCGGATCATACTTTGGTTGTGAACAGTCAACAGTCCAAGGATGTGACACGCGTATCTACAAGGTGAGCGGGTGATATTTGACAGGGGAGCGGGTTGGGGTGTCGTGAGGGATGGAGCGGGCTAGGTCAGCGAGTCTTTAGCTTTGCGTGCTGAGACGCCTGTTCCACCAAGCTGGCTTTCAGAGAGTTCAACACCGTCTGCCTGACGTTGTCCTCCATATAATGTTCACTTAGCGGCTTCAACACCTGCAGGAGAGGAGAGCAACGGGAAAGAGAAGGGGGAGGAGGGAGGACAGACAAAGAAAAGGCAGGAGGAGAAAGTAGGTGGAGGTGGGGGGGGGGGGGTGAGGAGCAGAGGGAAAGGTGGGGAGAGGAGAGGATTTTCAAAGTGAGATCCAGTGCTGACATTTGTGGATATAAATTTAAGAACAAAGAAATGGAAAAAGGAAACAAGAGTGGAAGTAGTGGAAGTGTGTCGAAAAGGACGAAGGAACTGAAAAAGAGGATGTAAAGCAAAAAAAAACAAACAAAAAAAGGACTAAAAATAAATGCTCTCCCATCCCAACATGCGAATCACAGAAGCTCGTTCTGGCTGCTTCAAAACAGGAACATACGCAACAATAAAAAAAAGAAATTCACACGTCAAAAGAACAAAAAAAAACTCAACCTAGAGACCACATCCGTGAAAAAAAAAAAACCTAAGGGTTTAAAAATATTCCGTGTGTGCCGGGGGGGCAGATCCTGAGGAGAGCCTGCGTTTGGTCCCGCATTCACAGGCTTCAAAGCAAAGAAGGGTGGCCGTGAACACAGAGGAAAGCCAGCGCACCATAGCAAGCTGAGGGGGGGGGGGGGGGCAGCAGTCTTTGTGACAAGAAAAAACCCTCCCAAAGAAAAAAGTAAAATTAAAAAGAGGACTACAAAAAAACTGGGTAACTAGTGTTTTTTGGAGTGGCTGTTGAGAAGCGCGGGGATAGCGCCCATGGCTGCTCCCGGTGAGAGGGAGCAGAGGAGAGAGGCGGGCTGAGCCAGGCCTCTCTTGAGTGGCTCCCTGAGCTTGGAAAACACCTGCGATTGGACGGAGAGAGCAGGGAAGGAGGGAGGGAGGGAGGGAGGGAAGGGGGAGCAGAGTTAAACCCACTGTAGGAGAGAGAGAGAGACGGCCCGGCAGGTTCAATGCAGTATTTCAACAAAGCAACAGAGAGGGAAAAGATCGAGTTAAGCCTGGTTTAAAGTCCTGCACACACAGAATGTCTGCAAAGCCGACGGTATGTACACTCCCACGTCACATTAACACATGTTCTGAACCCAAATGTACCGACGAGCCTCCCTCTTCCTACAGCTCCATTGAACAGATCATGGCTCAACAATAACTATTGCCCCATTGCCCGGGGCAAGTAAAATACCACTTCGGGCAAGTAAATCAACGCACCTGCCCCGTTTGGGCAAGTGGCAACTTTTTTTGATTTGCAAAACACTGTCATTTACTTACATAGAGAGGAAACATGACAATTAGCTTTAGCCTTTGTTGATATTTGTATAACCATAAACAAAACCATTTGTATTCGGGCAAGTAAGTACATTTGTGACCCACTTGCCCGTCTGGAGTAAGAGAAAAAAAAAACTTAGCGCTGAGCCCTGCAGATGCTGACAAATTGGTTGAATGTAGCCATCACTGAAAGGCGGTTGGTGCAGTGCCACCAACCGCCTTGGAGGAAATATAGTGTAGGAGGGCAGGGATGGGGGTTTAAGATGAGAGAAAGAGAGCTCCCCACACATTTCACAGGGTTTATGAGAGAGAAGCATGGAGCTAGAAGGGACAGTGTTTATGGGGTGCACCCTCCTCGTCCCCCTTCAACTACGTCAGCAAATAAACTGGAACCCTGTGGAGCTTGGATAAAAAACACAGTCTATGGCATTGAGTGACTGGAAGGGAAGCACCAGAACATGGAGCGGAAGCACCAGAACATGGAGCGGAAGCACCAGAACATGGAGCGGGAACGGAAGGACCAGAAGATGGAAGATCGAACAGGAAGGGAAGCACCAGAACATGGAGCGGAAGCACCAGAACATGGAGCGGGAACGGAAGGACCAGAAGATGGAAGATCGAACAGGAAGGGAAGCACCAGAACATGGAGCGGAAGCACCAGAACATGGAGCGGGAACGGAAGGACCAGAAGATGGAAGATCGAGCAGGAAGGGAAGCACCAGAACATGGAGCGGGAACGGAAGGACCAGAAGATGGAAGATGGAGCGGGAACGGAAGCACCAGAAGATGGAAGATGGAGCGGGAACGGAAGCACCAGAAGATGGAAGATGGAGCGGGAACGGAAGCACCAGAAGATGGGAAGCACAAAAGATGGAGCAGGAACAGAAGCACAAACGCAGTGGCCAACACAAATGGAAGGAAGGAAGGAAGGAAAAACAATGGAGAGAATGCCTCGTGTAAATGAGACGACAAAAAAAAAAAACAGCAACTGAAAAAGTTGGAAGGAGAGCCCCCATCGACAGTTTTAGTGAGACGGAGCGAAAACACACACACACACACACCAAAAGGCGCAACGGTCACGAACACGCCAAGACAAACTGCACAAACAAAACAACGCTACACATATTTCCGGGCCGACTCCTGCCTGTAGGGGGACGGGGACGGGGGGGGACGGGGGGATGGGGACCCACCTGTTCCCAGAGGTTCTCCGCCACCAGGTCGATGAGCGAGCCCAACTCGCGGAACTCCCCCGAGTACTTGACGTAGGCCCAGGCGCACAGGGACAGCAGCGCCGCGCCCAGCACCAGGTTGGCCAGCGCCGCCACCGTGCCGAGGCCCACGAAGCCCGTGACGCCGGAGAGGACGTACGCGACGAACATGACGGCGAAGATGGTGGCGGGGGTGCGCGCGGCGTAGAAGATGTTCTTGCCGTCGTTGTGCTTCGAGAAGGAGCCGTAGGCCTCGTCCAGCTCCGCCTCCAGCCGGCTCTGGTAGCGCTGGCAGAATTCGTCGCCGCCCATCTTCTTGACCGAGCGGAAGTGGCGCACGGAGCACTCGCGGAACTCCTCGTGGCAGCGCTCCAGATCCGTGGGCGCGATGTAGGGCTTGTCGCCGCCGCAGATCTGGACAGGAGACACGCGGAAGAGACCGAGAAAGAGAGACAGAAAGAAAGACACGAGATACAGACAGAGAGACAGACAGCGAGAGAGAGAGAGACAGACGGACAGACACAGAGCGAGAGGATTAAAACACTGCGGGAACTGGGAGTTATGATGGAGGGCATTGCTTCTCGAGGACGTCCTTGTTCTTTTATGTTCCTGCTAAATAAAACCTAATTGGCAGAACGCCTTGGAAGGTTCAACCTCACAATGGCCTTCACTCCTAGTCGCGTTGGAGGTCCCATCACAGCCCAATAAACAGTCCTACTGACTTGTCATAAAAACACTATAGTAATGGCCAATAATAACTTTGCGTGGCCAGGTGGAACACGTTGGAAGGGCCGCGATGGTCGAGGCTTCCTTACCGTCTCCATGTTTTTGCCGTACAGGTCTTTGGCTCCTGCTACAGCAGTCAGATTGTTGGCTTCTGCTGTTGCCTGGGAGACGGAGGAAGACATTAGCTGATATGCAGACTTCAACCTAAAAACGCACTGCTTTGATTAATACACAATTAGTCTATAAGGAGATGTGGACTGACCTGTAGCATAGATTTAGGGTGTGGCAGCTCCTCTCCTTGGTAGATCTTTATGTAGGCCTGAAAGTAAAGACAGACCTTTCAATAATAGTCATTATTTTCATGAATGTTTTTTTATTAGCACGACAATCCACTCATCCCAAAAATTCCACCACAGTTATTGGGAGATTGGTCTTCACGGTAGCCAACTTGGCACAACAAAACCTGAACGTAATATGTGCTAGGAGACCTTGAAGTACTCCACGAGGTCCCGGCAGGTGACTTTATTCCCGCCGATCTCCTTCACCACCAGTCTGTCTGGAGCCAGGAGGAGAGGCACCAGCTCCCCCAGGTGCCTCTTGAAGTCCTCGTCGACATCTGAGAGGGAAGACGGCACCACACACACACACTCATCTCACTTTCCCCAGTCTGAGCGCTTATTGGCAAACTAAAGGTTACAGCAAAAAGTAAGTAAAGATTGTTTTCCCCTTATTTTACTCGGAGGCATCCAAGAACGCTTTGTGTTTAGACTTTTTGCTGTATAACATTGGCTTTCTTTGATGGTCAACACTTTCTGACTCTCCGATTTTGGAGTAGTACCTCGAAAAAGTGATGCATGTTGGAGAGTGTGTGTGTGTGTGTGTGTGTGTGTGTGTGTGTGTGTGTGTCTAACCCTTCAGTCTGCCGTCAAAGTATGGGTTGGTGGCCACCTTGAGGCCAGGGTGGGGCTGGAGGAAGCAGCCGATGCTGGAGAAACAAGAGTGGATGTGCTTCCTCACGTTCTGCAACTCTTCATGTTGGTTCTGCTTCACCTGGGTGGGTGGGATCGGCAACTCATCAGGGGGGGCGTTGTTACAATATTATCAATGATGCCGTACTGTGGCAATCGGAGTGGTCGGGCATCACGATGGACTCATGATGACATGCGATACGAACTACAAATGACTGATATCGACACTCGGGTTTTCCATGAGGGCTACACTTTGGGGACCGGGGTTTACCTGCAGCCGTTTCTCCAGGAAGGCGTGGCCTCCTTCCAGGCCGTAGCTGTGCTCATAGGGATAACTCCAGTCCCGGATGAGGAACATCAGGGACTGCGGCGGGAACACAAAAAAAGGACAACAGAGGCACGGGCCAACCACATTAGACCATGGCAACAACAATAAATTTGAATAGAATTATAGACCAGCGAATGCGAGATGATTCACCATTAGTGGGAATAATCATTTTTGCGTCACAATTTTTAATGACACAAGACAGTTGGGGTCTGTACCAATTTGTTTGTACCAAACCAAAATGTTTTGTTACACAAAAATGTGCACCTCTGCAGCACTCTGCAGGATTTTTTAAATTGTGTTTTACCCTCATCAAATGAATGGTTCAGACCCAATAAATACCTGGAAAGGCTTCAGGTATATTTCTTCCATGGCCAGGCGACCATACTCTGTAAACAGCTGCAGACAGGGAGATAACAAGCATTAGCACGTTCACAGCCAACAACATCCACCAGGTGGCGACACGGTTGGGTAGTGCTCACCTGCAGATGCTGGAGGTCATCCTCCTGGACATTCTGGGTGAGGTTGTACACCTGGAGAGAGAACACACACACACACACAAATATTTTGAACATTAACACATACTAAACAATTGGACCCAGTAAGTCATGTCATTCTTGTTCCTTTCTTACACCGGTTATAGGTGACTCAGTGAAAGTATACAAAATAAAGAATTCCACAAATTTGGCTCCGGCCCCGAATTCTACTTTTAGAAATGCCAGGGGACAGTGTGCACACCCAAATATCTTTCTGCTGGCACATGGATTGTAGTCATACCTGTACAGAACTGGTCATGGTGCTCAGGGCAAACACGGTGGCGCAGTCTTTAATGGTTGACTGGCTGTCAAACGCCCCCTGGGTGTCAACCAGCAGCACTGCAACCTGGTTCAGAACAACAGCAAACATGGGCGAAAAAAAGAAAAAACATTCAATTGCAAGGTCCACAAAACACCTTAGAGAGAGAGAGCGAGAGAGAGAGAGACACACACACAGAGTTAGACAGAGCCAGAGACAGTCAAGCACACACGGTGACACAGACACACGATTTGTCCACGTGTGCGGGACAATAGAGTCCATGTTTGCATCTTTAACGTAGCATAACAATGTTTTGGAAGAAGTGCTCCCCCAGCACTCACCTTAGTGCCGTCGGGCCGGTCCACCACAAACACCTCGCTCCAGGCCTGGATGCCTGTGGTCTCCCGCTCACAGCCTCCCCTCCAGGAGAAGCCCAGCAGAGGCTCATCATCTCCCCCCATCCAAGAAGACTCACCCTGGGGTGAGGAGAACATGAGCAGGATATTCAGGGATAAAGGGGAGCAGGAGGAGGGCGGCGCTATAAAGTACAGCAGAGGTGACGTAGGAAGTAAGGACACGTCGTTCAAATCAAAGTCAAAGGATGTCCCAGCATTACTCTAAATTTGACATTTTATCAAGCACACCAAGCTCACCAAGTCATTTAACAAACTACTACTTGTAATAGTGTTTTGTTATATGAGGTTGTATAGTCAGCAGATTATGCATTTGCATTCTCTCCTGCGAGTCAGT
Source organism: Muraenolepis orangiensis (assembly GCA_027704905.1). NCBI lineage: Eukaryota > Metazoa > Chordata > Actinopteri > Gadiformes > Muraenolepididae > Muraenolepis > Muraenolepis orangiensis. Next base: position 12,639,098 of record CM051018.1, read on the forward strand.
AACCGCAATGTGTTTAAATAACACTCCAAAACAAACAAATTTCCTAGTTGAAGAAGGCCATGTGTAACGAAGGATTTCCAGACAAGAAACGAACAGACACCCAGCTCTACGGATTAGCATCAGAGATAGGCGGCGAGAAATCTTTGATAATTTTTTATTGTATTAAGTGAGAATCCTACTGAGCTATACGATGTCTACTAGAATGTCTCAAAGTGCAAATACAAGACTAATTCTCATTCGGCAAGACGTGGGCACGTTCAACTGCACCTAAACCGGCTTCGCAACAGCTGTGGGAGACGGGTCATCAGGAACTATCTGTTTTCCTGGCTGTGCCTTGTGTGATGCAAGATGATCTGTACAGCTTTCGTGTCCAGCTGCTGCTAGGAGGACTGTGGGTCTGGTTGTCGAACGCACCGGGTGTTGGAATACAAGGCACACAGCTGCTGGGTGGCTGAAGTGTGAGTGGACCGCTTACACTTTTGTTAGACCCATAAATGCACACAAGCAAATAGAACAGTTAGCTATGCTAAATAGTGTTGGCACGATTGCCTGTAGTACCGACAAGATAAAGCAGATCGACCACATTTTTCCAAAGCCTCATAGAGTACAATACTGTACTACAGTAATGATCACGTATACTGTACATATTTGGTTGAATATGCTTGGCTAAGCAAAGTCCAAGAACAGCTCTACAAACCTAATATTGGGTTCATATTTAAACATTTGTGATTAATCTAAAATACAGTATGGTTCAGCGAGACAGAGTAGAGCGCGGTAGGAGAAGTGTGTTGAAAGATGGTGAATGACCGCAGGAGGGAATCAAAGCTGGGCCGGTACGAGGCGTACTCAAACACGCCCCGGCTACTGGGGACCATGCTTAGTTTGAATAAAGATCAATTGCAATTTCTGTGCTCTCGCAATACCTTCAGGTACATCAGGTTGACTGAAATGTATCCCCCCCTCCCCCACCCCCACGTCTTATAAAGAAAGCAAGAAACATCTCAATGATCTTAGTGGAAGCAAAAGGAGCTGTAGTAACACCAACTTAAAACAAACACTAAACCACACAAACTGAATAAATCCCATAAAAAGTACAATGTTGTACCACAACATTTACAGAATGACAAGACATATCAAATCAATGAGTCCTAGTTAGTGAGTTACCTGGCTGTTCATGTAGCGCAGCATGAAGTCCAACAGGAAGGACTTGCCCTTACGGAAGGCCCCCGCAACAGACACCACCACCACGTTGAGGTCCTTCACATGGTCCTGCAGCAGAATCTTCTCCAGGGCCGCCTCATCCAGCTCAAAGCTATGCTCCTCTTCATTGGCCACGACTATCTGGATGGGCCTGGCGACGTCCTTCTCAGCAACCTTCTAGAAAAGATCACGGGAAGTGTGGGGTGGGGGGGGGGGGGGGGTTAGTGTGATGCAGTTTGATTTATCTAGGGCGATAGATCCTCCTTTTGATTGACTTTTTTTGTGTTTGTTTTGGTATTCCCTTTCACTCAACTTCCACTTAAAAATTCCACCAAGTTTGTCATTGATAGCTCAATTAATTAAGTCACAGTGTCAATTTGAATAGACGCCAAGCCCTTCGCCAGCTCAAAATCACACATGAACAGCATTGACTGTCAAACCATAGTACAGTCAAACCATGACGGATTTAAATGCTTGGGGAGACTTGCTCAGGCAAATTAGCATTGGGCGTTGGGCAGTGAATACTTTTGTATTGTCTTTTGTAGAATGTGGCAATCATGGTGGCAGGTTACCTTCTCCTCTTCCTGGAAACCTTCGTCAGGCGAGGGCGTCGCGGCTCCATCTGTACACGATTCTGAGGTCAGTGTGTGGGGCCGCAGCGTCTGCCCACCCTCCTCGACCTCCAGGTCTTCAGGCTTGGCCAAGGGTGGCCTACGTTTATGAACCGGAACATCCCCCACTTCACTTACACCTGTCAAACACGGCATGGAAAGAAGAAGCAGGATTAAAATGTGTACAGCAAAGTTTTGTAGGTCATATTTGGGTTGAGAACGCTTCCAGCAAGCTCCATCCGTGCAAAGCTTCATCTTGCTGCCCATCTAGGTCAAGCTCAAAAATAGCACTGTACTTAAAAGCACAAAGGGTAAGAGAAAAGGAAAGGGAAACGGTAGCATAGCGTGTCATGTCTTTTTAAGGCCTTTTATGTCCCACCTAGTCTCAGAGGCCTTTTACGTCCTTCTAGGTAAGTGGAGCGCGCCCGACCCAGGCCACTTATAAACGTCAACAAAAAGCTGCTATGCCACTGCCAACAATTGGATTTAGAAATGGTGTGCCGTCATAATAATACAGCTAATGTCATGACAAAAGCACCATTATTTTGCCGGGGAGATTTCAAATACAGAGGCCTGGAAGTCAGAACAGCCCAAAGAGAAGGTGGATTTGGAGCAACAATAAAATCTAACTGCCTTTCCATACCGTTGGCTGCTACCTCTCATCTACCTTCCTTCCATCAGACACTCCTTAATGTTAATACATCTGAATGTGTGTGGTTAAGAGGCCAAGAACGACATCATGAAAGACCATGATGGCCAGCTTTTCACAACCCATTTTTGAAAGAGAACACAAATAGTTCCTATTGCAAGTATGGTTACAACTAATGCCCACCTTTGTGTGACACAAGAACAGAACAGTCGGGAGTTGTAATGTACACCATCAGTTTGCACGCTCACCAAGTCTCTACCCATCAAATAACTGGTTGATCAGGGCTTTACACTGTTTTTTCCCCACAGTAAAGAAAACATTGGTATTTCTGAACATGCAGATACTTACCAAGACTCCTGATGCTAAAATAACAATTAAGATAACATACTCTCCAAAAATTCAAACCCTTAGGCTTAACAGTACATGTAAACAACTTAAGATTAAGCTTTGGTTGTTAAACAGTACATAATGCTCCGTTTATATATTCAAGTGACTGCGGCTGCAGGGCTATTTTTCCTTCTGGGCGTCACTCACTCAAATCCCATTCCAGTTTTTATTACTTTTTTTTTGTTACATTCTTAACCATTCCAACATAACACGTAGCTAGGCTAGATGACAAAGAAACACCTGTTTTGAACCAGGCCCATAAAGCAACTTGTGAATTAGGCTCTTCATGCTAATCTTGAGGAATGTGTACTCAAATACAATACATAAAGTCAGCCTAGTATGAAGGAGTTTTGTTAAAGGGACAGCCTAAATGGGTTTTTTTTGGATTTAAACGTGGTAAGATGTCATATTATTAATAACGTGGTAATCTATGCCATTTTGTCACCGTTACTAAAAATGTACTTGAAAGACATTCATGTCATTTAGAGAAAACAGAGTAAAGGTGTAAAGAGGTGTGTGGAAAAGTTACTCAGCAACTAACAACACTACTATGGATGTGTGCTCCGCTCACAAATTAGGGCAATCATCTCCTCTGATCACAAGACCGAAATGTGCTTGTATGGAGTTCAGGGGGGTAGCTCAACCTCGCCGCAGAACGGAAGTGGAGCAGAGGCAGCAGCAGCCACTCCAAAGACACTGCGATTAGGGGATATATGGCCATTATTTGCTGACATTCAGGAGAAACGGAAACTGATCTAGGGCGATACATCCTCAACAAGGATCCCTCAGCAAGAATGCACCGGAGACCACAAACCACTATTGCAATATTAAAACAAAACAAACCGATGGAAACTTTTATCACAGAAGAACCAAATAAACAAAACACAGGCATGGTGCGCAACGTGACGTATCCAAATGACCTCAAGCGCTTTTTTTAGCACACCAGATAACCTCCCCCCCCCACTAACTCTTGATTGAGAACGTGAGAGTCCATGTCTCTGCTTGCTGCATATAGGACAAAGCTAAAATTAGAGTACTAATTTCTTGTCATTTTCCAAGCATCAAGATGTTGATGAGTGGACTGACCTAGATTGTACATTCAAAAATACATAAAGGGCCACACAAGCCCAGAAAGGTTAGTGGGGGAGCATTTGGTCAACATTGAACCTGTTGTGTACAGGTTCCTGTACACACAGGAACCTGTGGTGTACACATGGTCGTCCACAAACACCTCTCCAGTATTGCAACTCCCCAGTTCAAGTTACAGGGGCTTACGTTTATGTTGGTCAACAAGTGAGCCAGTCGGACTAGCTTGCTATATCCTTGCTTTGTGTGCTATTTCAAGAAAACTGTTTTCCAGAATTCAGGGAATGGCCCAATTTCCATTTTCAGATACCAAGCTTAGACTAATCTCAGTTCAGTTACCATTGACTACTCATGCTTTGCACATAATTTGGCACAAACCTGGAACATAGCAGGTTAGCTCTGACATAACTCCCCCGACAGCTGCAATTACAACTTCTTTCTATGGTCTAAATGACAAGAACTTGGCAACAAACAACTTGATGTGGTCATACCCAAAACTGTATTCCAAGGCGCATTGTTTTTACTCCTTGTTGGTATTTAAATTGAACAACCATCAAAACATAACATGGCTTGCATAGATATTAGCATAATAAATAAAAAATGTATAGCCAAAATAGCAGAGCCAACCTTTCAATGGTGACGTAGTGCATATAAACAAAAAACTAAAAGACTAAAAGCACTGAAATAGCAATGACGGTTTGGGCATTCCCTGATCCATCCCATATTCAGGCTGCCATAGATAATGGCTTTTGAAGCCTGTACATTTTCAGGTTCAACCTATGAGATTAAGGGAACTCTTTCCCCAAGATTTAAAATCGGCTGTTCGGAAACGGAAAATCCTGAGATTCCAGGGAAGCGCTGGCTTGAGTCACGAGTTCTGGTTTAAGCGGACCTGCTACTTGAAACAGGGTATGACTTCTTATGAATTGAACAATACAAGACGAGACCCATTCAGCCAGTTCCAACAAAGGACATTACAAAACACCCATAGCCAATTGAAAACTGAGTTGGCTATAAACACAAAATGATACAGTTGCCATCTGTCAACAACGGATAGGCAGAGATTGGGCTGGACAATAATTACATATTATCGTTTATCGGTATTGTATCATGATTAAATGAAGCCAACAGTTTTATAGTCTAAATGAATTATGATATGACCTTAAAACCATAATGAGGTTTGAAACGTCAGCGAGAAAGGAAAACTAGATTGAGCGATACCCTACTTTAATATACTTCAATGCAATGAGCTTGAATTCATAAGCATATCATATTTATAGATCATTTGTAAAAAAAATACATTTCTCCATCACCCAGCCCTAGATCTAGTTTACTCTAGGTCTGCCTGCTGAACCGGAGTTTGAGCCACCACGGCTCAGTCTGACACAAAGACAGCAAGATAAACAAAACTCTTTGAACACAACTCCGCCAAATGGCAGGGCAGAGGCTAGCTCTTTGTACCAAGGACAAAGTGCAGATTATTGTGACACCGGTTATATATACCATGTTTCTGGTTGTATCTCTTGCACGTGCATGAGTATATATGTATATATATATCTGTGTGTTTAAACTCTTCACATAAAAAAAAACACCCAGAACTTTCAATACTGGTTTTCCAGACACCACTTGAAGCAATAATAAATGGCAGTTCAAAATACACTATAGGTTCATTAAAGTTCACCCATGGCAAATACACTCCACTGTTCGGTGTAACTACAATACTGTATTGCATCAATACAACATTACCTGGTTACATGTGACATTAACTGTACCTTTGTGTATATATACAGACTTCTAATGTGTATGTATTAACATGTCTAATGTGCACTGCTGTGTATTGGGGCCACCGCAATATACACAATTTGATGTGGCCATTATGTTTTTACCCGTTCGTTTTTTAGTTATTTTAAACAATTTATGTTTCAATATTCTTTTTTTCTAAGTGTCCCGTGAGAGGATTGCTAGACAATTTCGTTGTACTCGTACAATGGCAATAAAGGCATCCCAATGATATTGTAAACCATGGCCGTACCACCAGCACCAAACACAACTAGTTACCTGACTGCAAGAGCACCAAACAGCAAACAGGACGAGTTAGCATCACTTAACCACGATAATTAACTAGTCATTGAGCGATAACCCAGTAGCACTTGCATTTCACCACAGCCATGTACAACAATGTGGTCCAGCTCAGGTCGAGTCCAAACGGTTGTTTTTTTTTTAAATCGGAATCAAACTACACGAGACTTATAGTGGTCCATATTAGCTTGTGAATTAGCTTTCAGGTGGATAAGTATGGGGGACTAATAATAGCGTTATGTAAAAATAACCTGGCCATTAGACCAGGAGTGAGGAGAAGATCTTGTTTGTCGTTGTCGTTGAAATTGAACTACACGATAGGGAGAAAGTAAAATTGGAAAAGTTTACGGGGAAAAGGAAAGCGGCTCACAGCCCTCAGCCCCCACTCCTTGTGCTGGATAAACAAGACAGGTGAAAGTAACGGCGAGTAACACTTTAGTAAATAATCAACAACAACAAAAGACACACGGTTGTAAAGCTGTAACCCGGGTTAATCATAATTGTCTGCCATACGGGGCAGTCGAACTTAACGTTACGTGCAGAGTTAACGGGACAAAGCAGTGTTTGTTTGTTTGTCTGTCTGGCTGGCTTACAGAAACATAATTATTATAAAACAATGCAGATATATAACACACAGAGTCGGCGTCGGCATCGCGTCGCGTCGCATCGCCCCCCACCGACATGACTTTGAAGTTGTGTCCATTGCAGGTTTACCTTTGTCAAATGTTCGGGCTTGACAGTTGAAGCGATCCCTCAGCCCGCTCACCTCCGCCATCTTGGATGTACTAAATTTGAACGTGGCTGACGTCACGTCAGGCTTCCTTTCTGGCCGCGGGTCTTGCTGTCCGCCGCGAGGAGCTGGGAGGAGGCGTTCAAGTCAAGTGGAAGAATCTGAGACCGCAAGCAGAATAAGCCGAAATTGAGTACTAGCAATCCTCACGGTCACTCTTTACAAACAGCAATTAAAAAAAATATTTTAATATAATATTAAATAATTAAATACATTTTAAAATAACTAAACTAAACTAAAATAAACAGGTAAAAACATTGCCATATAAAATTGCATACGCATATTAGATTCGATTCGATTCGATTCGATTCTAATTTATTGTCAGTGTACAGCAGTACAGTACGTACAGTACAGCGAAAATAATTTAGCATCTAACCAGAAATGCAAATGTTGCAGTAAATGACATGGTAATATATACATGTACAGTTAACAGTTGCTAAAAGACAGTCTACTATGTATACATTTATATTGCGGTGGCCCTATATACAATAGTGCACGTATACATGTTGTATATCCATACAAATTAGAAATGTTTATGCATAAAAAGGTGCAATGGGTGTAACATGGTAACTAGGTAATGTGGTATTGATGCATTACAGAATTGTAGTTACACAGAACAGTCACTGTCAGTGTTTGACAGTGTTCAGTTCAGGGTTCTTAAGTCTGTAGGCTACTCTCTTAAAAGAAGAAAAAGACGACAACTCTCTTTCATTTTTGTTCATTTAGATTAGCATCGATTAACATAATATGAATCATAGACTGTATGAAATAGATCTGGTCATCCGGTAGCAAACATTTCAATTGAAATGTGTTATCATGGTCAACAAATCATCAACTTAATACTAATATACTATTAATGACACCCATGTTTCCATTTAATTACAGTGCAACCTATACATTGAAATATCTTAATATGTTTAACACGTGTAGTAGATGCATACAACTAAGTAGAGGGTTATATTGTGTAGGGAATATATATTATTTATGCATTATTCAGGCATAAGGGTTGTCTTACATACTGTATGTCAAAGGTACACGTGATGGATGTACCATGTAAATCAAGTGACCATATATATATATATATATATATATATATATGACATATATATACATGGTCACTTGATTTACAATGATTATTATTCGCATTTAACAGAACATATATTATATAATAATCATACTCAGACACCGAGTTATAACGTGCGACTATGTTTACTGAAGTTGTTGTGTATGAATACACAACATGTTTTGAATTATTAAAGGTGCTACTGATAATAACATGTGCTGTATAACATTCCGCCACTAGATGGCGCACATCCATTTGACGCCAAGTGTGTTGCATAACCTACTATTGTTCATGGTCGAGTGGAGTGAGATGAAGGTCAAGAACGATGAATCTTACATGTTCTGACTATAACTACTAATGCTGTGTCCGAAATCCCTCTCTATACTCACTATATAGTGAGTTCGCCATTGTGTGTAGTGCTGACTGAATGTGAACTGTGAGAATTATGAATAGAAAGAAAATACTAATAAAAATGGTAGGCGGCCAAGCGACATCCACCAAAGTAGATCTGGCCCCTTTGTTAACGTAATTAACGGTGACTCAAGTGTTCAAAAGTGTATTTTGATCTACATTGAACTCCCTCTACATTGAACTCCACAGAGAAGAGTGTGAGGGAGTAGGGCATGATTTTGGACCACGTGATACCAACGTCGTCATACTATTGGCTCACGAGCCTCGTTAGAAGCGTGACACCTTACAGAGATAAACAAGACAAACATTAATTTCGGACCCATCACAATTTTTCATTTTTTGGGGTTAAATCACAATCAGAAAATATCTTATTAGAAAAAAATACCTTATTTAATTTTGCACATTTCTAAAAGCTATGTGGATGTATTAGTCAACATGGAAATGTAATGAATAGCGCCTTTAAGCATAATAACTATCTACATTTTACAAAATATGTGTGTTTTTTTTTGTGTGTTCAACAAATAAACAAAAACAAAAAAACAGTTAATTAGCAGTTGGACAGTAACATAATGCTTCTTCTTCTTCTTATTATTATTATTATTTGTATTATTATTATTATTATTATATAAGATCACATTCATTATGTAAAGGGGATTCATTCCATGGTAATATCTCCTTCATTAAGCACGTAATGTAGCCATACACTTTAATGTATTCTGACTATTTCTTAATGATTACATGCCTACAAAATCCATCTTTTGGAGTTTCCATAGACATGGGCCATTATTGAGGGAAGATGAAGCCAGATTTCTATGACATTTTTGACACAACGCTCATAAACAAATGTGTACTTGTTTATACAGTTGAATCACCTGTCTATCTGTCATTGTCCTGATCTTCAGTGAGTGGCAGGATAGTCTGACACACACACACACACACACAAGGGAATTTGAAGATGGTCCTGAAAAACACAATCGGGATTTGCTGCACCCTGCAGGAAGTTCATTGATTGGCTAAATGTAGGGCAACTGGATCATCACCCTCCCTCCATCTGGCAGTATAGGGTGACTACTCTGCTGATCCAGGGAACTCTCTGTCCGCCTATGATTAGATGTGACATTTACAACTTGGTCAAAGACCTCGCTAATGTCCGGTCGGAGTCCCAACAGATCACGTCGATGTAAGACAGGTCCTCCTCCAAGAATGGAGATGGTCTGTGTGTTTTTTGTGTTAACTGCAATGAATAACGTCAAACTTAGACTATATTTGTCCCAAAGAAGATTGTTTGGGCATTAATTAACACATTGAACGATTGTTGTCCAGTTAAAGGTGCTACTGATAAAATGTTTATGGAGATGAATAATTTAAATATATGTATATATCCACAGATATTTTAGAAAGGTGCGGAATAAGAGTATAACTTTAAATATATATATGATTGTGAATGAATAATTTAAAATATTTTGACGGGTCCAAAATGAATATCTCTGAAGATGTCTGAAATATTCAGGTCGTGCAACGAGCTGCCAGTCTAATGGAATATAAGGGGATGGCAGGTGGACATCTAGTGGCTGAATGTTATCAATGTTATAAATGTTCAATTAATCAATAACATCTTTAAACTAAAATGAATTTGTCTGCTGTGCTTCAAGTGAAGTTACACTAAAAGCCTATATGCGTCCAATGACACATGCTGTCAATTACTCCCAACAAGAACCACAGGCTGTAAAATAGGCTGCATTTACTTTGCATATTTTACTCTTTCAATAAATATACAGGGTAAAATGGTCATCCCATAATGTTCTCCATGTTGCTACTCTCTAGCATCCTCATCACGTGTTGCCTTTCTAGGAAATGATACAGCAAGGCCTAGTGGGTGACGAGTGAATGTCTAAACCAAGGGCAACATTGTATACATTGCCAAACATTTCCTTACCTTAGACCCCCTCTTGGACACACTTTTCGGTGCTTTGCCATGATATAAGCAATACATTTGCCAAAAAAAGTGAAACATTTTACGTAGTACTACATTGTTCTTCAATACAGTTTCCCTTTTTCAGTTTTCAAATATTCTGTGCATACATATTAAATATTCAATATATGTGACCCATATTACAATTTAAATATCCCTGGTGTAAACTAAATAAACAAGACATAAATGTCCCTACAATATCCCCTCCCTACTCACATGTACGTGTGGCTTCTACATTACAACATGTATTCTTTGCAGACAAACAGGGGGAGATAGAAGGAGCGAGAGGTCAGAGGGAGTCGTCACTAAAAGGGAGAGGAAAGTGGGTCAGTGCCATAGAGAGCGGTAGAGAAGTAGCCTACTTCTAGGGCACAGCACTCGTATGATGCTGTCGGTGCACCTCTATTCTTAGTCTGCAGAAACATGAGCGTCTGAGACTGCACGTGGTGGGGATGTGACAGTCTGGACTACATTTAGAATGGGCCACCGAACAACAAACAACACAAAAGTTAGACAAGGCCCCAGGAATGAGTGTGTGTGTGTGTGTGTGTGTGTGTGTGTGTGTGTGTGTGTGTGTGTGTGTGTGTGTGTGTGTGTGTGTGTGTGTGTGTGTGTGTGTGTGTGTGTGTGTGTGTGTGGTTAGTCATTTTCTGCTTTCTTCAGCCGTTTTGTTTTGGTTGTGTAAGCCGTTCCTGGGAGCGTCAAAATCGGTATCTTCGGAAAACAAATAAACATCGCTTACAGCGTCTTTAATAGGCCTGCTAATGCTGGGGACAACACGTGGGGCCAAGCATTGCGTCAGACCTATTACAGAGAACAAAATAGTTATTCTTATTAGAACGTCTTTAGAGCCATCTAGTGGCCACGGGGGAGAATGACACCAACCATGAGTTTTTCAGAATCTGAATGTTTTTATTGACACTGTACAACGTTGTACAACAAAGTACAACACATTGAGTAGCAATCCTCACGACACTCTTATTGAAAAATGTATTATTTAACCAAACTTAACTAAACTAAGTAAACAGGTAAGAAAAATGCCATAAATGCCATAAATGTTAATGGTTTTTTTTCTTATTCAAGAAAAATAAAACAATTTGCCCCTCAGGAGGAATATTATAGTAGATGGATACAAGACGGAGACCACCAATACAAGATCATCACAGCGCATTCATGTACATTTCCAAAGTGTGTTTTGAGTTGGTAAAAAAAAGCGACGAGAAACAGAGGAAACAGAGGAAGAGGAAAACAGAACAAACCCGACATTCCACCACCACGAAACCAAAAGTTGTGCCCATATCGTTGTGAAGTGAAGTGCTCCATAAGACCACAAGACCACACACAGTGACGGGCGCACTGGTACAGCTCCCACTCCACGCCTCCAAATGTAAAGTGAACCAAGCGAGACCCGTATTGGATCAACTAGTCAGCCAGGTAACGCTAAGGGATAAATAAGTTGAACTTTTTTTTTTTTTTTGACAGAAACAGAAGCAGGTGCATTGTATTTTTGGGCGTTTCTAAACAATCCAACAGTTTGACTTGACAAGTGAAAGCGATTCGAAGCAAAAGCACCATTTACCAACACCGACCACTTCCCATTTCTACGGTGTGTCCAATGTGTTGCGCTATGGCTGAGTACATGTTGAAGGTTATTGTTGTAGGTGATGGGAATGTCGGGAAGTCGTCCTTTGTCCAACGCTATGTCAACGGGCAGTTCAACAAGGACTACAAGATGACCATGGGAGGTAAGGCCGTGTGTTTTTAACACTTAAACACAGACCCATCGTATGTTGGTTTACGTTCGTAGCTTTGGAATAATTCATCAATATCTCACACGCATCTCTGGTTGGTTTCTCTCTCTGTCTCTCTCTCTCTCTCTCTCTCTCTCTCTCTCTCTCTCTCTCTCTCTCTCTCTCTCTCTCTCTCTCTCTCTCTCTCTCTCTCTCTCTCTCTCTCTCTGTCTCTGTCTCTGTCTCTCTCTCTCTCTCTCTCTCTAGTGGATTTTTCTATGAAGTTGCTACACTGGACAGACACAGAGAAGATCAGACTGCAGCTCTGGGACATTGCAGGTAAATAGAGTAGTTTGAGTTACGTACATTAGAGGCTTTATCAATGGGCTGAGTGTGTGTGTGTGTGTGTGTGTGTGTGTGTGTGTGTGTGTGTGTGTGTGTGTGTGTGTGTGTGTGTGTGTGTGTGTGTGTGTGTGTGTGTGTGTGTGTGTGTCAGGCCAGGAGCGCTTCATCTCCATGACCAGGATCTATTATAAAGGCACGTCGGGCTGCGTGATAATGTTCGACGTCACCAACACGGACAGTTTCCTGAGCTGTCGGCTGTGGAAGCGGGACCTGGATAGCAAGGCCATGCTACCCGACGGAAACCCCCTTCCCTGCATCTTGCTGGCCAATAAGGTGTGTGTGTGTGGGGGGGGGGGGGGGGTCTGCATTTCATTTAAATTAAACCATTATCATATCATATGAATTGCTTGAGGCAATCAGCAGTTGGCGAAATCAGCCAGTGGGAGTTCTCTTGAATAATACCATCATGGGTTACCTTTTAACCTCCTAAGGCACATGATAACCCTGTCATGGTTTAAACATTAACACGCAGGGCTGTTCAGTCATGGTGGTGGCCAGGTGGTGTGGACACAAGGCCCCCTTAAGAACTCAATGAAGTTCAATGAAAATCCTCCATGACCTGCATAACGAAATAACTGAAATATCATTCCACACAAATACCACAAATATCATTCAAATTGTTACTGTATTTTAGTATTAGCAATTCCCATCTCTCTCTCTCTCTCTCTCTCTCTCTCTCTCTCTCTCTCTCTCTCTCTCTCTCTCTCTCTCTCTCTCTCTCTCTCTCTCTCTCTCTCTCTCTCTCTCTCTCTCTCTCTCTCTCTCTCTCTCTCTCTCCAGTGTGATCTCCCAAAAAGGGTGGTGTCAGCCGAGTGCATCCGTAAGTTCAGTAAGGAGAATGGATTTGTGGCGTGGATGGAAACTTCTGTGAAGGACAACAGAAACATCTCAGAGGCGATCAGGTGACATATATATATATATATATATATATATATATATATATATATATATATAACGCATACTATAAATGGATCTAAATGATTGCCAATTCTATCCATATACTGAGAAATGCAAGCTTACATTTCTTTCGGTAAACTTAAAAGAAAGAAGAAAACAAATCTGACAGCGAAAAAGATAATAAACAAATCCATGTTTTGGGAGAATCCTTTAGTGCAGTGGAATGCTTTACGGAAACAACCGTTAGCCATGAAGTGGATTCCTCTCACAGAGTCGTCTTGTGCTCTAGGAGGTTGGTGGAAGAGATCATGTCCAGTGTGCAGTGCGATCTACCGCCGACCGGTGATGCCGACCTTCTGCTGACCTCGGGGATGGACCCCAGCAGGGGCTGCTGCTGAGCATCATCAGCCTAAACAGCCCTGACCAGAATAACAGACAGTCATCCTACTGGGATGTACTACTACTACTACTACTACTACTACTACTACTACGTGTGTGTGTGTGTGTGTGTGTGTGTGTGTGTGTGTGTGTGTGTGTGTGTGTGTGTGTGTGTGTGTGTGTGTGTGTGTGTGTGTGTGTGTGTGTGTGTGTGTGTGTGTGTGTGTGTGTGTGTGTGTGTGTGTGTGTGTGTGTGTGTGTGTGTGTGTGTGTGTGACCAACCAACCAACCAACATGATGAAGTAGCATCAAAGAATATTCCCCGGAAAAGATAACAATGAATTACATTTTTTGTTTGTGGCACATAGATGAACATTGAAAGTATTAAAAGGGAAAATGGTTTATGCATCAATAAAGTTATTCTAAAGACCCAGATGAGAATATATGTGGGAGGAACAGCAATATCGTAAAGAGCATATTGTTGAACACACGTCAAACTGCAGTTAACAGTCAAACTCTTGACGAGACTAGAATACATTCAATTTGTAGAACATAGTAGTTTCTAAAATGTGGCTTTAACTTATGTTAAATATTCTGTTCTTCCTCTCCCATGGTACGGGAACCAGTTGTCTCATAAAGAATTAAGGTCATACAGTTTGTTTTTAAGGTTACTTTTGAATGTAGGCTTCAATGATCAGTGCAAGCCGTGTGTGACCGTGCTTTACACAACCAACAGAAAGAGTTACCGTTTCAGCCAAATAGTTAAAAACAATGAAAACACCGAAAATAACATTATTTAGCTTTGTGTCTTTTTTTCTCTTGGTGTAGTTCTGGGCCGTTCCCCTTGTAAGTAAGACATTTGTAAATATCAATGCCTTATTGAAGACTAAACTTGCCTTCTCTGGTCGAGAGCTCTTATCATTTTTACTTTTGTATCATATTATATTAATCAATATTATATATATATATATATATATATTGTAAATGTTTTTGCATGTACTGTGTATGCCAATAGTTTAGTCTACTTGACATGTTTCCAACATTATTTCAATTCACCTTAGAAACATTATGGTGTTATTCATGATCACTCTATGTATATGTGTATTTACTTTTCTTCTGTTTAAGTTTGTTAATTGATGTTGATAATAAGATAATTAAGAGTTAATTAATGGATTAAAGAACATTGCTGTCATTCCATGTCTTTTCAGGTCACGTTACATCTACATGGTTCTCTGATTCGATTCAAACATCCAACACATAATAAAACATTGCAAGGTTTAAGCCAAACACAAATTCATGTTACAAATAACACATTGGTGGCAGTCTCCCCTGCATGCCAGCAACAAATGGCTTATTTTGGGGCTCCTCCCAACGACAAGGACCCAGGATGAGGAGTACACCGGTACACCTATTGTCAAGTTTGTAGTGTCTGCAAGCAGAGCAGATGGTAGGTCTGGTTCAACATGTGGGCCTTGATCACCAGGGACCCACAGGTGTGCAAGCCTCAGCCCCAGAATCAAATCAGTCGACTCGACCAGGCTGCAGGCTGCTAAGATAACAGTTTTGGACAACCTCACAAGCTAAAAAAATGTATCTGGTCTGTAGGCACCACCTTATATAGTGTGGCCATTAGCCCACAGGTGAAGGTGTGGTGTGGGGCAGGTGTGTGCATACAAATAGGAATGTAATTGTAAATATATAAACACCCAAATGTTGTAATGCTGGTTAATCTCATAGGAGATTCTTTATCTTCAATGTCTGAATGATACCAGGTACCAGGTGACTGGGGTTATGCTGTTGTATATGGCTGATTTTCGTCTTCAGTTCGTAGTACACATATGTCCTTTGTATCAACATACTATCTACTTGTGGTCTGTTGTTGGAATTGGTATGTTTTTATAATTTTGCATTGAAAATATGTATATATTATTTTATACAATCAAATATTCACATCTTGACTCATCGGCCTACTGTGTTCTAGATTGATTTAGCACACGCAACCAATACAGATCATATTATTCAATGGGGGGAATGGGAAGTAAGCATTCCATTGTTCTTGGCTAAAATAATGGCAAGAATATTGAGAATCTTGTATTATGACGTCCGAAACGACCCGCCGTGGCATACATTGAACACAAGGGGGCAGCATAGGTATTATTGAGTCGACTAGAGCCAGTCAAACTAAAACCTGAGAACCTAATCAACAAACTGATTTCCACAACTCCATGTAATCGATTAAAAAATAACTATTATGCTACACAAAAAATGAAAACGAAAATGGTTTCAAACCAGATATGAGCATGAGGCCTAGTACTCTCAATGGATTTATCATAGAAAAATATGTGCTCGAAACAAATGATAAAACGCATTATGTAAAACAAAAATACTATGAAAAAGAATGTGGGGAGAAAAACACTGTGAAAAATAGTAGTACAATTAACACTTATTCACCGACTTTCTCCACTCAGCAATATGTTAAATAGTTATATTTAGCAGCAACACTGTGCTATTACGTTACTATAAGGCACAATTACACTTCACACCTCTACGCACCTCAACGCATAGAATACCACGTGCAGAAACATACATACATACATACATACATACATACATACATACATACATACATACATACATACATACATACATACATACATAGTATGTATGTATGTATGTATGTATGTATGTATGTATGTATGTATGTATGTATGTATTACATACATACATACATACATACATACATACATACATACATACATACATACATACATACATACATACATACATACATACATACACAACATACATGCAATTAGTCACAAGTCATCTCTATCCACGCATACAGTGCATGTCTTTATATAGAATTTCGAGCCACATCAATTTAGTTCCTCATGCATGAAAAAAAAGATGACCTAAATTGTATCTGATTTTATC
>CM051018.1:12663189-12665689 GCA_027704905.1 Muraenolepis orangiensis
GGGGAAAAGCTCCATGTTGCTCCATGTATCGTACAAGCCGAGGGACATCTGGGTTGCGGGTGTGGCGGAATCCAGCGCACCTCACACACACACGCACACACACGCACACACCACACGCACACACACACACACACACACACACACACACACACACACACACACACACACGCACACACACACACGCACACACGCACACACACACACACACACACACACACACACACACACACACACACACACACACACACACACACACACACACACACACACACACACACACACACACACACACACACACACACACACACACACACGTGTGCTGTGCACTATTTTAAGAGACAAGCTGGCGTTTGCATGTCCAGGATAATTAGACAAAGAGAAAGCGCAGAAGCAGGTTGATTGCAAGCCGGACATTCATAGGCGAGCTTATAGGGGTGCGAAAGAATGTGTTTTGGACACGTTTTGTTGTGAATCTTTCGTTTTTCCTACTTCCAATAGGTCATTATGAAGTGAATTATTGTTCATTAGGATATCATATAGTTATATTATTTTAATGAAAACAATAAAGTAACACACTTAATCCTGCTCTGTCACCCTCTGTTCCCAAGCAGTGGCTTGGGAACCCCTCTCTCTCTCTCTCTCTCTCTCTCTCTCTCTCTCTCTCTCTCTCCTCTCTCTCCTCTCTCTCTCTCTCTCTCTCTCTCTCTCTCTCTCTCTCTCTCTCTGTCTCTGTCTCTAGTCTCTAGTCTCTAATCTCCCCTGTCGGACTACCATCCGTCTCCCCCCAGCCCAGGCTGCCCCCCTGCTAGGTGGGAACCTCCTCCTGGCCAGTGGGCCATGACAGGCCCATGTTGGGACAGGCCCCTACTCTGAGCTGGGCCTTTGATTGACAGCCCTCACTGAGGGGGGAACGGGACTCTTCACTTGTCAATCAAAGTGCTACTGGAGGTACGGGTGCCACGTCTGAATGTTTTGGTTTGGTTTCATACAGAGGTTTTTCTTTTTTTCTTTTCTTATTGTGTGTGTGAGGTGCGTTGCCATGGAACTAAAGGATCTGTGTCTAGTGAAACAACGGCCTGCTGCAATAATATAACCATGCAGATCGATTAACATATTCCTCTCCTCTCTTCTCCTCTTCCTCATTCTCGGCCTCTCCTTTCCCCTCGCCCTCTCTCTCCTCTTCCTCCCCTCTATCCTCTCCCCCCACCCCCCCCCCCCCCAGGTCCCCATCAGCTAGGTAAAGTTAGCTTGTTGGCCGGGGCTAAAGGTGGCTCCAGGTCCA
Organism: Muraenolepis orangiensis; assembly: GCA_027704905.1. Classification (NCBI taxonomy): domain Eukaryota; kingdom Metazoa; phylum Chordata; class Actinopteri; order Gadiformes; family Muraenolepididae; genus Muraenolepis; species Muraenolepis orangiensis. Next base: position 12,664,472 of record CM051018.1, read on the forward strand.
GATGTTCCAGTGCTTTCTCTCTCTGGTGGCCCCACGGTGTGATGTGCTGTGCCACATCTGCCTGGACAGAAGTATGCCATATTGCATCCCATCTGTCACACAGTACACACCGACACACAGACACACACACGCACACTCACACAATGTGCCCAGAAAGTGCCCGTTTTAACCAGGTCCATAAAGAGTGTAATTCATGGGTGTGAAACAGCAGATTTTTAAAGAGAGCTCAGAGGACGAGAGCCAAGCTGGACAGTTGGCAGCTGACAGACAGATTCTCTGTTCCCGGTCACCACATGTAATGCTACATAAACACACACATGTACACACACACGTACACGCACACACACACACACACACACACACACACACACACACACACACACACACACACACACGCACACGTACACGCATACACACATGTACACACACACACACACACACACACACACACACAGACGTACACACCCACACACACACACACACACATGTACACACACACACACACATGTACACACACACACAGACGTACACACACACACACGCGTACACGCACACACGCACACACACACACACACACACACACACACACACACACACACACACGTACACACACACACACACACACACGCGCATAACATGTGTAACAACCCAAAACCGCTGATGTCTGAAATATGATATGAAGGACAAAGTGGCACAATTATTACATGTGTAATTAAACCTTAAAATATCATATTATATATTTACATCCCCATACTTTGGGGGTTGGTGGATTTACCGTCAACGCTATCCTTTAATGTCCATTACTGTGTTTCCCCTGCATTTTATACTGTATGTGGCTATTTTGGTTAGAATATTCGTTTTGGGGTTGTTTTTTTTACGGTTTCCCTGTTCGGAGAAGGCCGGAGAAGCTGTATATATGTGGGCCGAATGTCACCCCTGTTCTTAATGTTGCTTTGGGGGGGGGGAGGGGGGGGGGGGAGGGGGACGACGACGACGAGGGGGTGGGGGACTGAGACTCCTTAGCCCCGGTGCTGTTGGCAGCCATATGCTGATGTTTTCATATTCCGCAGAAGCGAGGTGCGGGGCTCGTAAAAACACTATAGCTCGTCAGAATTACAACCATGGCTAATTCCGCTGCTGCGCAGGAGGAGGAGGAGGAGGAGGAGGAGGAGGAGGAGGAGGAGGAGGAGGAGGAGGAGGAGGAGGAGGAGGAGGAAG
>CM051018.1:12673189-12683189 GCA_027704905.1 Muraenolepis orangiensis
TTGGTCATGTCAGAGGTGACGTAACCCCTTTCCAGCATTTATACTGTTGTCGCCGTGGCACCCAGAGTCCCTACCCCCCCCCCCCCCACACACTCACACACACACACACACACACACACACACACACACACACACACACACACTCACACACACACACACACACACACACACACACACACACACACACACACACACACACACACACACACACACACATACACACACACAAAGTACACACACACACACACACACAAAGTTACACACACACACACACACACACACACACACACACACACACACACACACACACACACACACACACACACACACACACACACACACACAGCCCAGGAGGTCACAGCGCCACTAGGGTCTCCACGGCGATGATGTACCTGGGGTGGGTGCGTGACAACAGTGTGCGAAGCAAAACGGCGGTGTGAATGCGTCTTGCGTCTCCTAGTCCTTCCTGTCTGTAACACCAGAATGGATGGGGGGGGGGGGGAGCTCATGTGCTGAAGATGAAGTGCGGCAACGAACGATTGTCTTCACGAAAGCATCTTAAAAATAAATCACTTTCGTGGCCCGAGCGGAGCGGTGAAGCGACACCGTTTTTTGCTGTCATGTCGGATGGAATGTGTGCCCCGTCTGCAGGTGTTTTGGGGCGATCCGTCTGTTTTGTTCACGATTCATTTTTTCCCTCAGCGCGCGTGTGCTTGTCTGTTGAGGATTTTTCCAATTTCAGTTCATTATTTTTTGTGCACGCCGGTCGGTGCGAAGTGGATTGATTCCACAGTTACTTTTGTACATTTTGGACAAGTACAGATCGTCACAAATACACACACTTTCTAATGAGGCCTATCGTATCATTATGGTTAAGCGGGCAAAATAAGACAGATGGACATGATGTGTCCACTGATCGAGTACAACTGATTGCTTAAGAGCTCCTTCATCAGTCTCCTGAAATGATCTCAATCTAATATTGGGGGGGGCTTCACTGTACAAAAGGATAAACAAGGTAACACTACTATGGTATCAGTATAAGTGTCAGTATACATTGACTTGCTATAAATACACATTTTCCGAGAATAAAAAATAAATTAAATAAAACGTATGTGTAATGTACACATACTGTATGTAGTAGCTCTTTAAAAAAAAAAAAATCTATAATATATTTTCATATGTTATTAATTTATTTAAAAGACTGAAGAAACTGGGGAAATCACTGGAGCATATCATGGTGTATTCAGTGTTTTCCCGCCATTTGACTTGTGACTACATTCTCCACAGCCTTTCTTCCCACTTACTGTAAGGTGGTTTATCTTCTCCTGGAAGGGAGAAGATAATCACATCACATTTCAGTTGCTCCCTTGGTTGAGTTCAAGGTTAAGTCCCATGGGTACAAAAGCACTTGTATAAATATCACCATTATATTGATATACACATGGGCATTGTGGTGATTTTCTACACACACACACACACACACACACACACACACACACACACACACGCACAGCACGCACACACACACACACACACACACACACACACACACACACACACACACTGTCTAGCCGCAGCATTGACGAGCCATCAATAAATCCACCTTAAACAAGTGGTCGTTTTGACTCTGGCCTGTGTTCAGTCCAAATGGAGGCCTCAGGCATGAAGTTCAGCCCTGGGACAAGGGCCTGTGTGGCTTCACTGAGGAGCCAGTATTGTCAATTTCCCTGACTGCTTGAAGACATACTGCTCACATAACTTAGCAGTTTTAACAGCCCCGGCTCTTTAAAGGCAGGGGGACGGGGGGCGGTGGTCGTGTCTGAACCATATTTAACCCTTTCCGTGTCAGACCACCCGCCAGCCAGGGCCTGAAACGCTGGCAGCCCCATTCACCCAAGAAAAAAAAAAAAAGAGAAAACCCCCATGCCCAACCCCAGCCAGATATGATGTAGCACGCCGCAGCGCGCGCAGCGCGCAGCCCAGGCACAGAGCGGCAGAATTCATTCCCTCCCCCCCCCCTCTCCCCCCCTCTCCCCCCCTTTTCCCTAGAACATAAACATCTTTAAGAAGATATGCTGTGCTGTGTGCACACACCACCCCCCGTCCGTCCGTCCGTCTGTCGTCCCCCCCCCCCCCCCGCACAAAGGCTGTGTGCTGGGAGGCTGTGAGTGTTTTATATATATATATATATATATCTATATATATATATATAGATATATATATATATAGGGAGGAGGACAGCGCCGCTGGCCTTTTCCCCCTCCATCGAGGCGTCGCTGTAGCTTCCAATGCTTCCCATGTTTTAAGTTAGGCTTGATGCTTGAGGCTTTGTGTGTGGGGAAAATTGATTAGTTAAGTTAATGCGGTGTTTTTAATTGATATGATTTATTCATAATCTCTGTTATTTGCTTAGAAGACACTGTTATCCGAATGGATTTACTGTATTTATTTATTTATTTATTTTATTTCTTATTTATTTATCTATCTATCTATCTATCTATCTATCTATCTATCTATCTATCTATCTATCTATCTATCTATCTATCTATCTACTTATTTATTACATTTATAATACATATATATTTTTTAATTGTTAAATTATTTATTTATTTCTCTATCTGACAAAAATAAAATAAAGTGTTTAAAAATAAGTAGTATAGTATATATAATAAGTACTTAGTTAAAAAAAGAAGTAAATATTGTGTTTTTAGGTTTGTATATCACAGTACAAAGTTTTTCCATGTAGCGCCACTTCAATATGAAACCATTACGAGACTGTTTCTGTTCCCCCCAAAGTTCCCAGAGATCACGGTGCGTGTGTGTGTGTCAATTTGGACTCATAATTGTAACATCAAATATAAATAGAATCACATTGTTTTAAGCTAACGCTAATGTAGCGCAGTCTTTGGGCCTTACTGCGAGGCCGTCGTGACCTAGAGGAGCGGAGAGGGGTGGGGGGGGGGGGGTGGAGATTCTCCTTTCCTCTGATAGACTCACGACGTTCCATCGGGCCAATCCTCCCTTTGTTTCCCCTCTCTCTCTCTCTCCTATCATGTCTCTCCCCTCTGTTTCTAAGCCTGTTTTTGAGCTCGGATACGATAACGATACGATAATAATATCCGATAATCCCGCCACTTTCTTTGTACTACCCCCTTCTCTTCTCTCGCCATGAGTATATCTTCAGTATATATATATATATATATATATATATATATATATATATCTCCTCTGTGTTGGCCTGGGGTGACCTCCTGTCCCCTCCCCCCCGTCCCGACCCCCCCCCTGTCCCCGTCTCTAAAGTGGGACACTCAGTGGTCCCGGTGGTTTTGGTGTGGATACTCTGGACAATCAACCCAGTGGGTTAATAATTACGGCGGTATCCCCGGGAGGCTTCCCGTCATGCTGGGCCCTGCTGATCAATGCGCCCAGCAAGGCTCTTGTTTGTGTTTTCTTCATTGTGATGGAATTGGAATGTGTTGAATAGAATAGTTATTTGTGGACACGTACGTGTGTATACACATACCACATACATACACCTCGACTCGACGTACTGTCGCTTTAAGATTTGCCATAGGGACGCCATAGGGCCGCCGTTTGCGAGGGAGGGGGGCCTCTGGATGCGATGGTTTTTTTACAACCACTACTAACTGGGGGGTAGACTGGGGTAAATGTGCCCAACAGATTGTATCTGAGTCTGATGTATTGTTTTTTAATTAGTTCCATTTAAATAGGTATTCATCACCACTGCACATAACGTAAGTGATGCGAGTGTGTGTGTGTGTGTGTGTGTGTGTGTGTGTGTGTGTGTGTGTGTGTGTGTGTGTGTGTGTGTGTGTGTGTGTGTGTGTGTGTGTGTGTGTGTGTGTTTGTGTGTGTGTGTGTGTGTGTGTTTGTGTGTGTGTGTGTGTGTGTGTGTGTGTGTGTGTGTGTGTGTGTGTGTGTGTGTGTTGTGTGTGTGTGTGTGTGTGTGTGTGTGTGTGTGTGTGTGTGTGTGTGTGTGTGTGTGTGTGTGTGTGTGTGTGTGTGTGTGTGTGTGTGTGTGTGTGTGTGTGTGTGTGTGTGTTTTAACGAAAATGAGAAAAGCTGAGTGTGTAATTGACAGAAAAGAGCAAGAGAAAGAATGAGAGAAAGATCATATAGAAATAGTAGACATGGCAGCAGACTGAGAGAGAGACAGAGAGGGGGAGAGAGACAGTGGGAGAAAGAGAGCGAGAGACAGAAAGAGAGATAGAGAGAGTGTATATGAAAGAGACAGACAGTGTGAGAGACCAATGTGTGCGTGTGTGTGTGAGCGTGTGTGCGTGTGTGTGTGTGTGTGTGTGTGTGTGTGTGTGTGTGTGTGTGTGTGTGTGTGTGTGTGTGTGTGTGTGTGTGTGTGTGTTTGTGTGTGTGGCAGAGAGACAGAGCAATAGAACGAGGGAGCGCGAGAGAGAGAGAGAGAGAGAGCAGGAGAGAGAGAGAGAGAGAGAGAGAGAGAGAGAGAGAGAGAGAGAGAGAGAGAGAGAGAGAGAGAGAGAGAGAGAGAGAGAGAGAGAGAGAGAGAGAGAGAGAGAGAGAGAGAGAGAGAGCGGGAGAGAGAGGGAAAGGCCATGGCTTTTCTCAGGGATGGACATTAATAATATTCCTGTTGACAATGGAACCACTGAGATCAGAGAGAGCTGCCCCATTGTCCCCGTCCTCCACCCCCCTTACATCTCCTACTGACACCCGACTGCTCCGGTGAGGGGTAGCACGAGAAGAATAGCAGAAGAACAGAACCTGTCCATTCAGCAAGGCCCTCTCTTCAGAGGGTGACCTGTTGTCCTCCGCTCTTTAAGTGGCCCACGGCCTCTTAAAGAGCGGAGGGATGCTTCATCATTCTCTGGTGTGACGTGTAAAAAAAAAAAAGCCAAAAAAAAACTAAACACTAATATATTTCAGCTTGTGAATACAGAGCATTAATATGCAATAAATATATATATATATATATATATATATATATATAATATACAGTATATAGAAATATATATATATAGAAATATATATATATCATTCTACTCATATTTGGCCATTTAAAATCTGCTTTAGTTTAGTTTTTAAATAATTTACATTTTGTTAATTCTAAAAATTATATTATAATTTGTGTAAAGAGTGACTTTGAGGATGCTACACAATTGTGTTGTTGTTTGTTTGTTTGTTTGTTTGTTTGTTTGTTTGATTCTGATTCTGATTCTGATTCTGAAGATGTTTCACATCATATCACTATCTTTTTGTTCCCTCCCTCGATTGGTGACTCATTGTTTTTAGGCTTTAGTGGAGTGGGACAATTGTCTTCTAAGCCATTCTGGATGAGTTGCACTTGTTTTTACCGTTATTGTAAACCAGTTTTAGCGGAGCAGTCTAACATCAGAATGAATGTACTGTATGTGGACCCCACATTGACCCACATTTAGTATTTGACCACAATAACAGGAGCTAAAGCCATTGTTTTGCATTGATTACTGTAATTCCAGGCAATAACAGCCAAACTGCAGTGTGATTGTCGGTTTTCTATACTGTCATTTTCTAATATTTGAATTTGAATATTATTATTGAGAGGGGAAGTTTGCATGCAAGTTACCAACCAAGGTATAATGAGCAATTTATAAATAAATGAAATGTGTGTGTGCATGTGCGTATGAGAGTGATTGAGTGACTGTGTGTGTGTGTGTGTGTGAGTATGATACAAGATACAAAATACAAGATACAAGATATGTTATTGGCCAATTGCAACAGGTACTTACTCCCCATTCCCTCCCGCAGTATACATCTCCAAAACAATACCAGAAAACAAAAAATAATATCTACAATCAATTAAAAAAAAAAAAAGAGCAGCAAAGTGACTGTTAAATGATATGTACGTGTTTTGAATGTACATGATTTTCTGGTCTGGTCTGTTTTTTAAAAGCACTTAAAGTGCCAGTAGTGCAGCAGCATCATGAATACAGTGCAGTAACTGTGATGAATCCAGAAAGTCCAGCAAAGTATGTAAGTGTAATGGTAATGACTATGTTATGAAAGTGAAAGTGGCAGCACTCCTAGCAGTTCAGTAGGTGCACAAATAAAGGCGGATAAAAACTATCCTTAAACCTGGTAGTACTAGTACGGATGCTGCACATCCGGTGGGGGGGAGAAGAGATGGTGCCCAGGGTATGAGCCGTGTGTGTGTGTGTGTCTGTGTCTGTGCATGTGCGTGTGAGAGTGACTCAGTGGCTATGTGTGTTTATGTGTGTGTGGGTTTTTGGGTATGAGCCGTGAATGTGTGTGTGTGTGTGTATGTGTGTGTGTGTGTGTGTGTGTGTGTGTGTGTGTGTGTGTGTGTGTGTGTGTGTGTGTGTGTGTGTATGAGTGTGAGTGAGTGTTTGTGTGTGTGTGTGAGTGGGTATGAGCCAAGTATGTGTGTGTGTGTGTGTGTGTGTGTGTGTGTGTGTGTGTGTGTGTGTGTGTGTGTGTGTGTGTGTGTGTGTGTGTGAGTGAGTGTGTGTGTGAGTTGATGTGTGTGTGTGTATGTGTGTGTGTGTGTGTGTGTGTGTGTGTGTGTGTGTGTGTGGTGTGTGTGTGTGTGTGTGTGTGTGTGTGTGTGTGTGTGTGTGTGTGTGTGTGTGTGTGTGTGTGTGTGTCTGTGTGCGTGCACATATGTGTGTGTGTGTGTGTGTGTGTGTGTGTGTGTGTGTGTGTGTGTGTGTGTGCGGACCCGGAGGTGTAGTGTGGTGTCAGTGCTGAGAGGAGGCCATGTGGTGTCAATAGAGCAGAGGGCCAGTAGCTGACCAGAGCTTCCCTTTGGTCGTTAATCATAGCACACGACAGCCACAGACAACCTGCCTTGAGATGGACCGTTTCCCAGAAAAAATTGACTTACATCCTGTCCTTGACCTTATCTGATGTGGCTTTTATGCTGTTATTTGTAATATATATAGATTATATATATTTTTTGTTATTTACCCATTTTTCTACTTTCTTATTCAAGATTCAAGATGTTTTTTTATTGCCATTTGCAACAAGTATAATGAAATGCTTACTCCCCATTCCCCCCCAACTATACAATACTAAACTATACTTAACAATACTATACTATTAACAACACTATATACTACCTATGATATGCTATACAATATACTATAAACAACACTATACTCTAACAATACACTGTACACAATAAAGAGAACAATTATTCTTGTTATTTGACGATTCTTATTTTGACGTGATTGGTTGTTTATTTCTGCAGTAGGTTTCCCATGGACGGTGTGATTGACAGATTGGTATGGTGGACAGCTCCTCCACTTGATGGTGTAACCCCTTTTGCCACAGAGGGCAATGTCCCAATTTAGGTCACATGTTGTGGCTGAAAGCACCCTCCCACCCGATGATATGGCTGACACAAAATTGATTAAAATGACTAAAGACATGAGTGACAGCAGGAATATTAATATGGACTTTTCCACTATCAAGCCATTGGAAATCTGTCAACCGATTGGCTCCATCGACGTTCCTGATATATAGAAATGTCCTGCCACAAGATGGTCTGTTCAAAAGTATATGAAAAATGCAGTTATTTTGGTGAATTTCAATGTGTTAAATCAACCTTTTTTGGTTGTTCTGTATTTGTATTTTTTGAAGTATTTTTATTTGATTTATTTTCATCTAGCCGTTGTCTCTGTTGTCAGTCATTTTCTCCTCATCTTGTCCCTGTTCACCATTCACTGTGTGTGTTTAAAACATGAAGGCCTCACACCTCGCCATGAGGAATGCTCTGTCTCACCTCTAGGCATAGTCACTCTGGCTAAATAAAGAAGATGAATGTGTGCAAATCTGAAAGCAAACAGCCGAGATTGGCAGCACCACGGGAACACTAGCGGAGCCACAGAATGATGATGCCGGTTAGCTCGCTGACAGATCACTTACTGGGCAGATCACTCCTCCTCCCATCAACTCTCCTCTCCTCCATCCCCCTCCCCTCTCCATCACTATGCTCTCCTCTCCTCCTCTCTTCCTCTCCTCCTCTCATCCTAAATCCTCACTCCTCTCCTCTCTCTTCCTCGCATCTTTTCTCCTCTTCTCCTTTCCTCCTCTTCTCTCATTTCCTCTCATCCTCTCTCCTCTCCTCTTCTCTCCTTTCGTCTGTTTTCCTCCTCTTCTCTCCTTTCCTCTCATCCTCTCTCCTCTCCTCATCTCCTCTCCTTTCATCTCCTCCTCTCTTCTCTCCTATTCTCTTCCACTCATCCTCTCATCCTCCTCTAATTGCTCCTCTCGTCCTCTCTCCTCTCCTCCTCTCCTCTCCTCTCCTCTCTCCTTCTCTGATCTTCCCTCCTCTCCTCCTCTCTTCTCTCCTCTCCTCTCCTCTCCTCCCCTCCTCTCCTCCTCTCTTCCTCTGCTCCTCTCATTCTTTCTATTCTCCTCCTTTCCTCCTCTTCTCTCCTTTCCCCTCCTCCTCTCTTCCTCTCATCCTCTCATCCCCACTCCTCTCCTCTCTCATCTCCTCTCCTCCTCTCTTCCTCTGCTCCTCTCATCCTTTTTATTTTCCTCCTTTCCTCCTTTCCTCTCCTCCTCTCTCCTCTCCTCCTCTCTCCTCTCCTTCTTTCTTCCTCTCATCCTAACTCCTCTCCTCTCTCTCTCTCTCTCTCTCTCTCTCTCCTCTCTCTCTCTCTCTCTCTCTCTCTCTCTCTCTCTCTCTCTCTCTCTCTCTCTCTCTCTCTCTCTCTCTCTCTCTCTCTCTCTCTCTCTGGGGACGAGGACTCCATCCAGAGTCATTTTTCAGCCAATTTATTTCTTGATGTGGTCTAACCTGGGGCGGCCCCCGCTGGGACAGAGAGTGTGTGGGGGGGAAGTGGGTCTTTACGTGGTGATTAATGACGGGTATTTAGCACGGGTCTACCGCGGGGGGGGGGGGGGGGGGGGGAGGGGACACAGGGAGCCCATCTGCGCAAACGGTGACAGGTACAACGCCGCACCCCGGGAGCGGACAGGACAGGGCCAGGCTCGCTCCAGACCTCAGAGTGGCAGACAGGTGGGCTAATGTGGACGGGGGGGGGGGGGGGGGGGGAGCTTCATCCCTGAGCCTCGGGGCATCACTGCCACACAGCGCCACCGGCGTATGCCGCGCAAAACATTAAATAAAAGGTATATGCTGTATGGTAGCGTGGCTACCATATCGGACGTTCGACGTTGACCCATTGTTGTCAATGTGTAAACATGTGTAAAAGCTTCTGAATACGTAAAAAACTCTCAATCAAGTCGCTAGTTCTAGATATTCTTCGAAAACTAACCTATTATATAGGTTTCGGCTTCACTTCCAGACCCATACGCATTAAAGAGATGGCAAAATAACTCTTGTATAATAAGAGTTAGGCCAGATTTGAGCTTCTGTGATATTTACACCTGCTCGACGCGCCAGGGAGAGACACGCAGGAGTCTCTCAAGGCTTTATAATCACTGGAAGTTGATCCGTTTTTCCACAGCAATTTAACCGTTATTTCATGCAAAATGCATTTTATTATAAGTAAAATGCTTTTAATTCAAATCACTGAGAATTATATTAAATGTCATATGTAACATCATCCATCAGTCACTTTATTATTTTTATTGTGTACAGTATCTTCATAGTATGCCTATAGTGTTTTAGGGAATTCATACTGCGGGAGGGAATGGGGAGGAAGCATTCCATTGTACTTACTTGAGTTTGGCAAATAAAAATCTTGAATCTTGAGTAAATACCGCGCGTTGCCGTGCGTTACCGCGCGTTGCCGTGCGTTACTGCGCGTAAGCATGTGCTCCCCTCCCGTAAGCTCCTGCGTATACCTCATGGGTGCCTGGTGGAGGTGCGCCAGGACCTGCTGGCTGAAGGCCGGCCAGATGATTTAGATGTCTATTATACGCTTGAACGCCTTGTCCTCTCCACTCCATCAGTCTGCATCCCTCAGCTGAGAAGCTCCAGATGCCGGGGAAGACCCTAACAAGATTAGACTGTGGACAGGTTGAGGGCCAG
>CM051018.1:12685689-12688189 GCA_027704905.1 Muraenolepis orangiensis
TCAGCTCTTGCCTGTGTGTGCGTGTCAGAATGCACTGCTGTTAACACCAGCGCATCCTGGACAGATGCGCTCTGCGGAGCTGTTAGCACGGAGCGTTTGAACCCGTGTCCTCATTAAAAGTACAAGCCCTCCCAGTACATCGAAGGCCCTCGAGAGACCCTCTGTGGTCCAGGATCAACACATGGCCATGTTGGCAGGAACACGCTCTGCAGCTCTATATATATATATATATATATATATATATATATATATATATATATATATATATATTGTTTTCTTTCTTTTCTTTTTCATTTTTTTCTTTCTTTTCTTTTTCTTTCTTTTTTTCTTTCTTTTCTTTTTTTTTTTTTTCTTATTTTTTTCTTTCTTTCTTTTTGTTTACTGGCATGAGCCAAACTGTAAAAATAAAATATTGTTTGAGAATATAATCATACAAATATATAGTTACTTCACCATCACAGATGGAGGAGGTATATATTCCGCCTACCTGTTTGTCTGTATGTCTGTTGTCTGTTTGTCTGTTGTTGTCTGTCTGTCTGTCTGTCTGTCTGTCTGTCTGTCTGTTTGTCTGTTTGTCTGTTTGTCTGTTTGTCTGTCTGTCTGTCTGTCTGTTTGTCTGTCTGTTTGTCTGTTTGTCTGTTTGTCTGTTTGTCTGTCTGTTTGTCTGTTTGTCTGTTTGTCTTTCTGTCTGTTTGTCTGTGAGCAAGATAACTCAAAATGTAAAGTACGGAATTGGACAAAACTTGGTTGATTGATTGCTTACGGGCAGAGGAAAGAGTTGGTTGGTTGATTTTGGCACACATCCATATCAACTTGGTCTTAAAAACCTATTTTTAAATGTACTCGTTTGGGTTTATTTGGCCAGAGCCAATTAAGCACTGAAGGGGTTCAGCTGTGGCAGTTTGTCTTTTTGGCGTGGCGGGAGCTATCCGCTCTACTGAGTGCCCTCTAGTTATGAGTTGTATTCACTGTGCTGCATTACACCTGGTGTTTTATGTTATATAGAAGGGGGAGAGCTGAGCGACTCAAATTTTGGATACGAACAAGCAGTCGGTTTCCAGTGTGTGGATTGGCTGTTGTGGGTTTGTGACTGCGATTTATGGAACGATACAACAACAACAACACCAACAACAACAACAGTTGGCTTGGACCAAACAACTTAAGCCTGCCTGCCACTGGTTCTGTGTCAGCCTAGCTCTCTCTCCCTCGCTCTCTCTCTCCGTCGCTCTCTCTCCCTTTCTCTCTCTCCCTTTCTCTCCCTCTCTCTCTTGATTCCATCAAGGCTTGTCATCCTAGGTGACTGACAACTATCGACAGCTGCTTTGATGGATGACCTCCCGCCAGCTCTCTCCCATCTCCGCCCCCCATCTGCATCTCCTCCACCTCTCCATCTCTTCTTCTCCTCCTCCTCCTCCTCTGGCCCGGGCCGGCCCTCTCCCCGGTCCTGTCCACGCATAACACAGCCCCCCCCACCCCCCGCGAGTAGGGGCAGGACCGAGAGGGGGGCAGGATGCCAGACCCAAAGGGGGGTTGGACCCGGAGACAAAGTGCACCCCTCCGAGCTCAGGTCCTCTCATGGGGAGAGGGGAGCTCTCCGCTGGGGCCCCTGCTTGTTAATGAGCTGCTAATGAGGAACCAGACCTCCTCTCTCCAGCGCTACCATCCAGACAGATGGACGCGGCGCACGCCGCCCCGACACTGTTGGTTTTGCTCTTCCAGGTTCCGGTGACGGACGAGGGACGCGAGGGAGCCAAGGGGTCTCTTGATTGGCGGAAGTGTGTATATGTGTGCGTGCCTGTGTGTGTGTGTATATGTGTGTGTGTATGTGTGTGTGTGTGTGTCTCACATAAATCTGTGTGTGTGTGTGTGTGTGTGTGTGTGTGTGCGTGTGTGTGTGGTGTGCGTGCGTGCATGTGCGTGTGGTGCTGTGTGTGTGTGTGAATGTGTCTCACATAGATCTGTGTGTGTGTGTGTGTGTGTGTGTGTGTGTGTGTGTGTGTGTGTGTGTGTGTGTGTGTGTGTGTGTGGTGTGTGTGTGGTGTGTGTGTGTGTGTGTGTGTGTGTGTGTGTGTGTGTGTGTGGTGTGTGTGTGTGTGTGTGTGTGGGTGTGGTGTGTGTGTGTGTGTGTGTGTCGGTGTGTCGGTGTGTGTGTGTGTGTGTGTGTGTGTGTGTGTGTGTGTGTGTGTGTGTGTGTGTGAGGGGGGGGGGCTCTCAAATATGGGGGAAAATAGGGGACAGTGCACATTGATTTACATTACTGTAAACTAAATGTTCATCTGTAGTCCCTGGACGGTAAAAAAAAACACAGATACATTCATTAATAGAAAGCATTACAGCGTTACAGAAAGACATACATTCATTCACATTAAAGACATCCTAAATGTTGCTATTCATCCACAGGGCTTCCTATGTGTCCCCTATGGCTCCCCTATGTGTAGGTTTGCCTCAGTGAGAGTCCCAGCCGCTGAGAGGACGTTGCAGTGGTGGTGAAGCCCGTCGG
>CM051018.1:12718189-12745689 GCA_027704905.1 Muraenolepis orangiensis
TTCAAAAATATTAAAAAAAAACTCATTGTACAAGTATTTACAAAATAAGTTAAAAAAAAAGTAAATATTTCATCTTTTCAACAGCCTCTGAAATGTTTGAATATTACTTTTTTAATATTACGAAGAACAAGATGATCATCTATTTCAAGTAATCTCTTTCTCCATGAACACACAATTCTGATTAATAATGTCTATAGTGGCTAAGAATATGGATATGGGACAGACTCCACAGGCAAACAAATCTAATGAACAAATGAACCAACATGTCTCTGCTTGTTATGAAAAGCCGTTATGAAATACCTAATGTAGCTCGGCTATATGTAAAGCGCATGCAGCTTGTGGTCTCATGCTACTCTGTTGCGGGGAACAACATGGCAGGTTTTCAAGAAGGTACACGACTACTAATTAACATAATTCAACTTAGCACAATAATATACAAAACAAATCACAAAGAAAGTCGTTTTTGGTACACAAAAAACATTGTGATGAAACACAATGCAATGATAAATGTCAAATGGACATCTGGAATATGTTTGTGGCTCTGGTCGTTTATGGAATATGCGTGCTATACTTGGGCACCGTCTGGAGACTTTAAAGTCTCAAAGAAACTCTTGCAAGTAGCGATGCATCGTGTTCCTTCCCTGAGTATACCGTTATGTTATAGAATGTTATATATGTTATATAATGTGCTTTCTGTGCACGTTCTCCTCAACCCGTACACCAACATAGGGACATAGTAGACATGATCTACAATGTAACACCTGGTTCATTCTGTAAGGATCCTTCTACAGGCCTGCAGGGTTTATCCGCCTTGAGACCGACTGCAGACTGCAGAGTCTAGGCTGATCAGAATCCATGGCGGACTCAATTTCCCTTTCCAAAAACCTCGAAAACTACAAAACAGAATGATCGACGCCCCTGGTTTTTGGTCGTCCCATTGAATTGATCATTAGGCCTTCCATGCGTGTCGTCCTCACGATCTCCCCCATACAGCTTCTTCTCTCTCTGTCTACCTGGATAGTGGGGGGCTGAAGTCTCCTGGAGCTCGGCTAGGGGTGGATAGAGGAGCAGCAGAAGCAGCAGCAGCAGCGGCAGTGGTAGCAAGGGGTTGAGGTCATGAAGGGCAACCCAGGAACCCCAGTGAAGTGGACTCCAGTGCTCTGGAGCCCTCCACAGCAGTGGTTGGGTGTCGGTGGGTTCTTCCAGGCGGGGTTGTGGTTTGTCTTGAACTGCTAGGAGTGCTGCCACTATAATCACATTGTCAGTAACATGATTACACTATCATACTTTTGCTGGACTTTCTGGACTAAATACAGTTACTGCACTGCTCTGCACTGTACTGCACTGCACTGTTTTCATGATGCTGCACCATGAAAAAACGTTTCTTGTTGCAGCCTCAACCATGGCAGCTTTAGTCCTACAGTGAGATCAATGACAAACCATAATGCTTTGCGGGCGGGTCCAATTTACCCCTGAATTTATCCTTTGTGTGATGGAGGCGGTCTTTTCCATTCCATATGGCACGGATAAGTCATTGCAGCTCATGTCTAGTTGCTATTTACTGTTCAGTAAAAATTAACTATATTGTATCTATGTCCATTCCAACAACCACAAAGCCTTTTGGTTTCATGTCCCAGGTTCTCTATCACTACACTGTGTATACCACTATTTTGATGGCTTTAGTTATAAGTGTTGAAAAAAAAAAAAAAAAGCCTTAAAACGGCCTTCACGTCAGGTGCACACTGTGCATCACGTCCACGGAGGGGACAGTGACAGTGACGGCTGACGTCGACGTCGGCAGCCTAATTGTTTATCCACTCGCATGCGCCAACATGCGCCATTACCATGCAACATGCAGCATCCCTTCATCACACACAAAGAGAACCAAAAGACAATTGCTCTCTTTATGTTTGTTTTATTTTTTTTATTTGTAAGGCCTAGTACACAACAGTACAGTAGGACCAGGAACCCAACCATTAGTATCACAAATAAGTAATAATTTTCTAATGACAACATTATGTTGAGTCAGTTTAGGGGCAATTAAATTGAGTGATATTTACATATGCCTAATGAATCACACCGCGTGGCAGCTCGGGCGCACCCTGATGAATATTCATCCGCGCATTCTCCCCCTGCGCGTGCGGTTTATAAACGGAATTATGGTTGATTTGCCCTTTTAAAAATGAACATGAGCGCATCTCCCACAAGGAGGCGTCGAACAATAACGGCTGATTATTTAAAAAAAAAATGTTTTAGTGCTAAGATGACGGAGACTGCAGCAGGGTGGTTATGGACCTACTTCAATAAAGAGAGAGAGAGAGAGAGAGAGAGAGAGAGAGAGAGAGAGAGAGAGAGAGAGAGAGAGAGAGAGAGAGAGAGAGAGAGAGAGAGAGAGAGAGAGAGAGAGAGAGAGAGAGAGAGAGAGAGAGAGACGGGTCCCGCCCCCACTGTCGCTCCATCATGAAGCAAGGAGGAACCGCTTGTCTGCGGGACATGTCTCTGATAATTACCCCAAGACAGTGGTGTGTGTGTGTGTGTGTGTGTGTGTGTGTGTGTGTGTGTGTGTGTGTGTGTGTGTGTGTGTGTGTGTGTGTGTGTGTGGTGGGGGGGGGGGGGGGGTTGACCTCTCAGGTGCGGGATCAACAGGCGGCATCAGTGTGCATTCACCATGACGTTTAAAGGCTGCACGTGTATCATGCAAATCAGCAACACTCTAGCAGGTGTCGCAGTCTCTGCAGTGCACGCTGGATGCGTGCACTGCAGAGACTCTTGCATGCTCTTAAAATATATTGGATTTGTTGGACTTGAGGCATGTGAAATGTGAGGAAAATAAGTTAGATGCATATATATATATACGAGATCATATGAGGCCCACTAATCATATATATATATATATATATATATATATATATATATATATATATATATATATATGCATCTAACTTATTTTGCAGAGACTCGTGCGTGACGACACCTGCTAGAGTGTTGCTGATTAGCATGATGATGCCCACATCATATATGACTCATATGATATGATCATATATGATAGTGGGCCTCATATGATCCCCGGCAACTATAGATCCATGAAATGTCGAAATGTATGAAATACAATTAAACCGTACAAATAGGCTACACGTAGTTGGTGAAGTTGGGAAACGTCGGGTAAGGCTATCATTTAATGTTGATGAAGTCATTTCCAGCGGCATGCTGGGTGTGTGTGTGCGACTGTGCGTGGGTTTTCTTGCGGCAGCGGCTTCCAAAGTTACAGCAACAAGTTACACTTCATTGAGTATGTGCTGCCATCTATCGGCGGTATTTGGTATGACTGCCAGTTGGCATGCCCCCGTGGATCTACAGCGAGGGAGGACTCAACCAGCAGCAGAGATCGAACAGAACAATCTTCAAGATCCGACCTAGAACAATCCTCAAGATCCGACCTCGAACAATCTTTAAGATCCGACCTACAAGCCTGGTCTGGTAGCCGGTCCTTGTGCAGAGACACACGTGTTTAACTCAAGTTAAAAAGGGGCTTTGATTTTAACTCTATTCGACAGCGTACTGTCTGTCCAAACGTAAACTTGCACCAAACACCACACCTTCAATATTTCAATAAATACATTTCAATACACACACACATACATATATATAATAATATATATATATATATATATATATATATATATATTATTATTATATATAGATATATAGATATAGATAGATAGATATAGTTATAGATATAGATCTATATCTATATATATAACTATATCTACGTGTGTGGGCGGGTCTACGTTACACGTCCACGTGGGAAGCGCTCCGCCCATTGGTCAGCTTCGACCGATTCAGGAAAACAGGAAGCTGTGGAAGAGGAGTCTGCTGAGGAGCCGCCACGGAGTTCTTCTCTCTATCGAATACAAACGTAAAATAAAATGAAATAAAGACAATTTTGCGACTTTTAAGAGCTCTTGTACATGGGTGGGTAACATGGGTTTATATGTGAACATGGCTCGAAGACGTACGGCGGAGCGGACGACTGTTTTCCTTTTCTCCATAATGCTAAGTCACCTCTCCTCGGCCGACGGTAAGTAACAGCGTTGTGTGTGTGTACTACGCACTTAAAACGGTGTGTGTGACGTGTATGAGGTATATGAAGTGCGTAGTATGTGAAGTTGTAGTGTATTTGTATACCCCTAAGTATAAAACTAAAACACTATATGTGTTCTACTGTATGTTGTATGAAGTGTGTGTGCGTGTAGTATATGAAGTGTGTGTGTGTGGTGATGGACCACGTGGTTTATTTAGTAAGATGCACGTCCTTTCTATGAAAAGGCTGCGATGGAAATAAATAATAATAATAATATATAATACATTTTATTTATGTAGCGCTTTTGAAGATACTCAAACCCGTTTAAAATGACATTATACATGGTGATATACAAACAAGAACAAGAACTCAACAAATGTCAAACTAACAACTAGCAAGCTGTGGGATGGAGGAGGTGAGCAGTAAAGAAGTGTAAAGAAGTGTAGTGATGGCTGTAGTGGACAAATAACTTTTTTTTAAATATAAAACCTATAAAACCATGCTACAGTGATAGCATGTATAACTGAATGGCCCACTGCCACAATGACAACAAACAAACACATCTGGAGGATTGAATCCTCTTTATTGGCCGCACGCATATGTACAGACATACAGTGAAAAGTGTGTTCTGCATTTAACCCATCCTAGTATTAGGAGCAGTGTTCCTGTTGCAGATCTTAGTCCAGTGGTTCTCAAACTAGTGAGAACCCCCTCCAAAGATATGTTTTCAGCCAACCCAGCACAAAACATTTTTGGTAGGGGGAAAAAAAATCATTTGGCATATTATTTGGCTTTTAACATGGACATTCAATGACTGTCGTTGCATATGATTTCTGTCGTTCATTGGAAAGATTTCCAGAATGTGTAGTTTAGTATTCAGATACACTTAATATTTACATGTTCAAGTCCCCCCCTGTGGTCCTTCAAAGTACCCCTAGGGGCACTTGTATCCAACAGGTCGCACCTCTTTGGCTGTTCATGATGTTGAATCTGGAGTCTGCTCCCATAAAGCCATGTCCTTCATCATCTCTCCCCTAGAAAGTTTGATCAGGTGAAGGAGTAACTTGCTTGGCCGTTGAGCCAAGCAAGAGTGAATGGAGTCTACTACAGAAAAGTGAGTCAAGTGACGAAAGCCAACGCTTTCCCAGTTCCTCTGTTAAGAGGATTGTTTTGATCGTATCCGAGAGGCAATTGGCAGGTGCCCTTGACGCGGCATGCACAAACAGAATGCTCCTGCTAATATTCTAATATAATTCCACCAAAAATGTATGCACACATAACAATGCAAGCTGTAGGCACCAAATTAACCTTTTCATTAAGAATGTGTGTTTTTTGTATTAGTTGTTGTGTGACCTTCCTGATGATAATCAGGACTTTAAAGAAAGGAGATTGACATGTTGGGATAAGGCTTTATGTTCTGGGAATCATTCAGGCCAACATATGGGACTCGGAGAATGCCCATTGAGGACACGCCCAACACCACAACTTTGATTACAACATGTAATCAAACTGAAGTTTCCTCCACGACTTCCGCAAAGGAAACCCAAGCTAAAGCAAACTTCTGAGTGCTGTCTTTGGCAGGAAAACTCCATTGCTTGTCTTAAACAATGATACCGGGGTGTGCTGCAAAACTTGGAGGCTGGCCGGTTTCCGTTATTGCTATGGGAAGCTATAAATTACAAAAGAAGGTAGCTCAGTTTGTTAGGACTTGGCTTGGCAACCGGAAGGTCGCCAGTTCAAGTCCCCGAAATACCTAGACACTGCCGAGGTGCCCTTGATTTAAGCAAGGCACCAGACCCCTAAACTGCTCCCCGGGTGCTGTGTATACAATAGCTGCCCACTGCCCCTAATACTAGGATGGGTCAAGGGTCAAATGCAGAGGAACCTTTACTTTGTGCACATGTATGTGACCAATGAAGAGGATTGGATCATCCAGATTTAGATTTAGTTAAGTCCTATTATTTCACACGTGCAAGGTGTTTGGTTTGGGTTGACGGTATCCGTCTGCCAGCTGTTGGCTTCCTGATAGGAGCTAGCTGGTGGATGTTTGGTAAGGTTGTTGTTTGATCGCGATGGAAGATCTAGGTGGGATTTAAGTTAGTGCTGTACTGCTGGATAAATCCGAAGTGTTGTATTATACTGGTCATAATGCATACCTGCATAATTAATGTGTCAACCCCATGGTCACTATCAAGGTTAAGCATACAGTGGTATCTGATGTCCTCGCCGCCTCATGATCTCCCTAAGGAGAACAATGCTATGGGAGACCTGCCTTTACCTTTCACTGTGCTGTTTTGTTTGCTCACACACACACACACACACACACACACACACACACACACACACACACACACACACACACACACACACACACACACACACACACACACACACACACACACACACACACACACACACACACACACACACACACACACACACACACACACAAAGCCTCAGTAAAGTCATAGTGGGTTTTCTATGAATCATACTGAGCCATTATCTTTGACTGAATCAAGACAAGTCAAGTCAAGTTTATTGTCACTTCACAGTTTACAGTTTAGTATAAAGCAGTGAAGTGAAATTCTTGTGTGCAATACCCGACGACAGACAGCAGTTATAAAATAAGATAAAATAAAAATAGATAAAAATAGATAAAAATAGAATAAAAAATAGAATAAGGAATATAAAATAAAAATAAAAAATG
Source organism: Muraenolepis orangiensis (assembly GCA_027704905.1). NCBI lineage: Eukaryota > Metazoa > Chordata > Actinopteri > Gadiformes > Muraenolepididae > Muraenolepis > Muraenolepis orangiensis. The sequence goes on from CM051018.1 coordinate 12,724,978, forward strand.
CAATTTATAAAATGCAAAAATCAGCACAGAAAAGAGCAATATATATATATAAATCAATGTAATAAAATATACATTGTTATATGTTATACGCCCTTGTTCAGCAGCCTGATGGCCTGACTGTGGAAGCTATCTCTAAGCCTATTTGTACGACACTTGATACTGCGGTATCGCCTGCCTGACGGTAATAGTGAGTAAAGTTCGTGGCTGGGGTGGGCAATGTCTTTTATAATTCTTTTGGCCTTGGCCACGCACCGCTGGTTGTAAATGTCCAGGAGGGAGGGGAGCTCACCTCCAACGATATACTGGGCCGTCCGCACCACCCTTTGAAGCGCTCTGCGCTCGAGTGCCGTGCAGTTCCCGTACCAGGCGGTGATACACCCTGTCAGAACACTCTCGATGGTGCCGTTGTAGAATGTTCTCAGGATGCGGGGGCCCATGCTGAATTTCTTCAGACGCCTGAGAAAATACAGGCGTTGTTGGGCCTTTTTCACCACGTGTGTGGTGTGCGTGGACCATGTGAGGTCCTCGGAGATGTGCACGCCGAGGAACTTGAAGCTGCTGACCCTCTCTACTGCAACGCCGTCGATGGAGATAGGGCTGTGCTCTCCCCTCTGCCTCCTGAAGTCCACGATCAGCTCCTTGGTCTTCTTGACGTTGAGGGCGAGGCTGTTCTCCTGGCACCACTGCTCCAGCGATCCGACCTCCTCCCTGTAGGCTGTCTCGTCGTCGCCGGCGATCAGGCCCATCACTGTCGTGTCGTCAGCAAACTTGACGATGACGTTGGAGCTGTGCATAGCCATGCAGTCGTGGGTGTAGAGGGAGTAGAGGAGAGGGCTCAGCACGCATCCCTGGGGGGCTCCCGTGTTGAGGGTCAGTGGCTCTGATGTGGTGCTGCCCATCCTCACCACCTGGCGGCGGTCCGACAGGAGGTTCAGTATCCAGCTGCACATGGATGGGGGTACGCCTAGACCTCTCAGCTTGGTGTCGAGCTTGGCAGGAACTATTGTGTTGAATGCTGAGCTGTAGTCCACAAACAGCATTCGCACATAACAGTTCTTCCCCTCCAGGTGGGAAAGGGTAGTGTGGAGGGCCATGGCAATTGCGTCGTCCGTGGATCTATTTTGACGATATGCAAATTGCCATGGGTCCAGCGTGGTAGGTAACACGGAGCAAATAAAGTCCTTGACCAACCTCTCGAAGCATTTGCTAACGATCGAGGTGAGGGCCACAGGTCTGTAGTCATTCAGGCATGTTACCTTGGTTTGTTTAGGGACAGGCACGATGGTGGATATCTTGAAGACCGCGGGGACAACAGCCTGGGACAGGGAGAGGTTGAAGATGTCTGCAATATACTACTAATATATACTACTAATATATACTACTAATACACTACTACTAATACTACTAGTAGTAGTAGTACTACTACTAGGATGTAGCAGTACTACTACTAGTATGACTACTACTAGTAGTAGTAGTGGTAGTGGTGGTGCAGTATCTCCAGCAACCTTCCGGCGACCGCTCTACCTCCTGAGCTATACTGCCGCCTAGTAGCCGCATAGTAGTAGTAGACACTACACTACTACTACTAGTAGTGTAGTGTCTACTACTACTAGCAGTACTACTAGTTGTAGTAGACACTACACTACTAGTAATAGTAGTAGTAGTAGTACTACTAATGTAGTAGTACTAGTAGTACTACTAATGTAGTAGTACTAGTAGTACTACTAATGTAGTAGTACTAGTAGTACTACTAATGTAGTAGTACTAGTAGTAGTACTACTAATGTAGTAGTACTAGTAGTAGTACTACTAATGTAGTAGTACTAGTAGTAGTACTAGTAGTAGTAGTACTAGTAGTAGTACTAGTAGTAGTAGTACTAGTAGTAGTAGTACTAGTAGTAGTACTAGTAGTAGTAGTACTAGTAGTAGTATTACTACTAGTAGTAGGACTACTAGTACTACTATGCAACTACTATTCTGGCAACACCAATGGACAGGAGATCCATTCAAGATGTTGAATCATATCGTGGTCTGTTTGGCATTTGTCACACTATCTGTTTCATAAGACCTGCTGCATTGGGCCATACACACTTTTGTTCTCATGTTGTAAAGAGTGGAGTAGCAGGCTTACGGACCTACGGCCAATTTCATAATCTGCAATACAGCCAGAATTTTATAAAAACAATCCAAAACGCCGTGAATCGAGGGAATACAATCCAACAGGCTCAGATTTGAGTAAACCAGGGAGTCAGAGTGGTAAGTAAGTGCATTTACCTGTTTGAGGAACTGGTATCATGAAATGAAGGGTGAAGCTTCCTTCCTGTCTATAAAAAAAAATTGTAATTTCGTGGACAAACTGGTACACCCAATCCATAAATCCTTTTTGTTTAAGTTTTGACTTTCATCCGACCGGCTAACATCCCAGCATCATACATTGGATGGACATACATGTACATTACGTCACATTTTTTAAGTCCTTGTTGTTGTTTGGCTTGTGGTTGGAATGACGAACAAACAAGGGAAATGGGTGTGGGTGTGGGTGTGGTGGTCACATGGGGACACTTTACTATACACACCATGTCTGTTTTCATGCAGTACCTTTCTGCCCTCTAGTGGTAAGGTGCTATTGTTAAAAACCTTAAGCATATGTATATAATCTATAATGCACTATCACTCTTTAACCATCCTACCATCCTTAGGATTTCCTTAAAAACGAATAGTAAAAAAAACATATTCAAATCAATGAATGAAGGTTGCTTATATAGGACCACCATTAGGAGATTATTTTTGAACGTTTGTGGTTTTGTAATCAAGTAAATCATGGGACAACCACAAAGATAAACTGCCTTCAGGCGTCCGTGCCATGACTTGTCATCTCATAGCTCTCTTGCTCTCTTGCCCCCCCCCCCCCCCCCCCTTTGCTCCTCTCCTCCTCCCCCCTTCCCCCTCACAGTGCCTCCAGTGACCGACGTGACCCTCGATTGCCACAACTTTCAGAACATTCTCCGCTGGAACTATACCCACGATGAATCCTTGAAGCCTCGGTTCAGAGTAGATATCTGCGCAGTGACCGGGTAGGTAGGATAATAAAACGGAAACTAATTGTGTCTTTGATTGATAAAACTAAACGGCTGACGACAAATTATTTTTCTTCCTCCTCCTCCTCCTCCTCCTCCTCCTCCTCCTCCTCCTCCTCCTCCATCACCAGGACTTTCGACCCACTGTGGGTAGATTATCCAGACCTCCAGTGCGACCTCTCCTCCTTCAGTAGTCCGGACAACGACTATTTTGTCTCGGTGACGGCCCTAGTGGGCCTCAACGAGTCTGTTTCTGCGCCACCGGACGGCATTACTTTCAGCTACTACCGGAGCTCCATGTCCAGCGTCAAGTGTGAGTGCTCGAAAAAGGTGCCGACGCATCGTAGTGACGGAACGCTCCTATTGTCCGCCTGTCCACTGTGATCAGTATGGACCGGGGTTGGTTGCGAGAGGACTGCAAAAAGAATGGTAGTCGGTTCAATAAGTTAAAATAGCGCTTGTGTGTTCCCCCCCACCGTTCCTCAGGTTCGTTGGACCTCCCGTCCGTCAGCGTCGGTGCCCAGCCGGAGGTCGGTGTCACGTTCACTTTCAGCCATCCCTCGGTGCACTACCGCCAAAAGTTGGTGACCAAACCCAAGAGACAACAGAGGACGTCCGAGGACAACGCCAAGGTGTCCAAGTTTGAGTACCGAGTGGTGCTTGTGACGCCCAACAAGGTGAGGGGGGGGACGTCGCACTCTTTGAGTGTTCGCCGTGACTCAAGGCGCTCCGTCTGTTCCTTTTTGTAGCAGGGGCGTGTTGTTACCTCCGTCATCGCAGATGGGAGGAGGTTATGGTTTCGCCTCGTCTGTCACTGTCAGTATAGTGTTGTATAGTAGACCGTATAGTATATCATAGGTAGTATATAGTGTTGTTTACAGTATAGTATTGTTTAGTATAGAATAGTATTGTATAGTATTGTTGTAGGAAATTCCTACTGCGGGAGGGAATGGGGAGTAAGCGTTCCATTGTACTAGTTGCAAATAGTGGCAATTAAAAACATCTTTAATCTTGAATCTTGACATAGCTGTGTGTGTGTGTGTGTGTGTGTGTGTGTGTGTGTGTGTGTGTGTGTGTGTGTGTGTGTGTGTGTGTGTGTGTGTGTGTGTGTGTGGTGTGTGTGTGTGTGTGTGTGTGTGTGTGTGTGTGTGGTGTGTGTGTGTGTGTGTGTGTGTGTGTGTGTGTGTGTGTGTGTGTGTGTGTGTGTGTGTGTGTGCGTGCGCAGACGGAGTATTCCTACTCTTGCATGACCAAGGTGTGTGAGGACAGCGTCCCAGCAGTGAGTTCAGCCGGCGTTCAGCCGGAGGGTTACTGTGTGAAGATCGACGGATACTGGGAGAAGATGGCTGTCCGCGGCACGCAGGACTACTGCGTCCTGGCCGCCCCGTCCACCGCCAGTAAGTCGAGGGACCTCACAATACGATTTGACAAAGATGTTTTGAGCGGGACCAGGGCGCACGATCAATTTGCGATTTTTGTTAGCATTGTGATTCTTTACAAATATTGCGACGCAATATTCAGTTTTGATGGTGTTATTGTTTGATTGTGTGATTGTGTTTAGTTGAGGCTTGGGTTCTACAGGTCTGTCGTTTAACGGAAACAGAACATAGTTGATGCAAAATCACCCTCGGTGAATAGGCTACAGCGCCCTCTAGGGGACAATACCGTTCAATACATGTGCTTAGATGACATTGATGTTTCTGTCTTGACTATAATCTATATTCAAGAAGTTTTGACCAATTGAACCGTTTCAGAAATTCAATGGGGGGAAAAAAAACTGCAACGGTTCCGCCTTTAACGAGAAGTCTGACTTCACTATAGAAACAACCATTTGTTTTTGGAGGATCTTTGTTGTTGTTACTTTTCCTTCCCGGTTGGTTGTACTGGAAGGTGGCTTGTTTGAGGGCCCAGATGGTCAGCAGGCTGATCCAAAAGTCATATAATTGGACATTAACATTTTTTTTTTTTAAGTAGGTTAAACAAATAGATTTTAGCTGGATGTCTGGATCTGAGTTAATGATAACTTGTTCTTTTATTTGTTGTTGTTCCAGATTACCTGCCTCTGTACATTGTGCTTGGACTGTCCTTGTTTGCAATCTTCTTTGGCCTCATATTGATGTGTTTCTTGAAGAGCGTCTGTGGCTTCTCTTCAATACCAGACTCTTTGGTACGTTCATGACATTACTTTTTTTTGTGTATTCGATATCTGTATTCGCATGCTCTAATGCAGTGTAAGTACTCAAACAGATGCTGTTTTTAATATAAGTGATATACAATTGAAAAATAGTTATACTGTTTTTGATACATAAACTGAATCTGAATACCACCATAACAAAATGTAGTACATTTCAATACTAATATACACGTTTGGGAAATCATTCCAATGAATGACAAAATGACCCAAAATGTTTCCGTCCATGTTTTTCCACTAAACGCAGTATTTGCACTCATTTGATCTTCACAGGTTTACACCAACATGAACATTATTTATATACATTTCCTCCAACATTTAGTTTAGGTGCTGATGTACTTTGTGAGGGTGTCGTAGAAACAGTTTGAGAACCGCTGCTCTATTGTGATCCAAAAGCATGCATACAAATCGAGCACAACCCCACTGCCTCACTCACTCCTCCACTCATGTACTCTGTCCCCCCCCCCCCCCCCACATCTGGCAGATCTTCAAACGGACCTACCGGACCAAGGAGAAGAAGCAGAGCTACACCGCGCTCATCCAGCCGGACGGGTTGTTGTCCCCTGTGGCTGTAAGCCTTGGCCCCACCTTCCAGCTCCCTGCAGATGAACTGGGGATCATACCTGAGGCACCCAGGGAGGACGCAGCAGCAGCAGCAGCAGAAGAAGAAGTAGAATTGGCAGCACCAGCAGCAGCAGAAGAAGTAGAATTGGCAGAAGCAGCAGCAGCAGTAGTAGCAGCAGCAGTAGCAGCAGCAGCAGTAGCAGGCATCGTGGGACAACCACCGTTGCCCCGGCAGCCCGAGGAAGGCGCGGGGCAGGTTGCCCAGGGAGTGGAGGTCGACGTGGGGCAGGTTGCCCAGGGAGTGGAGATAGACGTGGGGTTCCAGGGCGGCGCGGGTTACGAACAACGTCCCATTGTAGTGGTGGCGATCGAGATGGGTGCCGGGGATATTGTGGAAGCCTACCTTAGCTGAATCAGTCCAAGAACTACAAAGCAAAACAAATAGGTGGTCACGATGGGGTGATGCGCCTGGCTGAAGTCCACAGAACGTCTCGAGGGAACGTTTTACCGCCTTGTGGGATGATGGCATGTTTATGCACCCCGAGATGACACAACGTATACGGTTCTCCCCTCCTTGAAGGGAGCCCAACACCTTGCACCTTGTTTGTGTTTTTTTGTTTTTTTTGTGCTTGTGATTAGCCTGTGTGTGTGTGTGTGTGTGTGTGTGTGTGTGTGTGTGTGTGTGTGTGTGTGTGTGTGTGTGTGTGTGTGTGTGTGTGTGTGTGTGTGTGTGTGTGTGTGTGTGTGTGTGTGTGTGTGTGTGTGTGTGTGTGTGTGTGTGTGTGTGTGTGTGTGTGTGTGTGTGTGTGTGTGTGTGTGTGTGTGTGTGTGTGTGTGTGTGTGTGTGTGTGTGTGTGTGGGGGGGGGTGAGATCTGGTGCCATGTTAGTTGACTTTTAAGAATCAAGAAGCACTTGCCAAGTTTACTGTGCCTAGAGCAACCTGCTCTACTGCCCACAATGTATGTGTCTTGTGGTGTGTAGCCGTCCTTAACCGTGGCCTGGGGACATCTGCAGTGTTTTCTTTCAATGTTTTTATTTATTTGTGTCTATAATAATAATAATACATCCATCCATCTTCTCCCGCTTATCCGAAATCGGGTCGCCGAGGTAGCAGCTTCAGCAGGGGACTCCAAACTTCCCTCTCCCTGGCAACATCGACTAGCTCTGACTGGGGGATCCCGAGGCGTTCCCAGGCCAGTGTGGAGATGTAATCACCCCACCTGGACCTCGGTCTGCCCCGTGGTCTCTTCCCAGTTGGATGTGCCTAGAAAACCTCCCTCGGGAGGCGACCAGGAAGCATCCTTACTAGATGCCCGAACCACCTCAACTGGCTCCTTTCTACGCGAAGGAGCAGCGGCTCTACTCCGAGTCTCTCACGAGGGACTGAGCTTCTCACCCTATCCCTCAGGGAGATACCAGCCACCCTCCTGAGGAAACTCATTTCGGCCGCTTGTATTCGTGATCTCGTCCTTTCGGTCATTACCCATTGCTCATGGCCATAGGTGAGGGTAGGAACGAAGACTGATCGGTAGATCGAGAGCTTTGCCTTCTGGCTCAGCTCTCTTTTGGTTATACATAATAATACATAATATAACATAACATTAATACATCATTGTGTATCCGTGATTTGTGTGTGGTGTTTTGAAAAATGAAATAAGGAAGTTATGTCTTAAAATATGCACTGTGAAGCATTTACAAACTAACACTTTGGTTACAAGTTGTGAGTCATATCATTGAGTGAGCCCAAATACACAGGCAAACAGTATGTGTTCCCACAAGGGGTTTTAAATGAGATCACACATTATTCAGCAATGCCAAAGGCGGCAAGACAAATCTGACGTCCCATGGAATTGAATGGGCCCCCCCCCCCCTCTGACTATTGAATAAACAGGCAGACGTTGTAGTACAGCTGTAGGTTTGGTCTGCTCACATAAAAAGTTACTTATATTATGTGCGCACTGGTCGCAATTGAACCAGGGCTGCTAGGAGCCGAATGGGCTGAATGGTTGACCAGTGAATTACTGGGTTGAGCTGCCCTGCTCTAAGCACTAAATCAAATAAGATTGGCCTTTATAAAGGAAACAATCCAATTAAACCCAAACACTGTTTCCCTTGACATATCTCCAAGTCCTACTGTTTCTCTTGTCGTATCTCCAAGTCATACTGTTTCTCTTGTCATGTATCCAAGTCATACTGTGTACACCTATTTACATGCTTCAAGTTAATGATTAGTCTGTAGGGAGGGTGTTCTCTTGATGTTGGCTATGTTTTCTGAACAAATACGTCGAAATATGAATAGCTTATAATTAAACAATATTTGTTTTCGATACTTTTCCAAAAGAAAAGCCACAGAAAGGAGGAAAAGCCGAGTGAATGCCTTCATATGTCGCGCTAAAACCTGACATGCTGTTGAGCGGTTTTTTTACTATTAGTTTTTATAAGCATTAGTACTATTCAGTTCATCCATTTATTCATGTTGGTGCTGAATGACAATGGTGTGTTGCATTATACTATTGTTTGAGGGTAAAGGTAAAACTAGATCAAGTAATTATTACTGACATTGCGGGGTCTTCGTCAACACAGACTTATTTGAATAAAGGTGTTTGTTGTAGACTTCTCTCTCTTTTTTGTGCATTGGTTAATGGTGCTATTTAGAATCGACAGTGGACAACGGTGTAAGTTACTTGTGTTGTGTGTTTGTTTTCACTGATAATGCCTCTCAATAGATTCTGTACAAGTTAAATAAGGCTATAAGGCAGGCATTGTAGCATTTGGATGCTAGATCCATTTAAAAAGGATTACCAAAAGCGGTAGTCTTTGTATTGCTCTGTCGGGAATGAACCGGCACTTCTTCTGTCATTGTTGTGCCATTCGGAGAAATCTGTACTTCTTCCGTGTGTTTGTGTCACTTGATTTTGTGTGTGGGTTGGGTGGGTATGTGTGTGTCCCTCTATTTCTTACTCAACCTCCTCCCCCTCCACACACTAAGCGGAAGATATCTTCCGCTTAGTGGCGCCTTCCTCTTCTGTGGTGGTTGGCTGAGCCCCGACTGTCTGTCTGACCTTAGAGATAGATAACAGATCCCTCGCAAATATCAGAAGATGATTTCACATGGACTCGTCTCCGCCCTATAGGTTTCATTTGTTTTGTATGGGCAAAGAGTGTCCTTATTGCTTCTCTATAGTCGTTTAATTTAACCATAACATAACCAATTTCCAATTAAATTTCGAATGAGTTATAGGAGGACAAGGATTATACACGAGGATAATAAAGTTGTCTTTGTTTCAGTGAATAGTGCAGTGCCTTCTTCTTTAATTCATAATTATTATTAATGTGTTTGTTAAAAATATGTCAAATGTCGAATTGTAGATTAAATGGAGAATCCCTGCAGGCCTTACATTGAGGCCTGTCTGTGCTTCACAGTCAGCTAACCACATGTAACCATATGGCGTGAGAGTGTGATAAGGTGTGACTGCACCACACACACCACTCACAGTTAAGCCACATGGCTCCATCAACAATCCACTCACTGAATAACCTCCCAGTCCCTACGCTGGTTTACGGTTGTCGGTTGTTTATAGTCCTTTATATCTTATTTGATCCATTGTACGTCTTACCCTTAGTGATGCAGGCCCCGCCTGTCCATAGCTTAAGATATCATTTGTATATAATATACATTTTATAATTTGTGTTATTTTTGATATATGACCTTCCCGTTTAACTGTGACACATTTACAGTCATGTTTTTTGTTGTTGAATGTCATATATACCAATACGTGAAAACATTTATATAATAGAGGAAGTAGTAAGAACAATTCCTATAAGTCCTTTCTATAAAATACTAGATCCTATCGATGGACTGACGCGTAAAGGTTGAAGAAGTCGAACATTGACAGGTCACCTGATATACAGTAGCTCAGGTGTGCCAGGATCTGCTTGCTGATTGGCTGCAGGCAGGGCCGCAGCCCCCCGCCTTCGGGGCGGGAAGCAATGAAGTAAGTGTAGTTTGTAATGTAATTGGTCGACCACAGAGGGTGAAAACCACATGGTAATCTCACAATTAATCTTCCACGCTTTGTCACACGGACTGAAGGTCTGGTCATGGTGAAAAAACATGAAGTGAAATCAAAAGGTCAGCTTCTCTGTTTTGTTTTGCTTGTGTCGGACTAAACAATAGACAATACCAATCAGTCAATAACGAGTCGAATAACTACCACCTGGCACATGATCAGGGTGAACAGTATGTTTGCGAGGCATATTGTGCTGCAAACCTTGAATAATAATACAAATAAAGAAGCAACACACTTTTAAAGCGATAATCTGACATTAGATTACTGTTTAGCTGTCTAATACCTTCCCCTGGTGGCGACACAAAGATGTGGCCTCTAATTGAAGTCAACAAGCCACACCCCCACCACAGCAGCTCACTATGCAAAATATGTCCAAAACAAGGTGATCAAAACAGCTGTAAAACACAAACACCTACAGTATAGTTGTAAAAGAGGAAGCAGCGGGTGAACATATATATAAGGCTTGCCCACATGCCCTGAGGTGTTGTGTAGTGGTTGGCATGTGGTCTTGATGAGTCCTGTCTGCAGCATCACCCTTCAACACAACGCCATGGCCTCTCTGATGCTCGGAGTGCTGGTCCTGGGGAACCTCCCTAGCCGGCTCACAGCACAGGGTAAGGGTACCCTGGTACGCCATCACTGCTGCTGTTGTTATTGTTGTGGTTGTTGTTGTGTGAGGTTGACTATGTGTGTGGTGGTATTGCGGAACTGTGACTTGTAGTAGTAGTAGTAGTAGTAGTAGTAGTAGTAGTGTAGCAGGTAGAAGGGCGGGGGGGGGGGGTAGGCATATTGCTGAAAGGTGGCCACGTAAACCATCACAAACTTTGAGTTAATTTTTTGAGTTCGATTTATTTATTTATCAATTGAACGAGATACATTGTCCGCCCTCAAGTGTTGAGTGATGAGGAATAATGTGATGATGATGGTGATGGTGATGGTGATGATGATGATGTCTGTGGCTGCAGGCTTGTTGTTGTCCTCTCCAGGAGGCCTGAGGTTCGACTCGGTGGATTACAAGAACGTCTTGCGCTGGACGGCGCCGCTCAGCAACACCTCGCTGAATTACTCTGTGGAGTGGAAGATGTGAGAACAGCACACACACACACACACACACACACACACACAAACGCATAGCATACACACATTCACACACATGCATAGAAAACACACACACACACACACACACACACACACACACACACACACACACACACACACACACACACACACACACACACACACACACACACACACACACACACACAAACACATAGCATACACACACATACACACATTCATACACATGCATAGAAAACACACACACACACACACACACACACACACACATTATTTAAAAGGGAGGTTCAAACCAAAATGAATGCCTGCAACAAAGATGTCCTTCCTCTCCTCTGCTCAATCTTAAAGTACATCTCTTATCTCACCTTCAGCTACGGGGAGTCACTGTGGGGGGAGGCGCAGGGCTGTCAGGGAATCCAGCGTCTCCAGTGTGACCTGAGCAAGGCGACCTCCAACACCAGGGAGTGGTACTACGCTCGGGTGCACGCCTCCTCCGTCCTCCCCGCCAGCCGCTCAGCCTGGTCCCTCTCCCGCCGCTTCAGCCCGCGCTGGGACAGTACGTCTTGCTGAGTTGTAGTGACCCCGGAAATTGGATTCTTCTGCCCCTCCTCCTCCTCATCCTCCTTCCGTCTTCTCCTCCACCACCTCGTCCTCCTCATCTTCCTCCTCCCGCCTTCTCCTCCACCACCTCCCCCTCCTCCACCTCCTCATCCTCCTCCCCCTCTCACAACCTCATCTTCCTCCTGCCTCCTCCTCTACATCCTCCCGGCTTCTCATCCACCCCCCCCCCCCACACCTTCTCCTCCATCTCGTCCTCTTTCTGCCTCTTCCAGCACCTCCCCCTCCCTCTCCCTGCCTTCTCCTCTACCTCCTCCTCCTCCTCCTCCTCCTCCTCCTCCTTCTCCTCCTTCTCCTCCATCCCTTCTCCTCCTCCTCCACCACCCCCACCCCTTCTCCTCCTTCTCCTCCTCCACCACCCCCTCCTACTCCTCCTCCTCCTTGTCCATTATAATTGACATAATGGCACTATATATAGATATATTTCTATATCTATATAGATATAGATATATAAAAACATTTATATAATTACCATCCTGGACTAAACTGCTAAACTGACTACAATGCCCTTTTTTCACAGCCAAAATGAGCCCGCCAAAATTAAACATGAGCATCACAGAAGAGGGGATCGTGGTCCGCCTCACGCCTCCTCCCGCCCTGGTTAAGAAGCTGCACAAAAAGCTCTGCTGCAGCATCCACGTGCTACACAGCAGCGGCCAGGAGGTAACCATAGCAACAACATCATCGAAAAAGCATCGGTAGCGCAGAACATAACCCGCTGGTTAGGTTGTTTTTCGCAGAATGTCCCTTCCTTTCTTTCTAAATGTAACCATGTTCACGTTTTGAGAAGGATATTTAGAAGATTTAAGGGATAAGTATACACATTTCAAAATAAATCCACTAATGCAAAAACGAAATACGAATTAACAATCTTTAATCAAAAAGTTATTGTCAAATATCGTCGATGGCACTCGTCCTTCCTCATTTAATAGAAGATATTGTTAAGGTAGGACTACCTTAAAAACCCTTCCTTCCTTCCTCTCTCCTCTTCCAGGACAAGTATGAGAAGAGGTCGTGCACCGAGCAGCTGGTTCTGGACCAGCTGAGCGCGGGAACCAGGTACTGCGTCCAGGCCCAGTGCGTGGTCTGTCTGCAGGGCAAGAGCAGCACCCGAGGCCCGCCCACGTGCGCCACCACTCCTTAAAGGGACCGGGTACACTGACGCTCTTACTGTTACTGTCGACCTCTTACATGAATGAATGAATACCTGAATAAATACCCTAATGGATAAAAAATACTTTAAACTGAACGGAACGTGGATTATTTCAGTATTTGAACGGAGGGGCTGAGGTAATGCCCTGGGGGTAGATTATCATTATTAGTGATAATTGAGGTTGAGTCTATAAAAATGTATCAATACATTTTTTTATTGTTCTTTGGAAGCAGCCGACCTTGGGCCTCTAGGAGGTTCTGGCCATCATGTCTTTTCCAGCCTTTTACCCGTTGGGTTTATAGTATTTCTTCCCCCCGTTGGAGACCGTAATGGAGATAAAGGGCCATACGAAATAAGACTTTATCCATGCCAATTTCTTCGGCATTCTCTATCTAAGTGAACACTAAAGGAAAAATAGTCAGACCACCAAGCCAAACTGGTTCCTAGTACTTACTGACGATGTCACTGCTTTTAACCTATAACCACCTAATACACAATTGAATAGCCTAAAAACAACCACAACAACCACACAACTCTTTTGTCCTTCACCTCACTTTACCCCACTTCTATCATCCAGCTAGTTTTTCCTCCTACCGATGTGGATTCCTTGCTGCGTGTGAGTGTGTGAGCATACGATTAGGAGGTGTACCTCTGTGGCTCCAGGCATCACCTTCTGTAGTCCGTCCAATCGGTGCGGAATTGAACATATAGTGCCCTGAACGCCCTTCACTCAATAGGTCAAGCTTTATTCTTATTGATTCATGTAACATTCGGTTATATAAAAAGAAAATAAAACATTATCCAACTGTCCGCTCCAGAATAATGTTTGTTTTTGAATTGCTTAAATCTCACAATATGACTAAACGTTTTTTATTTTTTTTAATCAGGCAATATAAATTATTCTATCTCGTAAACAAAACACACACACAAAAGAAAAAAAAAGAAAAGAAAAGTCAAATCTATGTCCTGATTTACACTTTTATTAACATTGTTCAATACTCTCTTCTTTTGATCAATCAGGCGTGGAAAATAACCAATACTGTTTGTGACAACAAAAATAACGGTACAGATTTACACAAAACAAAACAAAACAAAACAAAACAGAACAAGACCACACATCACGTCTCCTCCGTCGCACCGTTGTTCGTTCAAATCCTCCCCAACGTCTTGGGGGGAATATGCGCCGAGCGTCATCCGGGAAAAGATTCACTTAAAAATGTGACAAGACGAAGAAGAAGTCATATTTCGATATCTTTAAAAAAAAAAAAGAAAAAAAAAAGAATATATGTATATATATATATATATATATATATACATACATACATACATACATACATATATATATATATATATATATATATATATATATATATATATATATATATATATATGTCATCTATATATAAGCAGCTGGTTTTTCACGTAGTGGTTTTGGTCAAATACACGGAGATACAATAAAGAGAGCCCTTTGTTCATAAACATTGTGCTTTGTGACCGAAGGTTGTTCCACTTCACCGTGGAGATATGACCTCAGGGGGACACGCGCCACGGGGGGCAGCTCCGCTGGGCTGAGATAACCGTGGGGAGAAATCACAACTTTGCAACGCTAAATAATACAGAATGTTACAGTGTATGGATGTGCAGCAGATCCTTAAGGCGACGGTACTTCTGGTCATTGTGCCATTGTGAAAAATAACAATATCCTACATATAAAATGGATTCTTTGTCACTTGTTGTAATGCGTTTTTAGTGGTAATTAAAGCAACAGTGAGGGCACGAGCCCCAGTTGATATTAAAATAATAATAATAACAATAAGAGGACTTGAATAAGAGGATATGAACCACACACACACATCACATCTGGCCTTTACACAATCTCAAATCATCATCTTTAGAAAGGGTCGCAGGTGGTGAAAAGACTTCCCACACCTCACCACAAAAGTACCGTACCTTGATTTAGACACGAAGATTCACACACACACATTGTGAATACAGATCATTGAGCTTGAGGAGACCTTGAATATAAATATTTGTTGTAAACCCATATTCGCTACATACAGCTGTATAAACTAGAAAGGAAAAGGGTCTTTTGGATTTCATTTCAGTCTAAAAAACTACTTTCTCTGGATCCATTTCTCCAAACTTGAATCCTTAGTCATTAGCTCTAGAATCCATCAAATGTTTTTTTAAAAAAAAACAGGAAAATATCGGAAGTGGATTAAAACAAATATTTACAATATTCTGATTTCCTTCTTTTCTGCCCCCGACAGGACATGCGGTCCGTGTATTTCTGTAACTGAAATCCGAAGTGTTTTAAAAGTAAGGGGTGCCGTTGAGCCTGTCCCTAAACAAGAGGGAACGTTTACCTTTCTCAGTGTTGTGTCGGAGCTGCTCTACACTATAAGCAAGTCTCTTGACAAAATGACCTAGAACAATATACTGTATATAAATAGAGAATAAAGGGTGAAGGTGTTGTGTTGACATGGCTACAGCGGCGGTCAACGTTTAGCTGTGCCAATTAAAGAACGAAGAGAGAAAGGAAGGAAGGAAGGAAGAACAAAGGGAAGGAAGAAGGAATCGAGGAGACGGGAGAGGATACAAGGTTACCTTTGAGAAGGTGAAAAGGCCAAAGGTGGCTAAACAACTAGCGACTTACGGCGTAGCTGCCTTTACAACTGTGGAACGTCTGTGATGTGGAATGACACCGGAAGGAGCGTGTTCCCTATGGAAGGCAGTGATTTCAGCCAAGTCTGAGGTCTAGACGGTCAAGACGTCGACAGGCATCTGAGCACTTCTTCTTCTTCTTTTAGAACACTCTATGGACCAGGTAGTCGGCTAAACCACCAGCCGTAGCAGACCCACCAGCACCCGGAGCACCCGGAGCAGCATTTAAAATAAACTCTGTAGAGTCGCCCCCTCCGACCCCCTTTAGGACAGGAAGCCCTTCTCCAGCTGGAAGACGGAGGGCCGCCCGGGGGAGCTCTGGATGCGGCACAGCGGCACAGTGCAGTCCCTCTTCTGGCCCTCCGTGTCCATGTCCAGCAGGGAGCAGCCCGACATGCCCGGCCCCTCGGGGCTCAGCATCACCGTCAGGGCCTGGGCGCTCTTGTGTCCAGAGTAGTGGCCCAGGGAGTAGCTCTTGTTGCGGCCCCGCAGCAGGGCCCACGTCTGGGGCTTGGCTCGGAGGGACAGGGGCCGGGGTCTGGAGCACGGCGGCTCGGTGGCGGAGGGCTTCTTCTTCTCTGCCGAGATGCTCTTGTTGTCCTTCTCCGACTTCTTCTTCTGATTGGTGGCTGGAGGAGCCTGCGGGGCCGGCGTGCCATTGGCTACAGGAACGAGAAGGAATATTGAGATTCACAAAAACATGAAAACCAAAACCCTAAAGCAACTTGTTTGAGATTTTAGATGATGTAGTGGCTTTCATATTCGTGTTTTTGATTGCCCCTGGTCCAAATCTCCACTTAAATGCACAAGGTTTGAAAAACTTAGGATGGGGGGTAATGAAGTGTGAACTTTATTGCCCTCTATAGGTTAAACTAGGTTAAAACTAGGTTAAACTATTGCATGCATTGCCGGTTACTGGTCGTTTTGGGTTAACAGATAATGCAAGTCCACCATTCTGGCTACACCTTCCCAAATTGAATTGTAGTGAGTGGGAGTGCCTTGTGCAAAAGAGTGAAAGCCTGAACAGCAATTATGATACAGTAGTGTAACTCACTACTGTAGTAGACCCTGTGTTACTCACTACCGTAGACCCTGTGTTACTCACTACTGTAGACCCTGTGTTACTCACTACCGTAGACCCTGTGTTACTCACTACTGTAGACCCTGTGTTACTCACTACCGTAGACCCTGTGTTACTCAGTACCGTAGACCCTGTGGTACTCACTACTGTAGACCCTGTGTTACTCACTACCGTAGACCCTGTGTTACTCACTACTGTAGACCCTGTGTTACTCACTACTGTAGACCCTGTGTTACTCACTACCGTAGACCCTGTGTTACTCACTACTGTAGACCCTGTGTTACTCACTACCGTAGACCCTGTGTTACTCAGTACCGTAGACCCTGTGGTACTCACTACTGTAGACCCTGTGTTACTCACTACCGTAGACCCTGTGTTACTCACTACTGTAGACCCTGTGTTACTCACTACTGTAGACCCTGTGTTACTCACTACCGTAGACCCTGTGTTACTCACTACTGTAGACCCTGTGTTACTCACTACTGTAGAACCTGTGTTACTCACTACCGTAGACCCTGTGTTACTCACTACTGTAGACCCTGTGTTACTCACTACTGTAGACCCTGTGTTACTCACTACTGTGGTTGGTGGAGGAGGACTTCTTCCTCCGTAGCCGGAGTCCGGGGATGGGGTTCTCCGGCTCGGGTGCCGGGCTGGGGGTCTGCACTGTGGGCTGGGTCTGGGTCCTAGCTGCAGCCGCTGGAGCTTCTCCTGCTGCTGCCGCCGCCTTGTCCTGCTGCCCCTCCACGGCATCAGGCGTCTTGTCCTTCTCGCCCGGCGGCAGACTTGGTGGCTTGGTGGAGTTGCACTCCGAGATGGCCGACATGGAGATGAGATTGACGGGTCCGGGGGCGGGCTCCTCCTTGCGTGGGGCACGCCCCCCCGGCGGGGAGACACTGCGGCGGAAGCGTGTGGCGCGCTGGAAGAGCCCCTCCTTCTTCTTCTTCTCCTCGCGGGGCACGCCGGGGGCCTCCCCGGCCTCCTCAGGGCCCCTGAGGGCCTCCCGCAGGTCGTAGCCCAGCGCCAGCGAGGCCAGCAGGGCCCCGCAGCCGTACAGCGCCGAGTCGGTCCTGCGGCGGCCCGAGGTCCGCTTGAGGCTGTTGGTGGGCGTGAGCTGAGGGGTGGTGTTGGTGGAGGCGGAGGAGGTGGAGGTGGTGGCGCAGGGGTCCTCCTGGCACTCGGGGCCACCCGCCGTCGTCGTCGTCTCCCCCCCCGGTCCGCAATGGCCGGCCAGAGTGGGGCTCTGGTCCTCCCGCCACAGAGGTAGGTCGATGTAAACCTGGTTGGGGAACTTCAGTTGCTTTGGTTTGGAGCTGCCGTCCACGCCTTCTGGGGAGAGGGCGTCCTCTTTACCTCCCCCTGCTGGTCAAACACACACACACACACTTAGAAATTAACTAACAAACACTGGATTGAGAGTTTAGAGCCGCCAACACAGAGACACAGTACAACAAAATGTAATTAGTGCACCACATTCACACAACTTTTAGCTGTGCCAAGATGGTGATCGTCCTCACCTTGCTCAGTGAACAGGGCAGCCAGGGGCACCGACTGCTGGGCCTTGACCAGGCTGGTAGACCAGGGGTTGCTGCCGTCAGAGAGTGGCCGCACTCTGGTACACACACACACACACACACACACACACACACACACACACACACACACACACACACACATATATATATATATATATATTAGGTACAAATGTACATTCCTTTTCTCAGTAGAAAACGGTTTGATCCGTTTGGGTCTCACAAAGTCTTGGTGAACATTAACGGCACTAAAGCTCCATCTACATGTAATGAATGAATACATTTATGCAAATATACATGTACACATAATGATTGAATGAATGTAAATATAAACATCAACGTGCAATGAATGAGTGAAAATATAATCATCGACGTCTGATGAACGAACGCACGTAGAAACAGCTACGTATATAGAGCCAATGACAATATAAACATCCACACATAAGGAATCAATGAAAAACCGAAACCTGTACATAAATGTGTGCGTGCGTGCATGTGTGTGTGCGTGCATGTATGCGTGTGTGCTTGCATGTGTGTGTGTGCGCGTCCATGTGTGCATGCGTGTGTGCTTGCATGTATGCGTGTGTGCTTGCTTGCTTGCATGCATGTATGCGTGTGTGTGCGCGCACGTGTGTGTGCGTGTATGTGTGTGTGCATGTGTGTGTGCGTGCGTCCCACCTCTCGGCGGTGGCGGGCCGCTCCTTGCTCTGCACCGAGCTGGGGCCCCAGGTGCGTCCCTTCTTCTTGATGCCCTTCTTGGCGTCGTCAAACTCCTCTGGCCTGAAGAGGGTGCTGCGGCCCCACGTCCGGTTGCTCTCGTCCAGGGTCACTGTTGAACACAACACCCGGAACCACACTGTCACCGGATACACGGCTCGAAGACGTTTCCCCAGAGTGACCGTGTTAGTGTTAGTGAGACCGAACAATGATTATACAGTGGATGTCCCCCATGGTACACCGACTGCTGTAGGAAGTGGTAGCCACGCTTTCTCAAAGTATGCATAACAACTGCTTATATTCTGTAGCCCAGGGGACCCGTAGCCAGGGGTCCACCAAAAAATGTATTACATTGAAAAAAAAAAATATATATATATATATTTGTTTTTTAAAATTATTATTATATTTATACAATTTTTATTAATAAAAAAAGCATATCTACAGACAGTAATCAAACAAGCATGTTGTGTTCATTACTCAATAGAAACTCTGACGTGATTGTAACACATCAAGTCGTGACTCATTCACTTCATTGCATTCACTCGCAATGAACCGTTTCTGCTGCTGCAAAGCTCTGCTTATTAGCCATCCTGCTAGCTTGCAAGCTAAATACGGATCAATATTTCAGTCAGTCCGGTTAGTCCAGATCGTCAAGTACTGCTACGCACAAACAAGCTAAATTTAGAAATTGGACCACAATTATGTTGTTTTTTTTGATAAAGGAGACAGGAGACTGAAGTGCGTCATGTGTCTTCAGGTGCGAACAGTCATGAGACCAGCCAAGCTAAAGCGACACATCAAGCACCTTGAACCGGCGACCTTTCAGTTCCTAAGCCAAGTCCTAACAGACTGAGCTGCTGCCGCCCCTGTGTGACTGTGTGTGTGACTGTGTGTGTGAGACTGTGTGTGTGTGTGTGTGTGTGTGTGTGTGTGTGTGTGTGTGTGTGTGTGTGTGTGTACAAATGTATTATGTGGTGTGTGTGTGTGGGCGCACATATGTGCGTGTCCAGGCCTCGATGGCACACCAATACAAGGTTACAACACGATATAATACAGCATGTCAAAACAGACAAGGAACCATTAGGAGAATAGAGGACCACAGATACATACTACAACATCATGTTTAGGAATAGCAATTGCCCTCTTCACTTGCTTGCACACTGCTTTTATCTCCCAGGGAGACACCCTCATTAAGTTGCAGTGTGTTCTGGAGATATTATACCGAATAAAACTAATTTGTGTGAGTGGATGAAGCATTCAGAAGTTATTTAATAAGAGTGTTTCTACAGTGGCCAGCCTAACAGGTCCCGCCTCCAACAATATGATTGGTCGAAAGAAATATGAAGCTGAGCTCATCTACCATCAGACTTTGGACGCCAATCTAAAGTCTGATTTGTGAGACTACCAGATCCCAAACTCTGAATTATGTGAGGTTATTGACACAAAAAAAAAAGAGAGAGAGAGAGAGAGAGAGAGAGAGAGAGAGAGAGAGATTAAGGTTAAGCGAAGCTATCATTAAGGTGAAGCGAAGCTATATTAAGGCCACACCCCACAGTAGAACACTGGTTAGAGTCACACACAGGAAAACCAACCAACACCACCAGTTGTTTCAAATACCTGCGAGCCAATCACACACACACCCTTTGCCGTGTCACACAAGTTATTAGCCAACCACCACAGATGCCGCCGTGTTGTGTTTTTCTGTGCGGTTTATTATAATCGCCAGGACAGGACAGGACAGGACAGGACAGGGCGGGGCGGGGCGGGGCGGGGCGGGGCGGGGCGGGGCGGGGCGGGGCGGGGCGGGGCGGGGCGGGGCGGGGCGGCGCCAATCGCTTGCCAAGAGCAGCCAATCGCTTGCCTTTGCTTCTGAGCCCCGAGTGGTCTGCAGTGAGCTCGCTGGTCAGGTCAACCTCCTGCTGGTAAACATACAGACAGTCCCTGGGCGGACGACACTGCACTGATGGA
>CM051018.1:12750689-12773189 GCA_027704905.1 Muraenolepis orangiensis
ACTCTGCACAATGACCACACACAAAATGCATGGAAGGCCAATTACATATGATGGATGTACATGCTGGATTCATATGGAATATTGTTAGAACACAATTTGGATTATGAAATATAGCATATATTAAAATATGGCAGGTTTGTGTGTCAGTGTGTGTATATATATACAGAACAGTGTATATATATTAGATATTAATATAAATATATTTTTATATATATACAAATCATTGTATTATAATATTATATGATATATATTTCAGTGCGGCAAACTGTTTTGGCACAATATTATATGTATGTATAACAAAACAGATATATGACACTATAATGAACAACTGTCATGTTATGTCATGTGACAATAAGACAGACAGACAGACAGACACACACACACACACAGGCCGGTCCACGTACCTTCCATGAGCTTGGCGAAGGGCTCGGGACAGGTGGAAGGGATGGGGAGGGTCAGCTTGTTGACAGCCACACCGTAGGCCACCGCCAGGCCGTCGATGCCCCGGTAGGGCACCTCGCCCGTCAGCAGCTCCCACAACAACACCCCGTAGCTGGATGGACACATGGACAGATGGATGGATGGTGGACACACACACATGTTTTATAGTGTAAGTCATCTCAAGTATTACATTAAATAGCTGTAATGTTGTCAATACCTACATTGTAAGGGTAGGAAAGGCAGATCATTTAACAACAACTGAGGTGGTAAAGTAACCCAGAATGTTCTGACAGACTATTTTCCTCTTCTTACTTCATTTAAATTTATTAAATAACTTGTGTATTACGCACGCACACACACACACACACACACACACACACACACGCACGCACACACGCACACACACACGCACACACACACACACACACACACACACACGCACACACACACACACACACACACACACGCACACACACACACACACACACACACACACACACACACACACACACACACACACGCGCGCGCGAGAGAGAGAGAGAAGAGAGGCTTAGCAGAAGTCTTCCATCCAGCATCACCAGCCCTGTACCTCCACACGTCGCTGCCTTTGGAGAAGAGCGAGGACTTGATGACCTCGGGCGCCATCCAGGAATAGGTGCCCGCCGCGGACATCTTGGTCGTGTTGTGCCACTCCCGCGCCAGACCAAAGTCTGTGATCTTCAGCGTCTTCCTCCCGATGTCGTCGTTCTCGATCGTCTCCAGTAACAAAACTGCAAGAGAGACCAGACCAGGTGAGTGATGGGGACGGGAATGACTCGAATGCCGGAGGAATGAAAAAAAAAAAGACGGAAAGGCGGAAACTTTCAAAATAAAAGAACATTGTCATGGGGAGGAAACGAGTGGCGAGTGGATTAGAGTGAGAAGGAGAGTTGATATCCACAAGGTATGCGGGTCATTTATTACTATGGAAACAGGAGGCTGACAGCTGTACAAAGAACCTGTCCTCAGGACCTGGAATTCTCTTAACAAATAAAAGTATGCCTGAAATCTTCAAACCTGCTGGTAACACTACACCTGGACCCAGATACCGTAGTAAAAACCACACTCCACTAATAGACTCACCTATTGTACTCAAGAGATTCCTTCCCACCGAGATACCACATCCCGTCACAATTGATATATAATATCAATGTATTATTAGGATTGGAAAAGAAAACAAATAAAGTTCAACAATATGAAAAAAAAAGGTTGATTGGATGTTCTTTTCCTGGACTAATATTCCGATCCTTCAGGCAGGCATAACCATGGTCCTCGTTTAAGCTAAAACGTATATGCAAATGTTCATACCACGCAAAGAATGCCTACAGGTATGAGCTCGTAGAGCAATTCATCTACAGTAAATGAGCTACTACTGGCGTACCATAAAAACCTCTTCATAATACACACATACACACGCACAAGCTTGCATCCGTCTAGTCAGTTTAGAGCAGTGAGGGAGTGACCGTGAGAGGGCTGGGGTGGTACGTGTACAGGAGGACGTGCACATGGCTCCAGGTGACCTCTGGGACGGCCGCAAACACACTCTTGGTTCTGTGCGCTCGCTTAGTGCAACCGTGTGTTTGTATATCGGGAACAATGCGTGCGGTAGAGTTACTCTTTGCACACACACGTGTCATACCAAAGGGGAACGTGGAATGGCGTCACCTACTGTGTATTATAAATACATTGTGTCACAAACTTGGTTTGCAATATTTATGATCATCTATGTTTGACAAAACAAACATTGCACATATAGGCCTGTGTGTGTACAATCATGCAGGGGTTTTCTCAAGTTGTAACATTGTCACTAACTATCCTTGAATTTTGGAGGTTTTGACACACACACACACACACACACACACACACACACACACACACACACACACACACACACACACACACACACACACACACACACACACACACACACACACACACACACACACACACACACACACACACACACACACACACACACACACACACACCACACACACACACACACACACACACACACACACACACACACACACACACACACACACACACACACACACACACACACACACACACACACGGCTCTGAGTGGCACAATTTTCCCATGGTCCTCGTGTTGGCCTATTGCCTATTTTTGAGCGCCCCAAGGCTGCATCATTCCTGGCACAACACACACGCACGCACGCCTACAACACACACTTGTGGACACACACACACACACACACACACACACAGTTGATGTTTGCAGGAAAAAGAGAAAAGCAGAGGGGGAAGAAGAAGACCGGAACAGATGTGGGGGGGGGGGGGGGGGGGGGGAAATAGGGAAGCGGGCCGAGAGACCTTGACCGGTTCCTACTCGCTCTCCTTTGTCCTGCTACTAGACACAACAAGAGGAGCCGGAGCACAGAACCCACTCCCCATCAACCCCATAGAAAAACAAAAAACATGGTGAAAAGCATTGATCACATCCCACAGCATTTATAGGTTACATCCATAACATCAGCAACTTCCTAGAAGCAAGATAACACTAAACCTAGTTTTATATTATCATATACAAATACATCAAATAAAACAGTTTTGACCACCATAAACAACTGCAAAAAGGCCTCAGAAAAGCTAATAAACAAACAACCTGGCCATGACAATACAGGAGTGATTTCCCACAGATATTTGGTAGGATTTTGCTGGACGGGTGCCCCGAGTTCACTAAGGAGGGGGGGGGGGGGGGGGTGTCTGGGAAAAGACCCCCCCCCCCCCCTTAAAGAATATTCTGGTAATGAAAAATAAAGAATAAACAAAACACACATGTGTGCCTTGATTAAACATGTCTTGGTCTATTCCACAACTGGTGGGAGACAAACAAGCTGGACAGTTAATGGAAAACACTGCGTGACATTGTGACTCTCAAGACTAGCAAGCAGGGTATTAGTGCCATAACTAGCCCCGGGCTCCAGGGGGATTCTCTACCCAGCATGTGCAACAAAGGGCATTCCATTACAAACAGGTTTCGCTGGATTAATGATATACGTGTTGGCTGTTGTTGCCAAGTACTCTCTTATTCTGATTCCATAGATTCCTCCCGATACGCCGTTGAGTTTCAGTAACCTGCGACGGATTACGCGACACAACTTTTTTTCCGATCAGCTTCATGTATTGTTCATGCCCCGAGTCAAACCACTGTTGACGCGGTTCGTTTTTTGCACAAAAATAACTGCACAGTTGTACAGCCCTGTCCCATATTATATTCTATTGTATATATTATATATCATATATATATAAAATATATAATATTTATATATTCCATTTTATCTTATTTTATTTTTTGTTAAACATTTTCTTTACTTGTGTGATATTGTTGTTAATGTTAATGCACCAAAGACCAAGACAAATTCCTTGTATGTGCAAGCTTACTTGCACATAAATAAAGCAATAAAGGCTCTTTTTATTTCTTGTTCTAGAAGGGACTATATTACAATCACACCATGTACCTATGTAGACTTGTTTACAAAACATTCATCTTGATCTAAAACCATTTTCTCTTCAATATTGGTATCCTTTCGATTGGTTTTAACACCGGTGTTGCACTGGCACTTACCTGCTGGAGACAAAATGAGAAATTAAGGCTAGCCTCAAAGGAGATGAAGCTGTGGTGTAAAACGGTTTTGTTATTACGGACATCAACACTGAAACAACCAACGGTATAAATAGAAGTTGTTGTTATCTAGCAGTTAGATGGGTAAGGGATCAGGGTTGAAGATGACAGTGTATAGAAGTGCCCCGGACAATAGTAAAAGTATTTCTACGAACGCATATTGACTTTTAAACACAACCTCATGGCCTTGCGGTGCTCCAAGTTGAACGGCTGTGCGGTCCTGAAGTAACTCAACCACACACACAATAAGCAAGCGCCAGTGTGGGAAACTAGGTGTTTTGTTCACCTACCAGCATCCCTCCGCCCCCCTCCTCGAAGATCAAAAGACCCCACTTTACCCAGCGACTCATACTTGAAGTCCACCTTCAATGACCTCTTCACCCAATCATCCGTTCAAAGCGTGGAGGACTGCAGTGCATTTCAATATATCTCTATGGTTATTCTTTCGTCGGAAGTTGGTAAAGGGTTGCAATTATTTATTAAAACAACCAAAAAATAAATAAAACACAGCTTACTAAGGTAAAGTGAATCGGAGAGACTTGCACATTCAAACTTGTAGTGCCGGTGTGTCATAGAGAGTGATATCACACGTGCATAGTGAGTGCTTGTGATAGTGCACATATAATAATAATAATGCTGGCTTTTATATAGCGCTTTTATCCAAAGCGCTTTACAAGTCATGCCTCACATCACCCATTCATACACCGACGGCGGAGTCAGCCATGCAAGGAGACAGGCAGCATGTCAGGAGCGGTTAGGGTCTTGCTCAAGGACACCTCGACAGTTCTTGCTAGGAGGAGCCGGGTGATCGAACCAGCGACCTTTCGGTTGTGAGGCGAGCGCTCTACCTCCTGAGCTATACTGCCGCCTCCAATATACATTGGAGTAGCAGCGCTAACGGTCCAGTTTCGTTCCAAGACCTTTGCCGGCTGCTGCATTGTAAGCCTGCATGCATCCTCTAGCTGCATGCACTACATCTATGAGATCATCTGCCAGCCCCAGGTCAAGAGACACCTGGACAAGACAGCCCCTGTGGGAAGATTGATCTGATGGGCAGACCTGCTGTAATACGAGTTAAGATCACCTCAAGCATTTGCACCAAGGGGGCACTAATCCATCCGTGAGAACAGAAGCGCGGCCAGCTCTTCGGGCCAATCTAGGAGCTATTCCTAGATCCGGAAACTTCAGTAGACCAGGAACTTTGTCGTACATTTTCTCGGCACATTTGAATCTTTTTGACATAAGCAAAGCACAATGGATCAAAAAACACCCGTTTGTCCATCACTGGTGAGGCCATGTCCTGGAGGGTGTATGGGGGCCGAGGGTAAGCTGAGAGGACTACACGCCTTTGGGGCTGACCCCACCCTGAGCCCCTTACACTCCCCCACCATTACCTCCCACACCCCCAGCCCCCAAGCAAACGGGAGAGCTCCAGGCAGACCCCGGGTTTTGTAGGTGGGACACAGAGAAGATCAGAGGCTGAGCTACCCCTCTCAAAACGGGTCAAAGCCTCTCCTGACTTTTACCCTTCCTGCAACACTATAGAGTAGACTAGATCCCACGCATTTGTAGTTTCTCTCTCTATGAAATCCATTCCAAAACCTAAAAATTGTTGTTTAAGTAGTTTTAAGTCTGACACTAAAGAAATAATCAAAAAAATAACTTTAAATAAAAGAGAATTTATATGGTTAATATCATATGAGTGACATTAAAGTGCAAGTCATTGGTAATCGGAGCAATTGCCACGAAAATCGGAATGTTCTACTCTGCCTCCGTTCTACTCTCTACTCTTTGAAGTGGAAGTTCCAATTTGTACTACGTGTCCCTTCTCTGCCTCTTTGTGTTGTGTTTCAAATAAAAGCATGTGTAACAATTGAAAATGGTAGTAGTTCGAAGCTTGTAACTGTGCTGGTGTGAGTGACTGTGAACACTTGGTTGAATCGGGGTTCTACTCGGCTGTTGGCCCTTTCCCCCTTTTCATTGCGCACCGTAACAATAGGTGCAGTCAGGGAGAGGTCATAAAAAACAACAACACAGTGAAAGTATCTCCACTCCGCCTCTTCTCCCCTCTGCCCATTCTTTGGCCAGAAAAGGACAGTCAGTAACTGTCTGTGTGTCACTAGTAGGGTAATTGTGGGGAAGCCAGAGAAAAGTTGCCCTGCAACACCTAGTCATGCTTCGCTAACATTTTCCACCGGGGACTTACCACAAGGCACTAGAGGAAGAGAGCGGTGACAGGCGTACGTACGTGCGTGTTTGCCAGGGACCAATAGAAGTGGCGGGCGGAAGACAAGTGAAGCTGAAGTCAACCTCATCAACGAGAGCTTTCAAATGGACATGATTGACAAGGAGAAATGTCGGCTGCCAGCAACCGTGGCAGTTTCGGTTTGACGTGGCACTCTAGAAAACACATGCCTGCATACCTGGCATTCTCGTGGAGTGCATCCAAACAGGAAACTGGTCAGATTAAAGTGGGTTCTTCGCCAGGGCTCAGAGCCAAGTATCAGTGTGCTTTAACTGCCTGGATCCACATCTCCGGCGTCAACATTGTGCCACTCCTCACCCAAAGTGGGGGGGGGGGGGGTTGTAAAACAAACTGAAATAAACTACGATAAGAGTGAGAAAGACGTAAGGCAAGCCTTTATAGCGTTTATAGCAAAGAGAAAGGAACTAGATATGGAACATAAAGTTGCCACTGAGGGGAAAGAAATAAGGAGGGGGGGGGGGGGGGGAAGAGAGGGGGGGGGGTGGTTATGAGGGAGTGAAATAATGAAGCAAGGAGGGAATCCCCTTTGGTTTCTGGTGATAAAAGCGTACCGCGGCGCTCTGGGAGATTAAATATGAACGGAACAAAACAAAACGAGGGCTTTGAGACCCTCTGGGTCCTTGCCATTCTTCTGGCCGCAGTAGCCTAGCAACCACTGCTTGACCGGTCCATTGTGCAAACGTATGTTAAGCTTTTATCCCTCATTAGCAACATTCCTCCCAACCGGCTGGGATTTTACACATTAGCGGGGGAAAAAATACACACAAAAGAAGTTGGTCAAATCTCACTGACTTCCAACATATTACTTTACAGGCTAATCATTGTCCAAATAGCTGTATGTTTGTCTGGTCTGCATGGAGTGGAGTCTGTGTGTGTGTGTGTGTGTGTGTGTACACTGTACTTTGTGAGGCGTAAGTAAAAGGTGGAGGCTAGGCATGCCATGGCCTCCTGAGCATGTGGGAGGGTGAATGTTGTACCTCTCCATTTGTGCACGTTTGACACAGAATAAAAGCAGTCAATCCGACTATCAGAGAAACACACTGGTGCGGTATGGGCCGATATAAGAACCCCCTCTGATAATGACCAGCTTAGCTAAGGTAACAAGCTCATTTGTGTGTGTGTGTGTGTGTGTGTGTGTCTGTTTTGGATATTGTGAGAGGTTTGTATTATGCACCAATTCCTTGTAGAATTGCATAAAGATGTTGATATTTATATTCTGCACTCACACTTGTATTTTGATACTATTGTTTATCTTTATGTAAAGCACATTGTGTTGCCCTGTGTATGAAATGACATTGCACGTAGTGAAGTATGCCGTTTCTATAAATGTCTATACCCCATGCGATGGCAATGCCCAACATGCTTCTGTCCTTCTGGTTGGGGTCTATGTTAAAAAAGCATGCCAAGACAAACAGAATTTAGGACGGGAATCCACTGGCAGATTTCTTCATTTGGTTCCATTATTTGAACATTTTCGAGGGAAAATAACACCATGCACCACAGGGAGTGCGTGCGTACGTGCGTGTGTGTGTGTATGTATGTGTGAGTGAGACTTCTGTGTACTCAATAGCGTGGTTCAAAACAAATACCTACACCTATTATCAGTCCATCTTTGTTTGGATAAACCTTTTACAGACTACAGATGTGCAGACTTCTGACCCTGGGCCAATCAAAACACTGATTCTGTTAACAAACAACCAATCATATTCATGGTAAACAGTGACACTATGTCTGGGCATGTTCAGGCCTACTTACTGGTAAATACCACCTCAAATACACTGCAAGTTGTATCATTTCCTTTTCTGTGTTGAAAACCACATTGTCGCTGGTGGTTTTGGTGTGAATTGTGACTGTGGTTTTAAAAAAGGACATGACTTGACACGTCTAGTTCAAGCTTGCATTCAAATGGCAGGCCTCGTCCAACGTGGTATTGGTGAAAGACTTCTCTGAATCATCTTTTATTTAATTCTCTCTCTCTCTCTCTCTCTCTCTCTCTCTCTCTCTCTCTCTCTCTCTCTCTCTCTCTCTCTCTCTCTCTCTCTCCTCTCTCTCTCTCTCTCTCTCTCTCTCTCTCTCTCTCTCTCTCTCTCTCTCTCTCTCTCTCTCTCTCTCTCTCTCTCTCTCTCTCTCTCTCTCTCTCTCTCTCTCTCTCTCTCTCTCTCTCTCTCTCTCTCTCTCTCTCTCTCTCTCTCATTATAGCATATGTTGTCTCTTGGTCACAATGAAGTAGCAAGACAAACACAATGACTTGTGTTTGCAGCACTGGTGGTGGTGGGGGTAATTGTGTGTATTTAGCAAACACCTGATTAGCTGGGACCACCTAAATAGCAGTTAAATCATTTCACCCCATCTGTCTACGATTAAAAAATAATCTTCATCTCCAACTGCCTGGTTGTACTTATCAGTAGGTCTAATGTGGTACAAATGCTGTGTGAGAGGACTGTAGGTACAGTGATTTAGGCACATCTTTCTGTCCTGTTTCTATCCAACCACACACACGCACACACACGGACAGAATAAACTCTGCAACTTGTAAATAACACTCAGTAACTCTCCTGGTAACTGCTGTGAAGTGGCCTTCCTTCATTCTCATTGTATGCAGTCATTGAATGATGATGGTACACTCTATACAATACTTAAGGTCGGACCTCACACTGACTAACTCTAAAATAGCTGCATAGTTTCATCTGAGGATACCCAATAGGAGCCATGTCTAAAAAGGCAGCACTTGGCAGGTGTATTTGACACATAATTATATACACAAGGACTGCATGCCTTTTCCATGGCCCTGCCCCATGTTGAGATTATGTTTGTCTAACTTTGTCACTTCAACCCTACAATCTCTCGCACTCCAGTATTGACAGCCTTTGGTTGGTCGAAGCCACATGGTCTGATTGTGTGTGTGTGTGTGTGTGTGTGTGTGTGTGTGTGTGTGTGTGTGTGTGTGTGTGTGTGTGTGTGTGTGTGTGTGTGTGTGTGTGTGTGTGTGTGTGTGTGTGTGTGTGTGTGTGTGTGTGTGTGTGTGTGTGTGTGTGTGTGTGTGTGTGTGTGTGTGTGGTAAATCACTGGCTTTGTTTGAACATTTCAGGGAGAGTTGGAGAGGGGGTGGGAAGGTGTGTTTGTGTGCTACAGCACAAGGGCTGGTTGAGGGGGGAAGGGAGGACAACCCAGCTGAGCAAACTCTGACCCCGTTTCACATCCTCTTGAGGGGTCTCCCCCGGAGAAGGCCGGGGTATCACCGTTTTCTACCACAGAGGAAGTAACAAGCTCCAATTCACATTTTGGCAATTGTCTATCCAACAACAACTAACCCTGACTACTTTTTTGCTGTTGTTTATTAGAATTTCACATTCCTTCATTCCCTTACAGATCTGACTCACACAACTCTATGTATAATAGAGTAATATACTAATATATTATATGGACTTTCGGATTTGACCACTTTGTTAAAAGATCTACTAGTGCCACAAATCTCTACTCTAAAACTATAATAATAGCTTTAGATTACGTTCTATTAAATTGTTATTGTATGATACATTGCTTACTGCTGAAAAGATGTGTAATCCATCTCAATTACAGTTAAGTTAATAGTAGGTTATTTAATACTTTTTTCAGGCGGGGTGAGAACACTTTAATTGTCTGCCTTACAAACATGTAGCTCCTCAAAGTATGCATGTGACTAACAAGAGGTCAGTCTCATTAAAATTTAAACACACACACACACACAAACACGTGTCATTCTCCCCATGCTTACCGTTGCTAGACTTCAGGTCACGGTGGATAATGGGGACCACGGCCTCCTCGTGTAAGTAGAGCATCCCTCGTGCGATCTGAACAGCCCAGTTGACCAGGATGTGCGGTGGGATGCGCCTTCCGGTCAACGCACGGTTCAGGGTACCACCGCGGGCATACTCCATCACCAGGCACAGGTTGGGCTCCTCCAAACAAACCCCCTGCAGTTTGATGATGTTGGGGTGCTGCAGCATGGAGAAAAGTTTTGCTTCTTGTCTTACGCCGTCGGCGGTGGCCGTTATGTCCTCGTCTGGGTCTTGCCGGGCTGCCTTCACGGCAACTTCTTGATCCTTCCACGTCCCCCGGTAAACCTTCCCGAATCCACCGACGCCTATTATTTCTTCCAGGACGAGTTCGCTGAACACTATTTCGACCGGTGGCGAGCTGGGGACGCGCTCCCGGACCCCCCCGACCGCGCAACCGGTCGTAGGCAGTCGATAAATAGCGGGTTGGTATGTCACATAGTTGGACGGGAAGATGCCGACTCTGTGGTTGATTTTACCGGTCCACCAACCCTCGTCCCCGGAGATCGCGGCGTCCTTGGAGAGCACCTCCACCACGTCGCCACGCAGGAGGCTGAGCTCATCCTCGCCGCTGGCCTCGTAGTCGTAGGCCGCCGTCCAGAGAGAGCGAGTCGAGCACAGCGGGGCGGAGTGCGCCCAAGCCGGCGACCCCGCGGGGGCGTCGGTCCACACATGCTCCTCTGTCCCACCGCCTTCACCGTTCGGGAAAGCCGCCATTTCTCGGTGGCCGGTAGACGCACCATAGGTTGCAAAATTGCTACGATAACAAGGTGTAAACTTCAAAGTAAGATCTGTGTAACAGAACTATCATTGTGCTGCTGGACCACGGCGCTCATGGAGCAGCATGCATGGGGGGGGGGGGGGGTTCAACTCCTAGCCGAGGTCAGAGCTGGTCTCCGGGTACTACCTCGTATCCACGTCGCCACTCTTGTATAATGTCTCTGTGTGTGTGGGGCAATAAAGTACCAACTTTGTTCAAAACCAATGCTTATACATACATGTCACCACTTGTATATCCAGGCAGTGAACAATACATTACTAGCAAAAAGCAAATTCGTTGGGAGTATACATTATCATTATTATTATACTTTAAAGGTTAAGAAAGGTGTTATATACACCCTTAGTATTCATTGACCAGGAATGTTAGCGGTGAAGCTAACTTTAGCCCCTTCAACCGACGTACCTAGTAAGTAGAATTAGTTCTGAGTATACATGATTATATACTTGATTAATAACGTTGTTACATAGATACATACCCCCAGTATTCATTGACTAGGGTTGTTAGCGGCGAGGCTAACTTTAGCTCCTGCACCGATGGAGCTAGTAAGTTGTTGCAGGTGCCACAAGAGGTGCACCTGCACCGTCCATTCAACCAATATATTATAACCCGATTAACGCGATCGATACTCGAAGCCAAAAAAAACAATGCTCGTCGGAGGTGGCCAAATGGCCCCTTTCTCTCGAAAGACTTGATATAGATATATATATATATATATATATATATATATATATATATATATATACATACACTGGGACTTTTCGAGTTAGGTTAAAAAAAATAAAAAAAGTCCCACCTCAGATCAGCTAGCTTAGCCTAGGTCCAGTGCCCCTTGACGAGGACTTGAAAACTTGGTCCGTTTCTCTTTTAACAACCGCCGTTAACAACACACTTTGTTCCAATGCAAAAGTATCCACACACACACACATACACAGACAAACTAATTTCCGTTAATACAAACTAAATAAAATAAATAAAGCTCCCTGAAAAAAACCCCGCAACTTAAATCAAAGTATATTATCCAACCGCGACGCCATACACGTCTGTTTGCCACAACTCGCTCCCCTCGGACCCAGCAGTGGAGACTAGTGGAGCCCTGGTCCCCCCGTGGGACGCGACTGGCTCCGGCTGAGGGTGGCCCCGGATTGGTGGCTTCTGTACCACGTGACATAAACAGCAGCGTGTGTGTGTGTGTGTGTGTGTGTGTGTGTGTGTGGGGGGGGGGGGGGGTGGGAGGAGCCACTGTTGGAATGTGGGAACAGCGCTCGCGCGCGCCTTTAGCGACTTTCTGAGGCGACGCGTAAAAATACACGTGAGACGTGCGTGACGTATTCATGGTCGCACATCAACAACAACAACTCCATAAATCCATAATCAATAATTAACCCGTACAGGTTTATAGGCCTGCATTTAAGACTTTTGTTTTCCTATTGAGCTATTCCGAATGCAATTAAAGCGTCATCGACGCTATGTTGTTATATGTGGGCGCCGTTTAAAGAGGGGATCCGATCTCTCGTATAATATAATATAATATAATATAATATAATATAATATAATATAATATAATATAATATAATATACTATGATATAATATAATATAATATAATATAATATAATATAATATACTATACTATACTATACTATACTATACTATACTATACTATAATATACTATACTATAATATTTTATTATAGTATATTATATTATATTATATTATATTATATTATATTATATTATATTATATTATATTATATAATGTCGACAGAGTAAGGCACCGGTGTGGCCGGTGTGGCCTCATTGCTGTGTGTGTTCTATGCATGTGCGCCAGTCTCTTGTGTGATAGGCTGCCATCAGGCCTACTGCACACTTACAATTACCAGGCATTTGCCACTAGTCGGCACAATAGCCCGTATTATGTTTGTCTATGGGGCTGCGTGACATCATGGTAACATCACTACAAATAATAATGATAATCATAATATTTTCTACAATAAAATTGTGACTGTCTATATAAGGTGAATTAATCTAATGATTTGAAGTCATACTATAAATAAAAATCCATCTCTCAGGACGAATTGTGTAAATGTTGTTGTTGTTGTTGTTGTTTTTTACAGGACATTGACCAGACATTGTAGGCCTACATTATTCAAAGTCGTGTTCACATTGCATTAGCAGCGGTTAGGAGAGGAGAGAGGGGAGGAGTGGAGGAGGGATAACCACCATCATAAAAGGCTTATCTGCGCATCTGTACAGAGAGAGAGAGAGAGAGAGAGAGAGAGAGAGAGAGAGAGAGAGAGAGAGAGAGAGAGAGAGGAGAGAGAGAGAGAGAGAGAGAGAGAGAGAGAGAGAGAGAGAGAGAGAGAGAGAGAGAGAGAGAGAGAGAGAGAGAGAGAGAGAGAGAGAGAGAGAGAGGACGGACGAGGAAAACAGGACGAAAATGAATACACCGGCGGTAGCAATGGACGATTTGCCACTGGGATGGAGGGCAGACGAGATGACGAGAGAGACGGCGACGCCGTGGGACGCCAAATGAAGACCATGTTGTCCAGGTGGTGGTGTTAAACGACGCCGACATGGAGGCGTAGCGGCACTGCTATGCCCCGAGGTGGAGTGCGTGGTATTATTGTAGCGTAGCCACATCGCCCACAGGCTGAGCCGAGAGCAGCAGCAGCAGCACCACACCGGAGGAGGAGAGGAGGAGGAGAAGGAGAAGGAGAAGGAGAAGGAAGGAGAAGGAGGAGGAGGAGGAGGAGAAGGAGGCGAGGATGGGTTCTCAGGTTGTGCAGACTCTGCGCCAAGGGGTCTGGGCATCGTTAACTGGAGGCTGGTACTACGACCCGGACCAGAACAAATTTAATAACTCTTGCCATCTGTATTTGTGGATTTTCCTGCTGATGCTGCCTCTATCCCTGCATCTGGTGAGTGTCAGTCAGCGGGGCTACACGAGCATCCAATTCGAGGCCGCGAAGGGGGTGTGAGTGTGTGTGTGTGTGTGTGTGTGTGTGTGTGTGTGTATAGCGCTCTCTTACATGACAACGTCTGTCCTGCACCCATTCATCATATGTAACGATATGTACAGGGTTTTTTTTGGTTTCGCACACGTATCCATGGCCGAAGTGAGCCGTACATATCCTTAACACAACACAAAGGGAGTAAAGAAGGCGTTGTCGCAGTATTTCCCCGCATGCAGTGATGATGGGACGCATGGCTGCTCTCGGATAGAGAGCCTCCGTGACAACAGTCAGTGGCATCATGGGAACGTCAACAAAAGAAAAGGGCGCTGTACCAAAAGCTCCAAATTAATGCAACCCAGTGCCACCCACATAGGATATGAACACATGAAAACATGCGCTCATATGGTGTGCTTCTGAAATGGTGTGAGGTAACCCTTAGCACAAGAATGACAACAACAATATCGCAACGTCGTATAGCCCAGGGACAATAATTGGTGCGATGTGTGTGTGTGTGTGTGTGTGTGTGTGTGTGTGTGTGTGTGTGTGTGTGTGTGTGTGTGTGTGTGTGTGGTGTGTGTGTGTGCGTGCGTGTGTGATAGAGAGATATCTCGACAATCTATTGATGCACATGCATCGCACGCAGTCCCCTGTTCGGTTCTGTTGTTATGTTGACATTGATACAATTATTTCCTTATAGCAGGCCTACACGTGCGTGTGCGTGTGCGTGTGTGTGTGTGCATACTGACTGTAGGCTTCCCCGTTATTACCGATGCCCACTATAAGTAACGGGTGGTATCAGGATCGTTAGCATAGTATAGGCCTAGTATATAGGGTTGGTCTTTTTCTGGCCAAATTCAATATCGCTTTAACTCAATGGGAATTTCAGTAGGTTATTAGAATAACATTTCATTGTAGGCACATTGTGCACGTGACCACATCTGGGGTTGTGTTGGTCACGTGGGCTGAACACCGGTCCTCCTCACCTCGGACGTCCCCTCTGTGTAGAATTAGAAACAAGCCAGCCAGCCTTATACCCTTGGCTCCATAACAACTGGATGTAGTCACCCTTCTATTGTGGCTGCTGCATAACTAAATGGGTGAGATAAATAAAGAGCGTTTCCTACAGGGAATCCGACATTAAGAGGAAAGACACACGTTGGCGAGAGACATACTGTATGATGCTTCAGAGCGGAGAGCTATCGCAGTTCGGACGCACTAATAGGTGGCTAGCTATAGCGTAACTAAGAAGCGGTTATTTTTTTGTTGTCGTCAAATAGTACTTAGTTATGATGAGAAGAAATTGCACCTTCCTTCCTTCCTTGTGGAGACGATCAGGTCCAACATGAACACCTGCCACCAGCCAATGGCTGATAGATATGACCATTTGGAAATCAAAAATGGCAGGGTTACATATAAAAACAACACTTAGGCCAGTAGGTGTTTCCACTGTGGCAGGTAAAAAGGACACAATTCTTAAAGTAAAATGTGGACCCTGCACCTAATGTTCAAGCCATGTATTGTTTTTGTGGCAACAAAGGAAAGCATATGAGCAGCATAATTGTTTTTTAATGACGACCACTAGCACTCTGGCTGGGGGCTTAAAGCCATAGCCAGCTCTGTATTCTGTACAGCCTGTGTATCTGTCATGCCTGCCTCTCTGTCTGCCTGTCCATTTGCCTTTGTTTCTGTCCGTCTGCTCCTCCACTGAACCATCTGCACTTCCTTTCCCTTACCGGCCACCAACAAATCCCTCCCTCTCCCTCTCTGTATCTCTCTCTTTATCTGAGCACACAGGCCCTACCGCCGACCACCATGGCCCTGAGCATTTACTGCACCTCCATCACCGTCTTCTTCATACTCATCAAGATCGCCAACTACAGGCTGCACCTGATGTTCGACCAGGGGGAGGCGCTGGTCCGCAGCAGCCTGTCGGACCTCAGCAAGGCCCCTGAGAAAAAGAGCAATGCTTCGGACCCCTGCCTGCCAGCCAGCATCAGGTCAGGACTGTGCATATATATATATATATGCTTGTTTTATGCCCCCTAGTGTATGTATGTATGTATGTATGTATGTATGCCTTGCTATTCATTCGGCAGCTATTATTGCACTCTTATTGTACCACCAGGTATGAGATCAGTCTACCAGCCTACCCAGTGGACTGTACCAACTTATCTATCCTGTCATACATCTGGGTGGACACTCCCACTCAAGTCAAGTCAAGTCAAGTTTATTGTCACTTCAAGTATAAGCAATGAGTGAAAATCTTATGTGCAATACCCGACGACAGACAGCAGTTATAAAAAACTAAATGTCGATGACACTTTGTTGACTTTTGACACGGCCTGCAATGGCGAATCCCACTCACACCTGGTGGGATAATAGGGGTCCCTTTACGCATCCCTGGAAGGAGGGATCCCTCTTGTGTTTTAAGTTCCTCAAGGTTTCTTCTCTTGGTATTTTGGGGGGGGGGGAGGGTGAGAGGGGGTTTGGTACACATGTAGCAGGTGAAGCCCTTTGACATGACACACTTAGAGCTGCTGTAGGTATGATTTGGGAGTTGTTAAGAGAGAGAGAGAGAGAGCAGAAAACAGCAGAAAGGAAAAGAAAACAACCCGAAAGAGACCCCTCCCTATGAAGTCCCTCCCTTAGGTTTCTCTGCCATTGAGAAGTGTTGCATTCACGCACCAGTGATTGACAGGCAAGATGGATTCCCCGAACCAATCAGGGAAGAGATGCCCCGATTGGTCAGCAATGTGCCAAGAGCGGTCTAAAAATCTAAATTGGCTCATATAGAGGCAGGCGCAATCAACTGGAAACCCGATATTCTCACAGAGAATTTCTCTAACTGACGGATGGCGAGGCCATTTGTTACAAATGCCACTCAAATAACAGCTCCTAAATCTTATCTACAGCACCTTAAATTAGCATGGTGCAAAGGGTGTGCAATGGATCTCCACCCTCAGTTCAGTGCATACCCTCCTTCCTCTTGTCACACAAGACACTTTGTAGAGAATAAAGACAGTTGTTTTTGTTTTTTTACATTTAACCTCAATTTCGAGAACAAGCACAGGTCAAGCCTTGATGAACTTGGTTATTAAATTCCAAACAAAGTTCATATGTTGCTCAGAATATAATAGCTTTAGTATGTAGCTCTCTACTCCCAAAAGTCGGAACACTGTATATTAAGATGGACAAATCATTTTCTTGATTTTACGGGTTTGCAGGTTTTACTTTAAGTACTTTAGCAACAAAGGAATGCAAAGCATTTTACTTGCGCTTCCATCCTGACTCAGTATATTAAAATATATTCAAAGCTTTGGCAACTGAAGACTTCACTCTATTGATGTATGGACTCCCATAAAGTCAAATCAAATCTCTCTCTCTCTTCTTTCTTTCTTTCTTTCTTTCTTTCTTTCTTTCTTTCTTTCTTTCTTTCTTTCTTTCTTTCTTTCTTTCTTTCTTTCTTTCTTTCTTTCTTTCTTTCTTTCTTTCTTTCTTTCTCTCTCCAATTAAGGAAGAGCAGCACAGTCCCAGACAGTGTTGCCATGACAATATTGGTTCGGAACCGGCCCAGTCCAGTTATCCAGGTTACAGTAAAACAGACTGAAACCGACCCGGGACTGATCGGAGTAGTGAGTAGATTATTGGCAGATTAGTCAACAATATTGCAATACAGTTAATACATAAATACCCCTCTTCATTCTGCCAACCGCTTGTACAAATACCGTGTCTCTGGATGTCCTTCCTTTCAGGAATGTCCAAAGTCAGATGTGGAGGTGAATGATGCAGAAGGTAATGCAGTTTTCAATCACAGAATATAATATAATAACAAAACCTTATTCACATTGTGGAATGAACTGAGAGAGTGACGTCATGTTCATGGGTATTATAGATTTCTTGAGAATGTACTTTTTTTTGAGATACTAGTAAAACTATAGATATTTTTAAATAATAACAAAGGACAAACAACATCAAACGTCATCCTTACGAGGACCATGTGGCACCACAGAGAGGGTAGTTACTAGTTATCTTGCACTGAACATTAACTGGTACATTCCCACTCACTCTTAACCTGATTTGATTCTGCAACCTGGGAAATGGTGACAGGGCAGCTAGTGAACTACATACTATTTATGTCTTGAATGTTTCCAGTCTCTTGATATATTTCTTATTTTCAATGTGATTCATATTTGAACTCAATAGCAATGCAAGTTGAGAGCAGATAAATGCGCAGCAATGAAACTGAGGTTTGTACAACATTGAATCTCTAAACAAGATCAATGTCAGTCATATTGTAGTGAATGAGATACACCACACAGTTGTAGAGATTGAAGCCTCTCAGAAGAGCGGGAATCAAATGTGGTAATGATATATATTATACATATTACCACATGAAATATATCCAGCTGTCTCTACAAAGACTAGACTTCCAGCCAAACAATTCTCAGTACAGCTTTGACCACAGATCAAGAAGTAATCGATCAAATTAAAAGCCATTGATTACCGTGAATGACTGACAGCTTGAAAGCAGCCTAGTGAAACAGATTTAAATGCAATGCAGATTTTGTGATTCGTGATTATGATTCCAAAGGGCCTACAGCCAGACTAATAATGCACTTAGTTTCTCTTTTTGTTCCAGCATCCCAACCAATAGTGGACTGGTCGTCTTTCATTTCCCCTAATGGCCCCATAGATTACGTAGAGGGATGACTTCTTATAACACATCGCTGTCCTAAATTTGCTCAGGCAGGCAGCTACGTAGCAGCTGGGAAGCTACCGCCAGTAAACCAGTATGACCTCATGCCCTTGTGATGAGTCACAGCAAGATCAGCTGTAATATCTCATGTGCACCGTGGATGTATTGCCGTTGTCGTACCAGTGCTGTGCAGTCAAGCAGATACACCCAATCAGTTTTATGGGTGGCAGTTCTGCTGATATGGAATATATGGCATGCCATGTAATGTGGGAATACGTGGGAATAGTTTTGCTCATATCCTTTTCGAGATTCGAGAATTTAAGGATTTAAATTGAAATTTAATGTGATTATAGTAAAGTGCCTTTGTAGCAACATATTAGGAAGAAGAAAGAATTAAGTATTTAAATTAAGTAAATTGAAGTACTGTCTATAAATGCAACCTCAAATGTAACAGGGAATCCTCTACCCATCCCATCCCATCCCATCGCAGGGCAGAACCAGAGCACGGTGGAGATCATTCCGGTAGAGGGACATCTGCACACCGGCCAAGAGCTCTCTCCAGAAGACCTCTCCAGCCCCAACCCAGACCAGACCACACCGCTGCTGCAGGCCCAGCAGAGGCCTTCATCCCGGGCCGGGGGAGAAGACACCAGGCCCGGATCCGCCGTGTCTTCTAGGACCGGGTGTGGTGGTAGTGGTGGTGGTGGTGGTAGTGGTAGTGGTGGTGGTGGTGGTGGTGGTACCGAGAGGGAAGAAGCAGACATCCAGAGCCCTCTGACAGGGACCGACAGGCTGCTTTCCGAGCGGAGCAGAGCAGCCGAGAAGGAGAGGACGGCGGAGACGGAGCCGGAGAAGGAGCGCGGCGGTGGTGATCATACAGACAGCCGAGAGAGGGAGGACGAAGGACTTCCCTCCTCCCACGGCGGCGGCAGCAGCAGCAACGGCAGCAGCAGCAACAGCAGCAGCAGCAGCAGAAGCAGCGACAACGACGACGGAGACAGCGGGGAGGAGAGCAATGGGCACAAGGAACCCGCCGACGCCAATAACAACTCGGTGGACGAGCCCCCAGACCACCTGGAGGTTTTAGTCGGCAGCGGCCCCCAAACTCCTTCCGAGGTAGCCTGCTGCCACCCACACGAGCCATCCCCGAACCGGCCAGTAGATCGCAAAACGCAACAACACATAGATACAGTATATACGCATGCATTTTTTAACAAGCACGGCGCTTAGACATTTCAGTTCACCCCGCCTCTGAGCTCTTTAAGACCTCGGTTCCCTGACTGTCCACTCCCTGTTCTGTTCCTGTTGCCTGTTGTCTGTCCTGTTCCGTTCCTTCAGTTCGAGGAAGCGGAGGAGGCCTATTGTTCGGACGAGATCGCCGTGGTGCTGGTGGATAACTCGGGCTCTGGCTCCGAGTCGGCGCACCTCGACGACAACGACACGGTGAAGATCATCATCACCATGAGCTGCGACCCACACATGGCCGCCCAGCTGGAGGAGAGCGTCAAGCAGAGCATCCTGGAGAACACCCAGGTGTGTGCAGGGGGGGGATGGGGCTATTATAGCCACACTGTGCTCCCACATATTCTGCATTATGCTTTTTGCAAAAATGTGTACGCCCGGTAGTTTTTGTGGGGGTATTATTTTGTGATGTGTATTGTAGCTTCTGTGTGTGTTTTAGGTTTATGTATAAACAAGTGTGGTTGTGCTGCTATTGCAATTGCATTGCTAATGTTATGCTGTAAGCATGGGGTATGGTATTGTTTGCTTTTGGGTGGGTTGTTGTTTTTTTAATAAATAAAGCAGGATACTCTTACTCAAGTACTAATAACGCATATGTGTTGCACTTCTCTGTGTGGCTTGCCCCAGATTTTAAGTTAATACTATGGATGTGAATGGGGATAAACAGATTTATATATATATATATATATATATATATATATATATAATATACACAAACAAACATTCATAAACAAACATATTCATACGATACACATGTGTTCTGGTGTCCCCGCAGGCTCAGCAGGAGGCTGGAGAGTGCCACATCAAGATCCCCGTCATCACCTTCGACTCCCTGGAGGAGGGAGGGGAGAGAAAGGGACAGGCGGGGGCGGGGGCGGGGGCGGGGGCGGGGCGGGGACGGGGGCGGGGGCGGGGGAGTGGGACGAGGAACCCGCCCCCCCAGCCGCCAGACTCAGCCGGTCGACCAACCACAGCGAGGAGTATCACCTGTGCAGGGAGACCGCTGACCGCTCCGAGTCCCCCCCTCCCGCCGCGCGCGAGTGTCCCCGGCGGCGGCGGTGGCTCTCGGGTGCCGCCGGCGTGGTGCTCGGCCCTCCGCTCACCAACGACAACACCAACAGCTCGTCGGGCGTGGACGTGCACTCCCACCACGACGACTCGGACCCGGCGGAGCTCAGCGCCGACCCGGAAGGCTTCTTGCGTCTGCCGCTGGCGGGGGCGGGGGCGGTGGGCCGCTATGGGACCGTGGGGAGGAGTCACATCCGCGGGCTCAGCATGGATAGCGGGAAGGACGCGGTTCTACTCACGCAGCGCTCCCGGAACAGAGTATGCACCTTGTTTGTTGTAGTGTGATTAGTCTGTCAGTGCGTTATTATACCGGTATCGTGGTATGAGACGAGATATCGTGATATGAGACGAGATATCGTCTATGATTCGTCTACGATATCGTCATATCGCGATATGGCAAAAGTGATGTCATGTTCTCAACTTGCCAGACTGTTCTAGTTGTTCTATTATTTGCCTTTATCCACTTAGTCATTAAGTCATTATTATTACTGATATCTTTATTTTGTCCGTCCATCCGTCCATCCATCCATCTATCCATCCACCCACTCTTATGTCTTTCAGGCTGTAATGACAAGTTCTAAATCTGACCTGGAGGCCAAGGAAGGACAGATCCCCAACGAGTCCAACTTCCTGGAGTTTGTGTCTCTGCTGGGGTCCCTCAGCAGAGAGGGAGGAGCCAGTGCAGCGGAAGAGGACAAGACGGAGCAAGACACACACGATGCTGAAGAGGGTGAGTGGATGTTTTTTGTTAACATTATACGTTGAGGGAGGTAGGATACTTCTCTCCTGTGTCAGTCACCTCAAAGCCATTCATCCCCTGTTCCTCTTCAACTGCTGCTGTCTCGCTTACGAGAATCTGGAGGTTGTTGAACATGATCTAACGGATTCAATATCCTCCGACTGACACACACACACACACACACACACACACACACACACACGCACACAAATCCATCCACTCATGTAGCGGTGCAAGCTGTGGCTTGTGTTGTAGACTGTAGGTGGGAATCCCAGTTTGAAGCTCATTGCTGTTTGTTTGTTTTGCTCTCCTTCCCAGAGGATCCCAGTACGTCCGCCAAACACAGAGAGGCCTTCACTGGAAGACAGCGCAAGAGACCCAACCCCCCCACCAGCTTGACCACAGATACCCTGCAGGCCATCCCTCCCACACGCATACCCATAGTGTCCCCTGACAGGTAAACACACACACATGCTCAGAGCTACAATGATATTTAATATTCAAGATTCAAGATTCAAGAATCTTGAATTCTTGAATCTTGAATCTTGAATATCGCTTCAAGATTATTAAAAAAATATATATTATTTCTAATTTTAATACGTTTGAGGCAACCGATCGGCTGCTTTTTGTTGTTGTGAGATTTCATGAATACGCCCGAGAATGGCTTTAATGGAAAGATGTTAGTGCCTTATTTGCACCCAGCCCCCAGACAGACAGAGAGAAGGACCCGGACTACGACTCCCTCCCTTCCCAGACCTCCCAGTCGGAGAGCTCCATGCTGCAGGTCATCTGCAGACCAGAGGCCACCAACAA
>CM051018.1:12783189-12790689 GCA_027704905.1 Muraenolepis orangiensis
ATAAGTTATCTTATACCTGTTTTTAGTAGTAGTTTTTGAATCGACTGTGTTTTACATCTTATTTAACCAGTGTACATCATATATTACCATGCACTTTACTGCAACATTTTCCCTCTGGTTAGATGCCAAATGATTTGGGCTGTACTGTACTCGTGCTGTACACTGACAATACATTTGAATCTAATCTAATCTAATCTAATCTAATCTAATCTAATCTAATCTAATCTAATCTATATTGTTCTTTTTTTCCCTTTTCAGCCCTTTGTGACCATCGTGCTGTACGCCCTGGCTGGGACGGTGGGGTTGGTCACCCACTACCTCATCCCCCAGCTGAGGAAACACCACCCCTGGCTCTGGATCTCCCACCCCGTCCTCAAGACCAAGGAGTACCACCAGTTTGAACCCCGAGGTCAGGACACGTGGGAGGACGGCATGACACCGTGACACCTGACACCAAATATTTGGTGTCAGGTGTATACAAGTATATATATACACTTTATACAAGTATAAAGCAGTGAGAAAATCTTATGCGCAATACCCGACGACAGACAGCAGTTATAAAAATAAGATAAAATAGAATAAAAACAATACAATAAAATAAGTTAAAAAATAAAAATGCAATCGGCACAGAAAAATATTGTTGTTGTAGTTGTAGTTGTTGTTGTTGTTGTTGTTTTTGGCGAGACTATTATACTGTGGTCTTCGTTTGACGTGCCCGGCGTCTCTGTTCCCTCCAGAGGACGCCGTGCTGATGTGGTTCGAGCGGCTCTACGTGGGCTTGCTTTGCTTCGAGAAGTACGTCGTCTACCCCGCCATCATACTGAGCGCGCTCACCAACGACGGCTTCGCCCTCAGTCACCGCAAGAAGCTCGGCATCCAGTGAGTGGGAATAAAGGAAAAAAACGCCTGCACACACACACACACAAACACAGACACACACACACACACACACACACACACACACACACACACACACACACACACTAAAATGTGTGCTTGTAAACTATGCAAAGGGATTAAGTGTGTGTGTGTGTGTGTGTGTGTTGCGGTCTGACCTGCTGTGTGTGTGACTCTACTCCCCCCGCCCCCCCCCCTTCCAGCGGTGACGTCCTCCTCACCACCGTGGCAGGACTGAAGCTCCTGCGCACGTCCTTCTGTGACCCCAGCTTCC
Organism: Muraenolepis orangiensis; assembly: GCA_027704905.1. Classification (NCBI taxonomy): domain Eukaryota; kingdom Metazoa; phylum Chordata; class Actinopteri; order Gadiformes; family Muraenolepididae; genus Muraenolepis; species Muraenolepis orangiensis. The sequence goes on from CM051018.1 coordinate 12,784,361, forward strand.
AGTTCCTCACCCTGCTCTTCACCCTCATCTTCTTCCACTTCGACTGCCCTCGCGCCTCCGAGAGCTTCTTGCTGGACTTCTTCCTCATGTCCATCGTCTTTCACAAGGTACGGCCCGTGGGATTCGGGGGGGTTGGTGAATGGCTGGTTGGACAGCAGGTCCAGTTATTAGTGTAAGATACACTAGGGCTTTCCGTTGGAATGGGCACAATTTTGAATTGGCATATCCAAATTCATTAGCATGACATTTGATTTGATTTAATATCTCTATTTTATATTCAAATCTAAATTAAACGCACACTATTTATATTTATATTTATATGTCCCCGAGGGACATTTGAAAACATTAATTAGAGCCAACCCAGCTCTTTCAATCTGTTCAAATATAATCAGTTCTAGGGTCTAGTCTGCCAGAGATATGACAAACAAAGTAGAAATATACATAAAAAAAGTCTGAAGTCTACGGATAACTCCTCAAATTCGTTTTCTGGCACTTAGAGGTGTACGTGATGTCTCTTGGTGGCACTCCATGAAATATGACAGAACATTAAACAGGCAGACACAGGCTGAGCCGTTGTGTCCCTTGGAGCACACGGTACAACATCGACGTGACGACAGCGTTCGTCCGACAAGGGAGCATCTTAAAAAGGGAGCATCTTAAAAAGGGTCCCCGGGAACTCATTTCATGATTCAAGATGTTTTTAGGAACAATGGAATGCTTACTTCTCATTCCCTCCCGCAGTATGAATTTTCTACAATTTAAAACAATAGACTATACTATGTACTATACTTCTACTATACAACACTATACTATAACAGTACTGTACACAATAAAAATAACAATAAAGTGACTGATGGATGAAATATACATATATTGACAGTGCAGTTACTGAAATGAGTCCAGAAAGTCCAGCAGAAGTATGATAGTATATTATAGTGAAATGTAATATGGATGACAATGTTATGATAGTGGCAACACTCCTAGCAGTTCAGTAGGCGCACTGCCTGTGGATAAAAAACCTGGTAGCGACCGCACCGCAGGGGGAGAAGAGATGGTGCCCAGGGTGGTTGCGGTCCCTTTGTGATGGAGATGGCCTTCTTCCGACATCTGGTCCTAAAGATCTCCTAAATTTTTTAGTCCCATGTTTAGTTATTCAGTATTCTCGGTAGCTCTATGTCGCTCCACGTCTGAGAGGAGAACAGTGGGCCTTGGAAGGCGGTGGAGGCGGTGTCTGTGTCTGTGTGTCTGTGTGTGTGTGTGTGTGTGTGTGTGTGTGTGTGTGTGTGTGTGTGTGTGTGTGTGTGTGTGTGTGTGTGTGTGTGTGTGTGTGTGTGTGTGTGTGTGTGTGTGTGTGTGTGTGTGTGTGTGTGTGTGTGTGTGTGTGTGTGTGTGTGTGTGTGTGTGTGTGTGAGAGAAGATGAGGTGACCCATTGGCCCGTGTGCTCTGCTGTGTCCAGATGCGGGAGCTGCTGCTGAAGCTTCATTTCATCCTGGTCTACATCGCCCCCTGGCAGATCGCCTGGGGGAGCGCCTTCCACGCCTTCGCCCAGCCCTTCGCCGTGCCTCGTATCCTTCCCTCGCACCTTGTGCGTGTGTGTGGGGTGTGTGTGTGTGTAGTTTTCTGGTGACTGTATATGTGTGTGTGTGTGTGTGTGTGTGTGTGTTGTTGTTTTCTGCTGCCCACATGTGTGTGTGTGTGTAGAATGTGTGTTTAGGTATGTGTGTCAGTGTGGGTAGTTGTGTGTATTTTTCTGGTGTGTGTGTGTGTGTGTGTGTATGTGTGTGTGTGTGTTGTTTTATGGTGCCCAAATGTGTATGTGTGTGTGTGTGTGTTGTATTGTAGTGCCTGAATGTGTATGTTTGTGTGTGTGTGTGTGTGTGTGTGTTGTATTGTAGTGCCTGAATGTGTATGTGTGTGTGTGTGTGTGTGTGTGTGTGTGTGTGTGTGTGTGTTGTATTCTAGTGCCTGAATGTGTGTGTGTGTGTGTGTGTGTGTGTGTGTGCGTGCGCGTGCGCACACGTCCACAGGACACACCACAACTATTATCCGACACAAACCTCTTATCCGAGTAGGGATTCAGACGGTAACCATAGCAGCCAGCTGGAATAACCCATAAACCAACACTCTGGGGAACCTGGGGGGAGGGGCTTTTGCATCCGAGGTGGTTTGTGTGGTCCTTTCCCTGAACCCCGACGGCTCAGACTCCGCCATGCTGCTGCTCCAGACCCTGCTGACCACCATCTTCTACACGCCGCTGGCGCCCTTCCTGGGCAGCGCCATCTTCATTTCCTCCTACCCGCGGCCCGTCAAGTTCTGGGAGCGCAACTACAAGTATGAGGCTGTGTGTGTGTGTGTGTGTGTGTGGAGGAGGGATGGGGGGGGGAGATGGGGACCGGTGGAAACGGAGAGGAGAGAGAAGGGGAGAGGGTGAAAGGGGGAGGGGGGGGGGGCCCTTTCCCTCTATCTCTCAATATCTCTCTCTCTCTGTCTCTGTTTCTCTGTCTCTCTCTCTCTCTCTCTCTCTCTCTCTCTCTCTCTCTCGTCTCTCTCTCTCTCTCTCTCTCTCTCTCTCTCTCTCTCTCTCGTCTCTCTGCTCTCTGTCTCTCTCGGTGTGTATGCCTTTGCTATCATGCAATGACGAAGTCACGGGAGACACTCTCTGTCTCTCTCTCTCTCTCTCTCTCTCTCCTCTCTCTCTCTCCTCTCTCTCTCTCTCTCTCTCTCTCTCTCTCTCTCTCCTCTCTCTCTCTCTGTCTCTCTGTCTCTCTGTCTCTCTTCCTGTGTGTGTGTGTGTATATGTCCATTTTACTTATTCATGGAAAATGACTGAAGTCACATGTGGGAGACACATCCCTGCCAGAGTACGATGCACTCTCAGTGCTCGGGTTGCACTAGTTATGTCCGTGTTACGTTGCATAGGAGAAACGCCACGAGAGACACGTGAGGAGGTTGAACGCAGACCGGTTCACCCTCTGTGTTCTTCCTCTACTATTCAGGCGTTCAGGAAGTTGTTTGTGCAAAATCATCTATCAACTTCCGCCCCTAGAACTTCAAGCCGATTTGGCCTTGGTGTATTTTGGCGCGCGTGGCGGTATTTACAGCAGAAATGCGGCGTTCACTGAATTGTTTTGGCCTCCGCGGTGATTTAGTCTTTTAAACAACAAGCAGCAAAGAGCCAAAAACCACGAGACAGCACTATCGCTGCCAAAACCCAGACAGTTCAGTTTGTTAGACGCAGGATATTTAGTTTCTAAAATAAAACTGTTAAACTGCTGACTGGCAACTAGCAGAAACCACGTGAATATGGCGTGGTGCGTTGGTGTTGCTTCTGATTTTACAATTTAGAGAGTTGTTCTTATTTTAGATCCACATGTGCGTGATTGTAACTTTAATTTAGAATATTGCACATTGTCATGATGTGTGTGCGGATTTAGTTTTTTGGGATTCTGTCCTGATTTTAATTATATATATTCCGTCTATATTTGGCCAGTTCAGTTAGGCCACGTTTAAATGTCTTCGCCGTGAACCCTTTTGACGATGAACGGTTCTGTGACTTTGTTGACGGGTGTAATTAAACCAGTCCTCTCTCTGCTCCTCCTCGCAGCACCAAGCGCATCGACAACTCCAACAGCCGGCTGGTGTCCCAGGTGGACAAGGAGACGGGTAGGAGACGCTGTACCCATCCTGTCCTCTCACCCCGCCCTCAGGGCACACCTTGTGCTTTATTAAAAAAACAAAACTTTGAAATTTTCAATTTCAAATCAATTGTCTCGACGAACCGAGACACTGAGAAAAATGATGATGAAACAATCGCTGATACTCCCAAAAGCCCTAAAACATAACGATCCACGCTCTGTCGGTTTGTTGGACTCGCACACCATCTCACAGGACTGTGTGACGGTCCGGCGACGTCATGAGTAAAAGGTAAAGGTTCAGGATAACGTAACAATTTGACCACCATTTTCTTTGCCTCTCAGGCTGCGACGACAACAACCTGAACTCCATCTTCTACGAGTACCTGACCCGCTCCCTGCAGCACTCCCTGTGCGGGGACCTCCTGCTGGGCCGCTGGGGGAACTGCAGCGCCGGGGACTGCTTCATCCTGGCCTCCGACTACCTCAACGCCCTGGTGCACCTGATCGAGGTCGGCAACGGACTGGTCACCTTCCAACTGAGGGGCCTGGAGTTCAGAGGTGTGTATTGGGACTCCGTAATAATTGCGACGCCGATAATGTAATAATTGTGTGCGTTACGTTGCGTGGGTTTAACGTCGCATAGGTTTAACGTTGGGCTTCAGGATCTACAGGTGAATCAAAGGAGTCGATGCTAATTGACTGTAGGTTAAGCAGATGCACTACAGCGCCCTCTGCTGGACGGTACAGTTAATTTGCTTCGACAAAGATAACGTGGAAGTTTCTGGGTTAAATGTTGTTTAAAAAATGTAGGTTTATGGCTTTTATTTTGTTTAAAAAATATACTGTTAGTGGGTTAAGTGTAAAAAATAAATAAATGGTTTTTGGCTTAAATGTTGCTTAACAATACAGCTGACGATGGACTGCACAACTCGACTTGAATACTGAATACCTGCTCTCTCTCTCCCTCCTCTCTTCCTCCCCTCTCCCCCCTCTTCCCTCCTCTCCTCCCTCCCCTCTCCCCCCTCTTCCTCCCCTCTCCCTCCTCTCTTCCTCCCCTCTCCCCCCTCTTCCCTCCTCTCCTCCCTCCCCTCTCCCCCCTCTTCCTCCCCTCTCCCTCCTCTCTCCCTCCCCTCTCCCCCCTCTTCCCTCCTCTCCTCCCTCCCCTCTCCCCCCTCTCCCTCCTCTCCTCCCTCCCCTCTCCCCCCTCTTCCTCCTCTCTCCCTCCCCTCTCCCCCCTCTTCCTCCCCTCTCCCTCCTCTCTCCCTCCCCTCTCCCCCCTCTTCCCTTCTCTCCTCCTGCCCCCCCTCCCCCCTGCTCCCCTTCTCCCCCCTTTCCCAGGGACGTACTGCCAGCAGCGGGAGGTGGAGGCCATCACGGAGGGCGTGGAGGAGGACGACGCCTGCTGCTGCTGCGAACCGGGCCACCTGCCCCACGTGCTGTCGTGCAACGCGGCCTTCAACCTGCGCTGGCTGGCCTGGGAGGTGACCGCCACCAAGTACCTGCTGGAAGGCTACAGCATCAGCGAAAACAACGCCGCCACCATGCTGCAGGTGTATGACCTGCGCAAGCTGCTCATCACCTACTATCTCAAGGTATTTGTTGGAGTATAGTGGGGAGGTATGGGTCGGCCGCGGTCGCCGTGGTTACCGTTTGGTGGTTTTGCACAAAGAGGGATGGATGTAGGCCTGGGGATGTCTTTTTACGGTGCACGCAGTAGTCTTGAGTAAAAATAGAATCACTGTGCTTCATTTTTGCATCGCGGAGCCTCACTTTTGCTCACATAGCCCCATATGATACAAACGTATGCAAATGCATTCTTTCTTTCATAAGCCTGTTTTCTTTCTTTCTTTTTTTCTGTCTTTCTTTCTTTCTGTCTCTTCATTTTTTTCTTTGTCTCTTTATTTCTCTCTTTCTTTCTTGTCTGTCTGTCTGTCTGTCTCTGTCTGTCTGTCTGTCTGTCTGTCTGTCTGTCTGTCTGTCTGTCTGTCTGTCTGTCTGTCTGTCTGTCTATATCTATCCATCTATCTCTATGCGGCCAATGTTGTCTATCTGAACTGTGGTGATCCGCCACCCCCCCCCTCCCCCCCATCTCCCCCTCTAGTGCATCATCTACTTCCTGGTCCAGTCGCCCAAGCTGCACGGCTGGCTGCAGGACACCGCCCTGCAGGAGGCGCTGCAGTCCTACACCAAGTGGCACCACATCGAGCGCGACCCGCAGGTGTTCAGCGTCAAGATCGACGAGGACTACGTGCACTGCCTGCAGGGCGTCACGCGCGCCAGCTTCTGCAACGTGTACCTGGAGTGGATCCAGTACTGCGCCGGCAAGATGGAGACGGTGGGTGGAGGGGGGGAGGGGAGGGGATGAAGATGATGGTGGAGGAATCAGAGGAGGGGGGGGGGGGGAGTCGGGATGATTAGGAAGAGGAGGAGGAGGGGTGATGATGATAATAATGATGATGAGGAGGAGGAGGAGGAGTGGGAGGGGGGTGATGATGAGGAAGATGTGGAGGGGTGATGAAGATGATGAACAGGTGGAGGAGGAGGAAGAGGAGGAGTGGGTGATGATGAGGAGGAAGAGGTGGAGTGGGTGATGATGATCATGAGTAGAAGGATGGGTGAGGAAGAGGAGGAGTGGGTGATGATGAGGAGGAAGAGGTGGAGTGGGTGATGATGATCATGAGTAGAAGGATGGG